>LPNX010212161.1:103792-320228 GCA_001517045.1 Pseudotsuga menziesii | reverse complement strand
GAGAGAAAGAAATGGCCAGGACTGAAGAACAAAAGAAATTGCAAGAGAAAAGAAAGGCAAAAGCTGAGATAATAAAGGAGCAGAAACTTCGGGAGCAGAGGGAAATAGAGTTACAGAAAAGAGTAAGTATAGAATTCTTTTCTAAATCTATGTTGGGCATTCGAGTTACAGAAAATATTAAGTATAGAACACTTTTCTAAATCTATGTTGTAAATGCTGAATATGGTTTTTTGGCAGTGTAGTCCACGCGATGGCCGAAACTTTTAAGTTATTTGAGCACCTTTGAAATTCATGATTTATGTTTTTATTCTTAGTCACATATTCATTAAGAACTTGGCTTGGGTTTTGCAGGAGATCCTCACGGGTCTTATGTGGTTGCTAAAAGAGGAAGCTAAAATTATTGATATTGTCAATTCCTCACCTCATCCAAGGGTAGAGTTTTACGTTGTGACTCCAACTGGGAGCAACTTGGAGAGGCTTAGGGGATACAATGAGTGTGAGGAGTTGAAGCCAGTGATTGTTCCCACAGGTCCCACAATAATTTTTTTTTTTTAAATTTCAGCAGACGTCGCTTAAGCGACGCTTTCAAACTGTCGCTTTTCCGATGGCTTTTGAGATATCCGTCGCAAATCCGACACTTGTAACTGTCGCTTTTCCGACGGCGTTTGAGAAATCCGTCGCAAATCCGACACTTGTAACTGTCGCTTTTCCGACGGCGTTTGAGAAATCCGTCGCAAATCGGATGGTTCTTGCTGTCATTTTTTCTAAAAACTTTCACCACTGTCGAGGATATTCCGTCGCTTAAGCGACGGTTACTTAGGTGTCGCTTAAGCGACGGTTATTAAGGTGTCGGAAAAATGATGACAAGTTTCCGACGCTTAACAAAAAATCAAAGTGTCGTACATGCGACAGGGAAGTGTCGAAAATCCGACATGACGGCCGTCGGATTTTTGGTCAAAATGTAGTAGTGTTTTGCAATCTTTTGATCTTCGAAATTGTTAAATCCATGTCCTTTGTTGCTGTAGGTGTGCATTTAGTTTTGAGAGTGCTCTCTTTAGTGTCAAACAACGAGATACCATCCCATGAAAACATGGTGTCATTATCTTGTTTCTCCATAGTCTGGTTTTTATTTTCCTATTTACCACTGTCCTTGGTCAATTTAGAGTCTAGCAGCTGATTCATAACCAATGTCATCGAATTCAACCATTGAGGGCACTTCTTTTCCGAATGAGGTTGTTGGTGAAAAGTGCAGAAATTGTCTCCTCCCACTTCTGTTATATTCATTGAGGCTAAATTTGGGGGAGGGATTTTCCATTGGTTGCTATCCTCGTTTTTTGAATAGTATGGTTTGTACTTTTTTCGCATTTCCCTATCTTTTTCTAGATCTATTATTCGGTTGGATAGTTTCTTCATCATTTTCAACATTCCCTCAAAATCATGTGATTGCTCCTCTTTAGGTTTAGACAGCAATAAAGTTCTTCTATTTGTAATTTTCTCTCCAGGTAAATCAGGATAATCTTCTACACTTTCCCTTTCTGCCTCTACCCTTTATGCCTCTTCATAAGTCTCTACCAATGTAGGTTTGGATTTCATCTTGGCAAACATGGCCAGCTCAGGTCCTAGGGCTGAGGTATAATATTCAATTAAGACTTTGTTTGAGGGTCTGTCAGCTTCAGAAAAGTTCTTTAGGTATATTGAAAATCTTTGAGTGAAACTATGTACCTTCTCATTCTTCTCTTTTC
This sequence comes from Pseudotsuga menziesii, assembly GCA_001517045.1. Classification (NCBI taxonomy): domain Eukaryota; kingdom Viridiplantae; phylum Streptophyta; class Pinopsida; order Pinales; family Pinaceae; genus Pseudotsuga; species Pseudotsuga menziesii. The sequence goes on along the minus strand of LPNX010212161.1, from coordinate 318,486 downwards.
TTAACAAACCAAGACCTTTCATCAATGAGGCATGTGTTTTTTGGGCTGTGTATTTATTTCTGAATAGTCTTTCAAAAGTATTCCAGTCTGGGATCGAGTTTGCGGGAAGGGCAAAGTACCATGAAGTAGCTGCCCCTTTCAAGGTATGAGGGAATAATCTACAGACAACATCTTCGTACTTCCCAGCCCTTAACCCTTCTACCGCCAAATAGAAACTTTGTAAGTGGTCATCTACAATAGTCTTTTCCTCAGGGTCAAACTTAGGTAGCAGCTTATCAAAAGCCTGAGGTAGGTTATGCAATGGAGGTGTGAGGTTCAAAGGGGATCTAGCTCTCCAAGCAGGTAATGGGTTGGGCTGATTCACAATTACACCAGCCATGAGCATAGGTAAAGGAACAAAGTCTAAGTAAAGCGCAACGTAGGGTGAGGACAGGCTTTCTTAATTCAAAGGTATAACCAAAACCTGTAAGTACTTGGGTCAGGTTACAAGATTCAAAACATCTGCTGGTAAGGTAATCTTAGGAAAATAAGTTTCAACGGCCAGCCATGCACTGGCGGCCCTCCTTCTAGCTCCAGAACTGTTGAGGCCTAGAAATTCGCAGGCAACAACAGAAAGGGATTCTCCCCAGTCAACGTTCCCAACTAACCCGTGACTGTTTGGTATGGAGAATCCGTCCGGTTTGCGGTCTAGCTACCGTAGGTCAAAGTAACAAAAACAAAGGTTTTACTGGTTGCGGCCCGGTCCACCGTGTATATTTTTGTATTTTTTGACTTAATTATGATATGCATATGCCTAATTAACTATGCAGGGTGATAAGGATGCAAGGAGTATTCACAATGTGATGCACAGGTTCTTACCTCTCGTCTTAGGCTCACAAGCATCTAAATCACATATGCAGAAATAAAACTAACTATCTATCTATCCCCAGGGAGCAAACTTTAACTTATTTGTGAGTAATGTGAAATTGTGCATGTATCATAAAGAGAAATTACAGATAGCTGATATTTCTTCCTACAACACATGAATGATTAAAGGTATTTCGACAATTAGATAGCTAATTGTTTTATGAACAGCATACATTACTCATGGTGGTAATTCCACAAAATAAACCAGAAATCATTTAAAAAAGAACATAGGTTCTAAGAGTTAGAACGATCTCACGGTTAATGGACAAAAAGCTGGAAAAACAAAATAGTTCATCTTTCAGCCATCCACAACATAACATTTGAAAGTGCCACCAATCTTCCTCCAACAGGCAAACAATACTTCTTTATTGCAAAGAGAAATAGTTCTTCTTACATTATAGCTTTTCATGCCTAACTGGGAAAAATACCCTTTTCCCTCTTAGTCTATTACATTTATACAAAAGGGTGAGATGGTTGGGCTGCCCAAAGTAACCTTTGGGCTTCCCAACTCTTCGTTTCCCAACGCTTGAATTTTCTCAAATGTTTTTACAAAATGTTACACATTACAAAAGTGACCAATCCTTCACGAGGAGGGTCCCACTTGGGCATCTAGAAATTTCTTCCATGCCGAAGCTTTAGAGTCAATTCCCTCAAATGCACAAGGCTCTAAAAACTGAATATTGATCTCAAACTTAGCAACCTGGTTCTTTATAGCCTCAATCCTGGTTGCACTCAATCGAAGCTGATCCTCCAGAAGCTGCTCGCTAATAGCTAAATGATCTACTTCGCTCCTCAATATCTGATCATTCAGGGATTTAATCTGTTGTACTTTAGCTTCCTCTTCCTAGTATCTCTTCTGCAACAACTCTACAAAGGCGTTGTGATCCGGGAAAACCTCAAGCCTCTGCTCAGCCTCTATCTGGCACCGGTTGTAGGTAATGAGAAGCCTTTTGAAAAGCTCGATGCATGCTCCTTTCATCCTCTTAACTGCTTTTTTGAAATCCTCCACGGTATTTATAGCGAATTCCAGCAAGTCATAATCCCGCTTGAGGGCCTGTGTATCCTTTGATGGCAGTTCTGCTAGAGTTTCTTCATTGTTTTCCAGCCTTTCCATTCTTGCAGTCAAGACTTCGAGGACGTCCTAAGATCGATCTACAAAGTAAGAGGAGGTCTCCAAAATTTCCTCCAATCAGCTATCTATCTGTAGTACTCTACACCTCTCTCCTTCTATAGCAGTTTGTAGCTGCAAAATTTTAGCCTTCTGGGCCAAGACATGCTCTTTGAATGGTTGAAGGTTAACTCGTTGCTCCCTTGCTTTCTCCAGAGCAGTTGTTAGAGAGGAAATCTGCTCTTGATGTTTCTTTTCATTTTCTTGGGTGTGCAGCTCATTGCCCTCCAAGAGGATCTTTTGCTACTCTTCTAGCTCTTCTACCTTTCCCAGCAGCTGTTCCTTTTCACTCTTTAGCTCTTGACATTCTTTCTGCACTTTCTCCAGCGCAATTTCACTAGCTTGTTTTTCTGCCTGGAGGAGCTGCAACTCAGCCTTAGAAGACTTCATTTCCATCTACATGTCTTCATACTTCTGCTTCAGCCTATTGCCTTCCTCTCTCTCTTTACTCAAGGTGTCTTTCAATTGAGCAGAGGATTTCTTAGATAGCTCCAAGTTTGTCATGATCCTACCCACATTATCCTCCGAAGCTTGAATCAGTGCTGCTCCGGCTCTAATGGTGAATCTTGGATATTGGTCTGTTCCCAACATAACAGGCGTATCCGATATCATTATTCCTGGAAGATCTCCCGTTTCAATTTTCCTTTCTGTTCTCTTCACTATCCTCTTTGTTGCCCTGTCGTAGAAAACAGTATTGAAATCAGGTATTTCTTCTCCTTTTTTCTGCACAAAAGGGACCAACTTGAGAGTGGGGACCATGGGTGTGCTGGCAGCAGGTACTTGTGGGTCCCAAACCTCAAGTTTCTCCACGTCTTGGGTCTGTCCTGCAGCTATTTCAAAAGCTGATTGCTCTGTCTGTGTCAGTTTTAGCCTTTCAGCTTCTTGCTTTTGGAGGTCCTCATCCAGCTTCTTTTTCTTATCTTCTTCTTCTTTCTTTACATCTTCTTCCGCCTTCCTAGCTGCTTCTTGTGCAGCTTTCCTTTTTTCTTCTTCTTCTGTGTGTAGTCACCTTGCAGCTTCTGGGCTTCCTCATTTCTTCTCTTTGCTTCTTCCTCAGCCTTTGCTTGTTCATCTCCCTTCCCACCTTTGGTGGTGATATTCTTCTTGAACCTTCTTCTCAAGGATGTCATGTTTACTGCATTTCGGAAGATGGATTCTTCCCAATCCCAATGGTGGGCATACTCAAAATGCACGTTGTTTTTTTTGCAATGTTTAGCTACTTTACTGTGAGTATCATTTCTACGGAAGGGCATCTCTCCAAAATGGAACTTTTCCATCTCTTCTACAAATTCATCAGCCTTTTTCACTCTGGTAAACTTGTAGCTTCCTAACCTGAAGGGTAAAGGAGGATAGGCGGTCTTCTTGTGCTTAAATAGAAAGCTGCCTATTCCATCCAGGAACACTTGTCTGACTGCCTCCTTGTGAATAATGTAATCATTTGTGTATTTGGGCAGCAGGCAAAGTTCTCTCGAACCTCCAAACATCCTGAAGTATAGGCCATTTTCAGTCAAATAGTAGTCTGCATTCTCCTCTATTACTTGCAGTGCCTCCTCTGACATACAATCACACTCCTTCGAGAAAATGAGTGTGTATAAGGGCATGATGAAGTGTTCACATACTTCGCGATAATGGCTGTGATATTTGTGTGCCCACAGTGGTTTATAAGCAACATAGACAGGCATTCTTTCCCTATCCCAGATGCACCTGAGTCCAGGGAAAGGCTGATTACACAATATGCAGTCTACCAGTATGGAACTCATATAGAATTCAGACCTCTTTTGGGCCACTCCTCCCAAAGCTGAAGCCAAGCAAGCTGAAAGACTATTTGATACAAGGCTGGCCCAGTTGAAAATTGTCCCCTAGGTTGCAACATGAAAAATGATGGGTATCCACTGTAACTTGAAGAACCTACCATGTGCTCTTCCAAAAATCCTGTTCAGCATTAAAGCTATGAACCTATAGGGGGCCCTTAAGCTTGTTGTATCGTAATCACCCGTCGGTCTATATCTGTAATGTTTTCCCTGCAACAACATCTTTTTAAGAGTCTCTACCAGGTCCATTCTAATGTTGTTCATCCAATCATCAAATAAAAATACTTGGGCTTCTGGCAGGTGGTAAGCCAACGCTACATATCCAGGGCTATATGCAGCATAGCCCTGTCTTTCAACATTTTCCGGAATCATTGTTGTGACATCTGCCCGGGGCAGAATCCAACCGATTACTTCAGAGCATGGGAACAACTCTGGTTTGGTGGCAATCTTCATCAGTGAAGATCTTTCTATGTTGGCATATATGGACTCTTCTTCTAAGCCCATGTTAGGAACCTCTCTGCGTGTGATCAGTCTATATATTTCCCCCCACTGGTATTCAGGTTAAATACCATAAATACACTTAGTGTCTTCATATATGTATTCAGTTTTAGTGACAACTTCTACTTCGGGCTCTTCCTCGACCACAGGGGTCTTCTTCTTTTGCCTCTTTGACATTGTGAACTCTTCCTGCCATAAAATTGTAACATTAAGCCATTTTGGCTGAGTGACAAACTTGGATACATCAATGTGTAGTGTGTCATTTTTTCTATGTTTAACATGGTAGCAATCAGTCAATGAAGCAAATATATGCATGTATACAAACTGAAATGGCCTAACTAAAAGAACTATTGAAACACAATGTGCAGTGTTTAGTGACTCTGCCCATGACTAGCATGACAAAAAATAGTTATATATAGTAAAACGTGCAAGCTATCACCACTGTATGATATTAAACAATTATATCAGACACATTTAAGACGGAAATAAATCTACATTAATATGCAACAAAATTCGGCTCTCCGTGCACGCCATGGTCATCTTGCTGTGCGGGAAAGACAGTAGTAGTTACGCAGGTTTTTTCAACGGTGCCATGCTCACGCACTTATGGTCAATAAACTAAGAGCAGTGGCATATCCCTTTCAGTCGGCTAGGAATTCGACGGTGAGCTCGAACGAGGTCGGGCGGAACCATGTAGGTGAAAAGTGCTAGGGTTTAAAAGATGCAGGTAGCATAAAATCGGGACCAACTGTCCAAACCTAAAGGAAAAGGTCACGACGAACCTATTCCGACCCACAACATTATCATACAGAGTGGTTTGGTGCAGACAACGTAACGACCGTCTGCACCAAACCCCCTCATCCTCTATGCGCAGGGTCGCACGACAACGGCGGTGGGGAAAAACTACTACGTCGGTCAAAATGCCCCTCCCCATGGACAGCAATGCCACCAAGAACCACAATATATACATGCAATTATGGGGAAAGAAATAGCCGCAACACCTAACTATGGAAAACCAAAACCACCAAACGCCCAATGGAATGGGAAAAGGCAATAGAAGCCTACCTGGTACTGATGTGTATCCGGCGTGTATGGCGGGACGAAGACGTTCAGGCTTCTACAGTTCCCACCTAGACGTGTGTACCGAAAACGAGGGACCGGGTGAGCGCGACAGCACAATTTTGACAGCTTGCGACAATTGAAACGGTAGTTGAAAAATAACAATAGAATAATCCAACGTGCCCCCCGACCTCACATATATGCATATGGTCAAACTCTCACGGTGGGTAACATATCGGATGGTGGACCATGTTTGGATCAAAAGCTAAAAGCAAACTTCCTTCCGCAACGGCAGATGGCCAAAGCGCTAAGCCATCTATGGAGACATGCATATTGGAACCTCGGGAGACTAATAATACTGAAACGAGAGCCGCAACATCGGAGCCGCAAAGGATAAATCCATCCACAATGGGTAAATTATGAATCGGAAGCAAAATGACCACACATCGGAAAGGCTAGTGTTTCTCTCTTCCACAACGGCGGAACCGTAAAGCGTACCACCGTCTACAACGTCGGGGAATAACTGGGTGAAAAAATAACCGTGTGTCGGACTTCTAATATCGGAACAAAAGCAGAACCGCAGCCGCAACGATGGAAGAACAAAGGATAAACCGCTCCGCAAAATGAGTTCAACATTGGAAGCGGAAACAATAGAGGATCGAAAAAGCTAACACTTTCGGCAGCCGCAACGGCGGAAGCGCAAAGGGTGTGACCTTCTGCAATGGCGAGTTGTAAATGACTTAGACAGCTGGAAGGAAAAGGATTTCCGCAGCCGCAAGGGCGGAATCCCACGACTTACGAAATCGATGGAAATAACAAACGGGTCTGAAATGTTAAAGCAATGATCGGAAGAGGAAACAGTTTTCCTCCCGCAACGGCGGAGAAAGAAATGATAAATAGTTTCGATGCAAAACCAAACAGCATCCGATGCAAAAAACAATGGGTTGAAAAGAAAATAAAAAAACCAAACCAATTATCCATCCGCAACGGTGGGGCACTTAACCAAATAACTTCCGATCGAGGCATGCTTCAAATGCATTCAAAGGCAGCGATTAAAAGGCAAACGATGAAGTTTGATCGATCATTGAAGTTTTTTAAGCATTAGAAAAATTGAAAACCAGCGGTAAGCATAAGAAAAGTCTTTCTAAAAAGTTCTCAGACCAAATTGAAAAAGAAAATCAAACTAATCCAAGCAAAAGGAGGGTCCTAAATTTTTTTGGAATTTTGGGAAAATGTTGCAGCTGCAACAGATTCCAGAATCATTATGAACCTATCATACTACATGGCGCAACACTACAGGTTTCTCCCGATATGAACTGGTGTACAGAAAAATTGTTGGTTTCCCCATTGAGTTTGAAATTAAAATCCTGAAGACAACAATAGAGGAAAAACTGGACTTAACGAAAGCTCAAAAGAACCGATTTAATCAATTGAATGAATTAGATGAAAAACGCATTGTTTTTGTGCATCACACGACATTAATTCAACAACAACGCTCCAAATGACATGACCAATTTATAAAGAAGAAGGTATTATGCGAAACAGACTGGGCTTTTCTATATGATTCATGGTTCAAAAGGGATTTAAAGGGAAAGTTACGCATAGGATGGTTGGCACCCTACAAGATAGATAAGGTATTTGACAATGGAACCGTCTGTTTGAACACTATCAATGAAAATCAGACACCTTTGTTTGTGAATGGTCATCGGTTATGGATTTATCATAAACCTATCTCAAAGGATGCATTTATCTCTCATGTTGCAGCTGATCCAGACTATCAATTGGTACATGAGTAGGGTTTTCACCTATTTTGAGAATTTTTAAAATCTACTGCAAATTCCACACAAAAGTTGTATATAAATAAATTATTTTATTTCCTTTGTTTTTGGCTATGATTGGTTTATTGTTTTTTAGAATTGTGTACAGGAATTCGCACGAAGTTTCACTCAGAAGAAACAATCGCGATGAACCAAGCGATTGCAGAATTCAAAACAATCCTTCTCAATTGGAATTACTCCTTGAAAGAGAAATTGAACAAGATTGTAGACCTCTTTAGCAAAGATCGTCATTTTCCTATGCTTTTATCAAAGTCCCGTTCAAAATTTTCCAACGGAAACTTCACTAACTACTTATTTTTATCTGTTGTAATTTCGCTACAACTCCGCTATTTTTTTCACTAAACTGGCCATTTTTTCGCAGCAACTCCACTATTTTCTTCACTAAAATGGCCATTTTTTTCGCCACAACTCAATTATTTTTCTCACTAAACTGGCCATTTTTCCACTGCAACTCCACTATTTTTCTCACTAAACTAGCCATTTTTCCGCTGCAACTCCACTATTTTTCTCACTAAATTGGACATTTTTCCACTGCAACTCCACCATTTTTCTGCCAACTCCCTCTCCAACTCTACAATTATTTTCGCTAAAAATCTCACAAAAATTCCACCACATCTTAGGTGGATTTTCAACCAAATATTTTTGCTTCATGATGAGATTTTTCCAACAATCCACCATTTTGCTACAATCCCTTCACGCGTTTTGGAAATCAATGCTAACACGAATGTGTTTAATCAATCCATTGGACGACGACCGGTTTGTTTTGCCAATGCAGGTGCATAATTATTTATCTCTCGATTCTTTCGGCATCAAAGGAAGCCATATCGAAAGGATGACGACAAGGCATGATGATGACAAAGTATGAGTTTTGATTATAAGCATCATCAAGTACGAACTGATACGATAATAATGATTATATTCTACCTTTTTAATCCTTATCAGTCTCCCATAACCAATCAATCTTTGAGAGAGATTCAAAAATTCTACATGCACTTGCTAACTACCGTCGTCCTATTCAAACCCATACGATAACATGTTCAAATATCATGGTTCTTAACTCTGCCAACTTTTCAAAAATATCAATAGGAACCCTGGCTATCCATTGAATGCATTCAATTGCTGCAAATCCAACGATTAATACTGTAAACTGCTACATTTTCCTTCACAGCTAGCAAAGGAAAATCAGTATGGGTCCTCCAGTGAGATATGAACCCAAGAGTTTAGACGCCCCACATGAAAACAAGGAAGTCTTTGCCATCTTTTGAGAAGGTGGATGGATTGAATACTTTCAAAGACTGAATGGTTTTCATGAAGAAACTACATTTCAATTCACCATGAATTTGACTGGAGACCATTCAGATATCTGAGGACTAAGAATAGATGTATCAGAACAGCCTTTAGCAGAAGTCATAGAGTTTCCTAGGATTGTTAATCGATGGTTTTTTTGAAAAAGACATAATTTGATAGCAGTTGAAGACTTCCTTACAGCAGGGGAGAAGGTGCAGCCGAGGTCCAGGGGAATAGCATTCCAAACATTACCAAGACCTTGGGACCAGGTTGTCATCTTCCTAAAAAGGTACATCACTTGCGAAGGAACATATAGAAATGTGTATATATATGATTTCTTCCTTCTTTCCCATATACGCCATGGTAGATTCTTAAACATGCCATTTTATCTTTTACGAACTCTACAAAATATGGCACACTATGTTAAAACATATAGGTACCCATTGTCCTCTATAAAAAACCATGGGTTAATTAAACTGCTAGTGCAAAGAACCTTGGCACGACACAACCTAGCATGGGAGCAATTTATTGATTGAGCTAGGGTGCATTGGATACCTGTAGTAGGAGGTGTTGGAGAAAGAGAGGTCGAATGGAGCTCCTCAAGTTTAGCTAGGGGAAGGGGTGAAGAATTAGAAAAAGGTGGAGATGACCAGGAAGATAACTCAGGGGAAGCTGCAGCAACAACAAACCTATAGAGGAAATGGTTTGGGTGACGATGGTAGTAGAAGAGATTGTGCCATTAGAAGCTATAGCAGCAGCAACATAAGAAAAAATTGGAGCAACCGTAGTAGAAGCAAAAGTTGGAATAGTTGCAGAAGCAGCGGAAGTTGGAGCTGCGAATGCGGCAGTAGAAGAGGAAGAAGTTGCAAGAACAAGGGATTTTTGGGAGATAAACCCTCAAATTTTTTACATTGAATCTTCCTCTGAGATAAGAGGAACTGTAATTAAGGAAGAAAAACCCTTGGAAGAAACAAGAGAAGTTTATATTCTTCTCATGCCACAAATACAGAAGAAAAGATCAATTGTTAAAAAATAAAAAATAATCACCTGGTCTTACAAAAAGAAAAAGAACCAGAGATTCTTGGATAGTAGAGGCGACGATTGTTGAAATCCCTATTTTAAGACCTAGGTTATCCATTGAAACACAAGAACCAGGGGGAAATATACCTATGGAATCCTCCGATCCACAAGAACCTGCTGAAGGCACTTAGAGAGGAGCTACAAAGGTGGAAGGAAGCTATCAAAAAGCAGGTAACACGAGGCTTAGAAATGTTAGCCGAAGTTGTTGACCAGTTGGGAAACCCACATTCCATTTCAGAGAATGAGGAACTTTTATGTCCTGAATGTGGGGATTTTTTCAAATTGTCAAGGTACAAGGTTGTGAACATGGAAGTATCATCCTGGAAATTGGTGCATTCAATCCAAGAGAGAGATGAGACACCAAATGTGGAATCAACAAAGGAAACAAGGCCAGAAGTGGACATGATTCCTAATCAAGAATTGCAAGAGGATGAGGCAATGCAGCCTCAACATTAAGGGAGCACTAAATTTCTTCCTTTTGAAAGCAGTTCTGAGGATAGTAATTTACTTTCGGACCAAACACAACAATCAGGTGACACAAAGATGACTCAGGAGCAATCCCAGTAGCCTAAAAGGATGAAAACATAACAAGATGCTAAAACACAAGAACCAACATCCTTAAGGTATGTTTCATAAGCTATAACTCAAATAGAAGTTGTTGAAGAAGAAGTGTAGGAGCTGAACGTTGTTACACAAGAACCAACGTTCTTAAAACCAATTGTTGAAGCTACAATTCAAACAGTGGCTATTGAAACTTATGAAGATGCAATTCAAACAGTGGCTACTGAAACTTATGAAGCAGCAATGGCTAATGAAACCCAAGAGGAAGAAACACAAACATAAACTGTTGAAACAAAAGAACCAGCAGTACAACAGGAAGCTGCAGAGTCACTAAAATCCGTCACGGTTGAAGATAATCAAGAGTTGGTAAAAGAGATTTCATTATTGAAGCTCGAGGTGATTAAATGGAAGTATCATGCTAGTAAATATGATAAAGGAATGATTTTTCTGTATGAGCATAAGAAGACCATTCAAGAACTTAGGGATAACTGGGCCGAGGAGAATTTCTTCCAAAAAAATTGTTGGGAGAAAATACAGGAGGAATTGAAATAATTAAGGAAATACAAGTCAATGCAGAAAGAAAAGGAACAAATGCTTACCTTAACTCAGGATTTATTGAGTTGTAGAGCTCCATATCCATCCTATCCTATGTTTATTTTTTAACAGATGACTCTTTTCAAAATAAAGGCTTTGAAAAAAGGGAGACCTTGGCAAATTATGACAACCCCCAAGTTCCTGGAGACTTTCACCCAGAGTGTTTTTTCTGAACAAAATTTATTGTGTGAATTGTACTTGCATGAGATTGCATGTTTGATGGACCCTCGGTCTAATCTAGTTCCTCATATTGGGGATATCCATCCAAGAGAATTCACTTCTTTTGTCACTAATCATATGCATTGGCGAGATGCCTCTCAAACCATTCATAGGAATGAGGACAACTCCACTATGTGGATTCGTAGTGAACGTCGGGCCCATGTACCTTTGATTTCCAGGTATAAGAAGCATATTTCGTCCCCTAACAAGGTCAATCAGTTGGTTGCATTCCAACAGAAATTTATTTCCACTTGTGTTAATTTGATTTCTCGGTAAGAGGCCCATGCCCTGAAAGTGAGCAATCATCGATGGGATGTTTCTCCCATATGTTAAAAGGAAAAATATCCATATTACTTCGAGAAATTTAAATATGCCTTGGTTTGAGTACTAGGTTATGTTAAGTGCATGGAGACATGTGGGTCGAGCTGGTTATGGATGAAATTCAGATTTCCACTCTTCTGGTGGCTAGATAGGAATTACAGGATTATTTATAGGATGACCAAGAAGGAAGAAAGAGACTGTTGGGCTAATTTAATACAAGCAATGGATTTTTGTAGGTAGGGGAAAAACCAGAATCCTCCTTCAACCTTACTAATTTTCACAGGAAAATTCTTGAATCTGACTCAGATTCAGATTAGCTAGAGTTGTTGCATGAGGACATGCAATTAGATAACCGGGGGGAGATCTTGGGTGCCAAAATTACCCTTTTTTCCTTACTTTGTTTAGCCCTTTTTCCTTGTTTTTTCCTTCTATTTACAACTGAATCTTTATCCTTCCCAAGAAAACAAGCATGAATCCCTAAGGTATAAATCATTATTACTTATTTCATTAATTCTTGATTTTACTTATGATTATGAACTTTATCTTTCATTTGCGGTGATTTGTCATTGGTTTATAAGAAAGATCTAGAATCTCCAGGTGTCCCAAGTGTAACATCTCATTGCATTCGGAGATGAGTAATGTCTGGCGTCAGTTTCTCGTTTGATGGTCTGTTCTACGATGTTGATGAGATCATCTTGGATGTCATTCCACACATCTAGCTGAAACTTCCTGAGCATCTTTCCTCATTAGCCGGAACACGTTCGTCCTATGAAACAGTTCAAATTAAAATCTCATTCATTGTTATGACTTGGTCTTCTGCAATGTAATAATAGTTGTAATTGTACTTGTTTAATTCGGCAGGTGAAAGATCATAAATCTTCATGGCTTCTCGATATTAGTGTAACTGAATTGTTCCATCTTTGTATAAGTATGAATAGGAAATTGGAGCCAGGGGTTGGTAATTTGAGAGAAGTCATAGCATAGGATACTGTAATTGTACTTTGATCATTTTAATAGACCAACAATTCTCAATATTGTTTTGTTGTAAGTATTCTTAAGCCTTCAACAACATCTATGTTCGAAGGTCAGGCCCCGCCTTCTTATAGAGTTGTTGGTAGTAGTAGATGTCTTAGTTTAGTTATTTTTGTTTAGTGTGGGATTTCAGTTTGATGCATTTATAGACTGCTGCAACAACACTTATTAAACCATTGCATTATCATATTTCTCTTTGGCTTGATGTAAGAGTGTGGTGTGACAGGCAAATGTGTAGGATAATCCTTTTCTTTATGCAGAGTGTGTTAATTAGTTGTAGTTGTTACAGATATGCTCAGCTCCTATGTAGTATTGTCATTTATCTTTCGTAGAGTTTACTGAATTAGATAGATCGTTACTTTTGTAGATTAGTTGTTTTGATTTATGGTTTGTGATTGTTCTAGTTTGGTAAAATACCAGCATAGATCCAAATCCTAGGCTCTATCAAGCGCCGAGAGGGATCAAAGCTCTCGAGGTGCAAACCTCTTCTTAAGTATTGCACTCAAGGGTTATCACCTTTGGTGTTTCTTATATATATCCATTGATTCAATTCAAACCAAAAGACACGTCTTTTTATTTAAGGTCGACATATAATATTTTTATTATTAATATTTAATCTTATTTATGGCTGACATATAATATTTTTTATTTATTTTTAGTTTGTCATGAACGAACATTACAACATCTCTGCCATACATGGTTTTAAAACCATGTGCAAGGCCCTCCTAAACCATGGTTTTAGGAGGGCCTTGCACATGGTCTTAAAACCATTTACAAGGCCCTCCTAAACCATGTACAATAAAACCATGGGTTGTTTAGGAGGCCTTGCACATGGTTTTAAAACCATTTGCAAGGCCCTCCTAAACCATGTACAATAAAACCATGGTTTGTTTAGGAGGCCTTGCACATTGCGGATAATTCCGTTTTTTTTTGTTAAGTAAGAACATCACAACATCTCCCCCATATTGTGTTGTTTTTCTGACCGACATTTTTTTGGCGGATAATTAAATTTTTTATTTTTTATTGTTTTGTTAGGTAGGAACATTACAACATTTCCCCCATGTTAGGTTGTTTTTGTGGCTGACATTTATTTTGGCAAATAATTAAAATTTTAATTTTTTATTATTTCGTTAGTAACAAACGTTACAACATCTCTCTCATACTCAGCAATATTATTTTTGGTCAACATGATATCGACAAACATTACAAGATCTCTCGCATACTATGTTGTAGAGTGCCTCTCGGTGCAATGATTTAACTTCTTGCAAAATTAATTCTATATTGATTCATTCGTAGATCATAAATCACATAGTTGGTATTGTAGGAATTAGACGTCCTTTAAGTTCTTAGATTGATAATTTAAATTGGTTTTACAGGAAGCTGAGTTGAATGAGCTGTTATTAGGGTTGAATGATTTGTATATCATTAATCAGCTAATGAAATGTTTATGCATATATTTTTCTAAGTTACCTTTGAAATAAACAGACTTCCTTGGGTTGACAATTTATATTGAGCACTCTGCTTGCTACGAAAATTAATGAGTATATAGAGTGACCAACAGGCAAGTCGAGGGAGATCATGGGGAGAGAAAGGATGAGGTGCTTGGGGTGTTGGGAAGGGCACTGCATGGGACGTTAAGGAGAAGGCTACAAGTTGATGAGGGGCATGATGGGGGAGGTGTAAGGTAAAGTATGTGCATGTGGAAGCTTTGAAGGTGTGGGGCGCAAGGGTGAAGAGGCCCCGTAGGTGGAGAGAATGGTTGCAAGGAGAAGGGACATGAGAGGGGGGCGTGAGACAGGTGAGAATGCATAGAATATGGGAGCGTGGGGGTGTATCAGATGGCGGAGCAACAACATGAAATGAACATGGGAGTGGGAGCTAACGCGTGAGTGGTAGAAAAGTGGACTATAGTTAATGGAGTGGCCAAGGGCCAATGGTTTGGTCAAGGACCACGAATGAGAGAAACTCTCGATAGGATGGCCAACAACATAAATCAATGAGGTTCGAGAAAAGGTCTATTATGATACCAATGAAACAAAGAAACTTTGTTTCTTACAAAAATAACCAGCGTAGATAAGCCAGATTACAATAATCCATTTAATAAAATTTATGATTGATAAGATAAGTGGTGATTTACAATGAGAGAATAATGTTTGTATAAATACCCATGCAAGGATTGCCTTGGTGATGAGACATCACCTTTCACAAAGTGCCTCTTCATTTTCCTTTTCATTTAATTATTTATAAATAATTTATTAATATTATTAATACTTATTACCGCTTATTTGTTATTTATTGTGTTCATTACAATATGGGTGGTTGCAATGTGGTGCAAGCTACCATGGACTTTAAGGAATTATACTTGAGTTCTAATCAAGACTCGCATACTCACACCCTCAAAGGGCTCCAAGCAAGGTTCGCCAAAACCATAATTTCTCATATGATGGAAAATTTATTGAAAGAAAGGTTACTTTGGAATTATTGCCCACTTCCATGCCATACGGGATCTAGAAAACACCACCTTAGAAATCCATCTTGAGGCTTACAAAATGTTTTCATGAACAAACATCAACATGTCTTTGAGACAACAAAGGGTTTACTCCCACACAGAGGAAAGCATGATCATGATATATCCCTGATTCTAGGAATTCAAACACCAAATTTACACTTGCATAGGAACCCATTTGCATAAAAGAATTAAATTGGAAGGATCACTCTAGAGGTAGGAGTCAGTCATACCAAGACTTGCCCATATTCATCCCTAGTGATCATGGTTTTAAAGCAAGAAGGGAATGGGAGCATGTGTCTTCATTTTTACACCTTTTCATGGAACAAACTAGTAGGAAAATCATTTCCAGTTTTAAAGCATGTCATATGCACTGCTCTAATATTAGTCATCCCTGATTTTACTAAAACGTTTGTATTGTAATTTTATGCTTCTAGAAAATTTTTGGGTGCAATCCTATTGCATTAGGTAATATGTATTAGGACAATTTTACCTACAAGGAATAAATGATGTATATCCAACATGTAGTCGATACATGGTGACAATATATCCTAGGGTAACGTTTCTAGATAGATAACCACATCTAGAGGTATTTTTGGAACAAAGGTTGTCATACCCAAAGCAACATAAATGGATAATCAAGATGCTTGGATATGATTACATGATCATCTATAAAAAGGAAAAAAAATGGTGTGCCAGATGTTTTATAAAGGAAATATGATGAAGAAGGATCCATCTTTGACTTATGTTCTATGGTACAGGAATGAGTAGTAACAACATGATAATAATGTGTCACCAATGTTACTACATATAAGCTCATCAAGAAACTTAAGGAAGATCCCAACATTCATCATTTATTGAACACCCATTTACCAAAGTTTTATGGGATTTATCAAATCATTCAAGGCATGGTTACCTGGCTTACAACTTAGCACTCCAAGATCTACCCAATAATTCATGTGTTTGGTTTAAACAAGGGTGTGGATAAGAATTGTAGAGTTCAAAATACATTAATAAAACTTGATATGAAAGGATATGTTTGGATTCATCCGGAACCCATTTTGGCCACATGAGCGTGTCAACTACAACATCGCATAGTCAAGGAATTTCTACCTGAGAGGACGGATATGAAATTAGGAGATGCTACTTGGGAATTTTCAACCCTTTTACATCAATTTCTCATCTCCAACCTTGAGGGAAAGGCTTCTTT
The DNA here is from genome assembly GCA_001517045.1 of Pseudotsuga menziesii. Classification (NCBI taxonomy): domain Eukaryota; kingdom Viridiplantae; phylum Streptophyta; class Pinopsida; order Pinales; family Pinaceae; genus Pseudotsuga; species Pseudotsuga menziesii. The sequence goes on along the minus strand of LPNX010212161.1, from coordinate 302,396 downwards.
TGAATGGAGAGATGTTAAGGTCCTAACCTAACACACCTACTTTATCCATGTACAATTTCATAAACCCCATTAGTAAGTTAGTGGCTATTGTATTAATGTAAAAAGAACTTCCTTATTGAATAAATCCACCTAGGTGGTTAACCCTCATTAATAACGAGACCACACATAGTTAGGTGTTTGGATATTGAAGAACTATATAGAGAGTAGTTATGTTATGTAATGTGGGTGAAGAATTGCCATTGTATTTGGAGATTTTTCTTGGAGGTTTCCCCCTTCAAGATCCAAGTGAACATATCTATCTATTTTATCTATTATTTCTTTTTTTATCTTTTCTATGAATTTATGGGTTTAAGTATATTTCCATGTTAAAGTATTTTATTTGTGTGCCTAGTGTACAATGGGCCAACACGTACACTCCCATATCATGGTAGCTTCTCCCATGCCTCTTTCCTTGAGGAGGATTGGTGCTCTTGTCTGTTAATATCTTATCATAAAATATATATCCTCCGCATCTATGTTTTGATTTCCTTCCCCAGGAATAACACCTACTCATATGGATCCCACCTCTCTACTAACCTTTGTAATAATTCCCCTTCTTGCACATTCTTGTGTAGAGGAAGAAATTTACCAACCCATAGCTACAAATGGCATCCATGGTAGGTTGATGTTTCTCAACCTCAACATTTGTATACTTACGTTCTCTTTCTTTCCACTCAATCATGATGGAAGAGCGACTTGCACAACTAATTACATTTTAAAGTCAGTCTTTATCTTCACAAATTATTATGTTTTAGTTTTTTATTCCGACCATGATTATTCCTACTAATAGTAGCAACCAACTATTGATTTGGTATAAAACAACCATGAGCCCTTCTTATCGCATCTATTGAGTACAAAACCTGTGGCTGCACACACACAAGCCAAATGGAGTTTGGTACTCCACCAAAAAATAAAAATAAAAAATTACAAGATTAAATGGGAAAAAAGAACGAGAATGATGAGGTGGCCCACATGAAGGGATAAAATTGGTAATCTGATAATCGAATCTCTTGTAGTTGGAAATTGCATCTCGAGGGATTCAAATATCTCTCCAAAACTCATACAAGTAATGGCACAAATGAACCAAAAAATAGATTTTTTACCTATATCAACACATTTTGGAGCATATTTTTTCCCCAATACTACCTAATAGCCTTCCCTTTTTTGTTTTGTAGGAAATAATCACATGCCTCATTTTTAAAGTCTCGAGATGGTTATTTCTTGATCAAACAATAGTTTATCGACCTTTTTATTGATCATATGCAGGATTATACAATTTGTCTACTAACTTCTTCTCAACATTGTGATCACTTACATTTATTCTTTTTGCATCTAAGGAACAGTTGTTGGTTGCGCAATCCCATCCATAATTCAAAATTATGCTAAAAACTAATTACTTGATCTTGTCATCATACTTAATATTATACTATTATTACTTGCATCATTGTGCATACTACTCAATTGTATATCAGTTGTATAGTGCTTATGAATTTTCCCATTACTTCATCTTGATCCTCCTATTGGCAATCATTGCTCTTGTATCTTGACCCTTTACCTTTGGAGGGGACATATTTTCGAGTGTTCATAACTAGCCTAATACCTTTTGTATGTTTTCATTTTACACAAGAATGTTGCATGCGCTTGGAAGTTAGTTGCATTCCCTTACAATACTCATCCCCTCCAATATGCCTTAGCATTCTTTTATTCTTTTTCAATATTTGTATCAAATGAAAAAAGGAAAAAAAAGGAAAACACCAAATTGGGGGTGGGAGAATATCAACCTTTTTAATTTGTTCTGTTGAAACATGGCAGGAGTCAGTAAGGGTCACCCCTGAACATAAAGCTTGTGTTTGCGTAAAAAATTGTTGCAGTGATTAGTATTTATTAGGAAACCATACCATAAGAATGAGTCACTCCACTGCTTGGTTTTCATTGGTTTATGGCTATGTATTAGTTACTGCCCAAGTCTTTTAGTGTTATGTTCATTATCAAGGGAAGTTGATTAAACCTATGTCAACCATTTCTTACTTTGTGTGATACAAGATTCCATTGATCATAATTTGATAAAGGGTAGTTTCAAGTGGCTAAGTACAAAGGACCAACGATTTTGGAGAAATAGACATGACATATAGATATGAGGAAATTAGTAATGTTGCAATTGTTTCTTTTGGAAATTAATAACATTATTGGTCTTCCTTGCCGCCAAATATATTTTTTTACATGTTTTATGAGTTTATTTGGGAACATAGTTTGTCTTACTTAAAACACTTTGGATTTAATTATTTCATTTGTATTTAATATGTAAATATATTTGAAGAAGGGTATTGTTTGATATGTGTAGTCTATTTGAGAAACAAAATTCCATCTCATGGTCTTGCCAACAAAACTCCATATGAAATGTGGTATGGATGCATTCCTTTGGTTCCACTTATTATGCCATAATTATGAATTAACAAAGAAACAAGCTTGGTGCATGGAGTTGAAATTGCATCTTCTTGGGGTAATCAAACACCACAAAGGCATATTGTCTTTATGATGAGGTAAACAAAAAGTTTATTCTTTCTAGAGATGTGATTTTTCCTTGAATGAATCAACATAACAAACTTTGTGGAGAGGCAACTTGATCGTTTGGATAAATTTACCCATGTAAAGGCATATCATGAATTTTTACAAAGAGATTCCACATCATGAAGGGAGAATCCCTATCTTCGATCAATCTATGAAATATCATGTTGCAACACTATCTCCACATCATGAAGAAGTTCTTGACACTTCACCAAAACATGAAGTTCAATTGTATGATGTGATTTACATGATTGGAAGATTGAATTTTGAAGAAAATGAAGCACCGCTAGTTAAGCAACCTAGACCCTCACAGTAAGTTCCAAAGTGGGTCATGAAGACACTTGAAAGTGTTTATCCTGATGAAGGTGGAAAGACAAGAACTAGATACTTAACAAGAAAAGACGATAAGGTGATGTAGATGACTCAAATTCAGGTGATGTAAACTATATGGATATTTCATATATTTGTGAATTGAATATATCTGTTAATTTTGAACCAACTTCCTTTGAAGAAGTTACTTCTCATGGTGAATGGAAAGAATCCATGCATAATGAATATGATGCTCTCATCAAGAATAGGACATGGAAGTTGGTGGACCCTCCATTTGAAACCAAACCAATTGGGGCCACAAGTGGATCTATAGGAACAAGTACAAAACAGATGGATCACTTTATCAGCATAAGCTGAAGCTTGTGGTAAAATGTTTTGCACATAAAGAAAGCATTGACTATGAGGAGACTTTTCCCCCACAACAAAATGAGTTACCATTCGTACTCTATTGGATTTGGATACGTAGAATGGGTGGAAAGTTCATCAAATGGATGTGAAGACTTCTTTCTTGAATGGAGAATCGAAAGGAAATATCTTCATGTCTCAATTGAAAGGATTTCTTGTGAAGGGACAATAACATAAGGTGTGCAAACTCATAAAGTATTTGTATGTTCTAAACAAGCACCTCGTGCATGGTGCGAAAATATAACTAAGAATATTATGAAATTGAATTTCAAGCACTTTAATCTTGATGATGCAACATTGTTTGTCAATAAAATTGGAAGATCTATTGTATATCTTGTAGTGTATGTAGATGATATGTCAATGACATGGAATAATGAAAGTTACATTGCATCCATAAAGAAAGTGTTGAAGAAAGACTTTGAGATAACATATTTGGGACACCTTCACTACTACTTGGGAATTGAAGTGACTCGAATCCAAAGTACATATTCATCTCCCAAAAGAAGTGCAATGGAGAATTGTTATACAAGTTTGGCATTACATATTGTAACCCTCTCTCCACTCCAATGGAACATAACTTGAAGCTCACATCAAAAGAAGGGAATGAATCTAAGCATGCAATCAAGTACAAATAGCTTGTGGGGAGTCTTATCTACCTTGCCCCCACTAGGCCAGATATTTCATTTGCAATTGGGATCCTTTCTAAATATATGCAAAATCCACGTGTAGGTCATTGGTTTGCTACAAAAAGAGTTCTAAGATACTTGAACAAGACTCAAGACTTTGGACTCAAATATCCAATGATGGATTACTTCATATTGATTAGATATTTTGATCCATACTTTGATGGCGACAAAGATAACAAAATGTCTATTTCATTCTACCTCACAAGTCTTAAATCAATAGCTATCTCCTAGAAAATGTAAACAATATATTCCAATAAATTCCACAACAAAAATAAAATATTTAATTATTAGAAAGACAACACACGCAAAAAATTGTGTAACTCAAAAAAATACTTAAAAACTTGTAAAAAAAAGCATGTGATTATATTCCTATACATACACACATACATATTATACATGATCATTTACATTCCCATACCCCTCTTAACTAAATTATCATAAATAAACTTTCCTTGTCTTACCTTTCCAACCATTCCAAATTGGCTCAAACTTAAGAGTACATCACAACGATAACCCCCATTATTCTAAGTCATTGATATCCTACTTTTCCAACTATTCCAAATAGGCTCAAACTTCAGAGTACATCAAAAGGATAAACCCCATGGTTCTAAGTCATTCAAATTCATTCAAGTGAATAAAACCAAAGTTCCATAAAGCCTCGAAAAACTACAACGCAGGTTGGACCCAACAAAGTGGGCCATAGCATCAAAAGTTGACTTATTTTTGGAAGTCGTTGAAGTGGATAAAACAAGAGTGACCCCTTAGCAAAAAATTTAGGCCAGACTGGAGAAACAACAGAGTGGCCCCCACAAATTGGGCCATAGCATCAAAAGTTTACTTAAGTTTTGGAGTCATTGAATTGCATAAAACAAGAGAGGCCACTGACACCTTAGTGAAAACTTTAGGCCAGCCTGGAGAGAGGGACAGAGCATGATAGGTAACCTTTAGTAAACATGCGGCCCTCAATGTTCCAACGTGATGATATTAATAATATGTGCGTAGCTATTCAAACAATTGCCTTGCGCTTATTAAAATGGGTTCCATGATATAAGAGGTTCTAATCACACACACACATCCATGATGGTAGAATGCTACTACCCAAAAAAATGCATGTTGCAGCAAAGGTTGTGATGTGTGTTTCAAGGTGAGGAGAATCTTGAGGATATCAATGAGATAGCTAGATATATAAATGTATACATAGGGAATACAAAGATTATATACAAGGTTAAGTAGATATACTTGTTGAGGGAGGCGTGGGCCTAGGGTGAAAAAGAACTTGTCTAGTTGAAATCTTACATACATGAAACAAATACCATGACATAATAGTGCTCATGACAAGAAATACAATGATGCAAACAATCTCAACAATGGGTAATTATACCTAGGGAAATAGTTGAATAGAAGGGTCCATATAAAGTTACAGGGAAAATAAAAAAATGGAACCATGTTGAAGAGCAAGAGATCATGATCGCAACATCGTTAAGGGTGCAATATCAAATGGAGCTATGGAAATCCTGAATGAGCTATTGGAAGATTGGGATTTCTCACTATAAATAGGGTTGGGTCCCACATTATCAAAAATTCATTGTTATCATTTATCGTGTTGATACCATAGAGATTTTGACACTAGTTGCGGGATATTGGACCAATGAATTTTGTTTATGCAAGTTCTAGGTTAGTCATAAAAGCCTTCTTTTCATTTTTAGGGAGTCGTGTAAACAATGGACGATTTTGACTTTCAGGCCAATTTTTCGCTGGAATCCGATGAATTTAACTCATAAAATTTGTAATTTATGTTGTTAATGGGACGATTTTAAAAGCATAAATGAAATCACATGACACAAAAACCCCCAACACCCACCCTCTGTAAGATCTAGTAGTGATTTTTCTCATTTTGAAAATTCTGTGAAGATTCATGGCCAAAAACATGTAAAAACTAGCCGAAAAAAAAGAATAAATTCATCCCATGGTTAGACAACTCACATTTTTAGTAGTTTAGGGTCCCAAGTGAGCTGCACGAAATCCCGAAAGGGTTTCTGTTGGGTGGTGCAAGTTTCGAGGGAATTCCTACGCAAAACTATGTAGATATTCCCTTAATAGTCACACTCAACGTGGGATGATGCTCTCGAGTGCGGGCCTGGAATTTTAGATCTAACTTGCCTATCAAACATAAATTTAATGACGTTCTTGGATTTTTTACACCTTTCGATTTACGTTTTTGATAAATGTTTTAATGTCAAATATTTATTAAAAAAAAATCTCTTAAAATAAGAGTTATAAAAAAAATATCCTAAAATAATTTTAGAGTACATAACTATATTTTTCGAAAACAAACACAAAAATCTAGCAGGTCTATACAAAAATCTTAAGCATATGACCATCTCCACAAATATTATTTAAATATATATATATGGACAAGAACTTTGTTTGTGTCTACTGCATAAATAAGTAGAAATTAGTAGTTTAAAGTGTGTGTATTTTTATGAAGTTTAAAAAGAGCTAACAACAATTTGATATGAATATTTTATATCCCTTCACACAGTGTAAACCTGATATTTGCTTCACTAAATTATTGAGTTTATTTAATTACAAATGTTAGAGATCAATATTGCAGAATGTTAAAAGAACCTAGTTGTAAATGACGTAATAATCTTCCGTGAAGGAAGGAATTCCACCATAGTTAAATAATTTTAGCCAAATTTTGAACGATTTAAAAGAAATTAGAGAAATTCCAACATAACCAGTTTGTTAACTCATATTCCAACTAGAACTAGCCTTTATTAGAACAAGGGATTAGTCAGACATTATCCAATTCCAAGGGATTTAGTACATGGCTACTTTAAAGATAGACCGACTAAGAATTAAAACCTATTTAGGTGGATGAAGTTATCTTTTGAAGGAGAAGGAAGTGTGATTCCAATGCTTACCTTTTTATGCTTGGTGGCAACTAGCAAAATTTGAGCGTCCTCAAGTAAAACTGAAATGACAGAACCTCCCTCTAGTGCCTACAACTTTGAACCTGTTATCTCCCGGAAGACTTCAGCCAAAACTTTATGTTTAAACAGACAACCGATATGCACAAAGAAGAGAAACAAGAACTATATGGAGTGGTGGGTACTAGATAGTGATACCTACCATTGAGATAGGATTTGGCGGGTGTAGGGTACAATCACAGGAAGATGTAGCTAGCCAAGGGTGTGACATTACATGATAGTGTGCATTATAATCTTCAAACCATCACCATTGACGGAAATGGAAGCTGAAGGAAAGAATTGTTGTGGTAAGTAGTTATGGACAGGCTCATCAATGCCATGGGTAATAAATAGTATAGGGTACAACCTACACCTTGAAACAAGTATTAAAATTTAAACTAATATATGTTACCTCCTACACCCTCAAACAAATATTAAAATTGATGACTACCACCTACACCCTCAAACAAATATTAAAATTTATTACAGGAAATTTAAATTGGCAAACGCCAAATCTACGGTTAAGAATTTTTCATGCATGCCACAGTTGACATTTTAATTTTATAATTAAGTGTCAAATACGTTCTAAAACTTAAAAAACATTCTATAGAACGTCAAATTCTAGGCCTGCTCGAGTGTCGTGTGGTTACATTGTGTGATTGTTTGTATGGATAGTTAAGTTGGCCATCTCCTGCATTGACTATTCGTGCAACTAGTCATGGTTACAATCACATGCTATGCGGGACATGGAAACTTGATCTATGTGGTAAAATATTGCAACTATTGATATGAGTAGTCACATGATCATGAAATCTAGTAGCTATTATGGATGTGAGGAATAAATGCACGCCCATTTTCCAATGATACCTGCACTCTGATGTGAGTTGAGGTGTTTGATCCTCACATGGGATAACCATGCAGGTTATGAATCTAGTGACTTGCACTGAATGTTTAAGAAATAGTTGCAAAGTGGAGCATTTGATTGGTTTTTTAGATATATTAGTTTAGCTAAGGAATTAACACATCCTTTACTTGGATTGTTTTGCACATGACACGCTTGACATGGATGGAAATTAAGTAGCATGACTTCCATTTCAATGCCTTGTGGTAAGAGGTGGTGGGATATCCAAACATTCGATAATCCCTACATGATGTAGGGCGTAAGTACCAAATTCAATCAAATTGGGATGAACAAATTAGAAATTCATAAATTCAATTCAATTTGACTATTGAATTCGGCCAATTCAGATTCAGTATGGTATAAAGTGACGGGGTTGCTAATTTTTAAAGCAAAAAGACCCAAAAATAAAAATAAAAATAAAATTCACCCCAAGATATCCAAATTCACCCTAGGTTTGCTAATTTTTAAACAGGAAAACCCAAAAATATGAAAAAAACAAAATTCACTACAAAATATCCAAATTCGACCCAAAAATCTCAATTCACCTGTAAATCATGCATTTCACCCCAAAAGTCCCTATGGTTTCTACAATACCATGCACTAATTTATAATCATGTACTAAATCATTGCACCAAGAGTAGTGAGGTGCTCTACATACCAATATGGGGAAGATGTTGTAACATAACATTGTGTAATGTTATGTAACATGACATTACCAAAAACAGAAAGTAAAAAAAAGTAAATAGATCTATGCTAGTGTTGTAAATGGATGAATACAAGATTAGGCATAAGGATTGGTCATAATAGGATTAAACAAAGTCAGACAAAAGGGCCAACAAATGAAGCTTGATTAGAGAAATTTGAGAGCTTTCAAGCTATAGTCCCTCCTCTAATACATATGGGTTTTCAACTATTTCCACTCACTCCCCCTTATTCTTATTTAAGGTTGGCCCACTGAATGGGAACACAATAAGAAATGCATTTTTTTATGATTGTAATATATTTTTAAACCTAGTGAAAAAATATTTTATAATTGTTTCTAACTTCATGCAAAATCATCTTTTCCTCTTAGTTATCCAATGGTAAAAAGTGAAATTCTCTCCAAGTTTGCAGAGTACATGCACATGATATTAAGGAGAATGGAATTTTGTGCATGTGGGTGAAATCGAGCATTAGCATGAGATTCCATAAACACAAGATTGTAGGCGCATGAAATTGTTGTTCCACTAAAAAAATCCTCAAGGTATTTATTTCCAAACACCCTTTGATATCCCCTATAATCAATGCAACATTGCAAAATGAATCTCGAGGTACCTATCATTTTGATTTTGATTTTCTAGAATTTTTACTTTTTAGGATCTGGAAATCAATTTTGATACGTGTAGTATAAGCATTCAAAAATTTTAAATGGAAAATTTTGAATCCGTTTCTACTATCAAAATCGTCATTAAAACACGGTTAAATTCATATTTTGCAAAATAAAAATGCCAAATTCCAAAAAAATCTCCTGACTGGGCCAAATCGTTGAATATTTAGACGTCTTTGTTTTGATATTCTAAAATTTGGAAAAAATAATATATTTTTTTATTTGCAAGATTATACTCCTGGATTTTTTACGTATTGGATTTTAAACAATTAATTTTTTTTCGTATCGATTTGAATTTGAACTTGAACTTGAACTTTGTAACTATGATGTAGGGTTGTTGAAGTTCAAGACTTATGTAACTATGATGTATGTAGGGTTGTTGAAGTTCAAGAATTATAAAATTGTGGAAGCAAACATATTGTTCAAGACTTATGTATATGGTGATTGTGAAGTTGGGAGTTTAAAATAATAGCTAGAGGTAATACAGTGTATACATGGGATTCAGACTTGGAGATTGATACATGTATACGGTCGCTTGAAATAATGCTTTGGTTCTCAACCTTGGATACTGTGCGCCTCAGGGTTAGACCTGGAAATTAATAAAATAGATATGGTAAACATCCCACATCCTTAGCTTAGCTTAACAAACAAGAGGAATATTTGCATGCTACAATTAAACGTGAATTATTCAACAAGTGTACTAGGGAATGGGTACTTGGGTCGAGAACAAAATTTGGCAAACGTCGTTTTATGAATGATGGTCATGCGGTTGGATAAGTTGATAGATTACACCATGGAAGGGTGGTTGAGACCCATACATCTCTATAACCAAGCCAACAGAAGGATAAGGCAAGGATGGATATAAGAACAATTTGACATAGCAGGAATAGGTTAGGAGTGCAAAATAGTCATGTCACACAATTGTGTGAATAATTTGTAATGATTTTGCTATGGATTCATATGTTGCTTGAAAATTTAATCTATAATATAAAATTTTGAGTTACAACATGATGTATACAAATTAGTTTCTTAGTATTATTAAGACGATTCCTTTCAACATAATAACTTAAACTTTCTAGTTGGTCATAAGCAATGTAGCACATGGGATAGCAATGTTGCATAGGGCATAGTTTGCACTATTTACCCCTTTCATGAATCCATTGAAATAATACAACCATTCTTGTTAAGTAATATTGCCCAAAAACTGAAACATTGTCGTATTCCCTATCATCCTTCTAGTCATTCAAACAATGTTGATGCTTGTAGATAGAAAGGTTCTCCTAAATTCCCATAACTAGGCCATCGAAAACAAGTAAATTGATAATATACTAACATTAAATTGTTTAAAAATTTCCTTGGACAAGACAAACCATTCCTCATTCCAAGGTATTCAAGTTTAACATTCTAAATGGTTATTCCCAAGACTTGGTTTTAATGTTTTCAATAGTAATGGGAAGGGACTCCAATCCCACAATGAAAATCTACATGCTATCCATTGTTAATTGCATTTAGTCTCATAGTGTATTTTTAGGTACACTATGTTCCCATCCTATGTAATTCAAGCACACAAGCCAATTTCAGTTTTACTCGTATATGATTTATATTTATGCCATTCCATCAAACTAACCAATTTGACTTTATAAAAATTTATAAATAAATGATTTTAGGAAAAACAACCATGTTAATGAATGGACAAATGAGGTTAATGAAAACAAATCATTGTTTTGTTATAAGGTTTTCATAGATACGTGAGAATGGCCTTTCAATTCATTTTGTAGGAACTTCTTCCAAGGATTCCTTTTGAATGTAAGCCAACCCTTCACTATAATGAGAGTATTAAGGAAGGGGATTTATATGGATTTAAAAATTGCATAGTCATGAGAGTTTGTGTTTTTGAGGGAATCCCTATATATTGCCGCATTTCATCACCCTATAATATTTTAACTAGAGTTTATAAGACAAATGTTACATATGAGATGCTAGTTTCTTTAAAGGGAAGAAAATCTTGTTCCATGCGCAATTTGTTTTAGGGAATTGTTATTTCACCACTAGGGATACAATAAATTTGGTGAAATTATTGCTTCCTTCAATTTTGAGAAAGTCACTAAATGGAATTATGATACTCGTGGCACTATATAGTAACCAACAACCCCCTTTGGGTCCTCATAGGATAAAACACCCTCCATGGATAATTAAGCTTGGACCCATTTTCCCAAAGTATACTTAAATTTTTTTTATGGTTCTAACCCATAAGGATGGGTCACTCAAATGGAATATGACTTCACCCTTCATGGTATTACTGATGAGATGGTGATACTTAGGGTGGGGGTCTTTTATTTTCATCCAGAATGATGGTAATGGTGGTAGTGTCATAATAGATCCTATGGAAACTAAGTTTCCTAGAGTCAATTTGTTAAAACTCTCCATGAGCATTATGAGTGAGATCCTCACTAACTAGGGTGGCTTGCCAAGTTACATCAAACATGCTCATCCGTAGAATTTATCTTAGTCTTTGAGCAATTAACCATCCATAAAGAGAACTTAAAATATTCCTTCTATAAAGAATCTTTCATTGGTGGCCTCAATGAGGTGATTCAAGCACAAGTTAGAATGAGACATATTATTACTTGGTTGGAGGTATCTCAAAGGGATCTAGAAAATGAGACAACAGTCAAAGCACAAACGAAGAAACCATCTTTTTTCTCCATTCACACCCTACAAACATCAATTCCTCAAGAAAAATTCCTTCTCCTCCATTAAAAGTACAAAAGTTGTCTCTAATATAAATGGAAGACCAACAAAGACATGGACTCTACTATAATTGTGATGAAAAGTATGATCTGGTTTAAAATGCAAAGAGAAAAGTTTATTTCAAGTTGATTTGACTACTCGTGTTCATTACAAAGATGCAAATATGGAAGGTACCCCTTAAGTTGGAGATTGTTGACCAATTTTTTCCCACGTAAGAAGAAGTGGAAACCAAAGTTTATCAATAAGAACCACTCATATATCTTCATTCTTTTTCCAGTATCTTGGCCCTATAAACCTTGAAACTTATAGGTTACATCAAGAATCATAGAGTGGTATTCTTGGTTGACAATGGAAGCACACACAATTTTAATCACCAACGTGTGGATGAAGAGCTCCACTATTAGGTCCACCCAGATCCCAACATCTAAATTCTGATAGACAATGGGGGGGTGATGAAACGTGGGAGTGTTGTGAAAATGTGAGACTCCAATTGGGTGATTATCATCTCAAAAATCCAATGTTGGCCATATATATGTGAAACGAAGAAAAAAAATTTCTTACAAAAGTAACCAGCGCAGATAAGCCAAATTACAATACTCCATAAATAATAAAATATATGATTGATAAGATAAGAGATAATTTACAATGAGAGAATGATGTTTGTATAAATACCCATGCAAGGGTTTCCTTGATGATGAGACACCACCTTTCATAAGGTGCCTCTTCGTTTGCCTTTTCATTTAATTATTTAATTATTTTATTCATATTATTAATATTTATTATGGCTTATTGATTATTTAATTTGTTCATTACATTGCCTTCCCCTTAAGGGAAGCTTTGTCCTCGAAGATTTATTGAAGACAAGGCTTATGTCTGATTTCTTGCTTGTAATGTCATATTTCAATCCTTTATTTTAGTACTTGTGACACTTGACGAAATGAGACAATACAAGTTACGAACTTCAAAGAAAAAATGCCGCATCATCTGTGATGTGGTCCATCGAAGATCAATTTTCATAGGAGGTGAATGTTGATCATTTTGTTGGATAAATCTTCATGGTTTCTGCTTAGGTTGTATATTTTGTGTTCTTTTACTTCTAAAATTATAACTCCTTTGTTTATGTTCATTTTGACCTTGTCGTTGGTCAAAATGCTTTTTGTAATTTGGGTGTCGGTAAGGATTTCTTGTTGCTTCCAGGGGAGGCAAGTGCGGGTGGGATCATATTCGATCTCGGAGGAAAGAAAGTATTGACTTATGCCTAGGGTATTAGACGAAAAACCAACAATGAAGTTGAATGGCTTGCACTCCTCTTTGGGATGGAACAGATCAAGCATAATAAAATCACTAAAGTTACAGTCTTGGGTGACTCTATTCAAGTTATTCGCAAAATGATCTCTGGGTACAACAAAGGAGTAGTTAAAATTCGAAGGATTTATGATTGGATCTAGTAAACCTCTGCAAATATTCAAACCACCTTTGCTCATATTCTCAAAAGCAACTCTCGGAGGCAGACATCTTGGAAAATCAAGGGGCCAAGCTAAAAATTGGAATTTCAAGGGTGAATGACATTTTAAAAACTTCAAGTTATGTTCCTTAGAATTAAAACCATGGTGTGGTGGTCCCAAAGGGGGCACTTGGGTGGCCTAGACCCGGTTCCTAGCACCCCTACCTTCGAATTTTCCAATTTTCATTTTTCTAAGGTGGAAGCAACTCCTCCACCTCGAATATGAAACCACCTATATCCTCACTAAATCCGACGGCACGTACTCTTCCTAGAGACTAGCTGGTGTGCATGCATCTCTGTCATCATATCCCATGTGAAGGGTATTAATGACATGGTCGGCTCTCCTAGGCTGATAAGATGCATAGAACAAACAATGGAAGGTGATAGCAATTATCCCCCAGCTCATTTCTTGGGTCATTTTGGTCGCAACACAGAGTTAGTTTCACCCACAACATATTTCTTGCACTCCTCAACTCTTGGTATTATCAGTATTGAGGATAAGGGAAGGCTGCCCAATGCACATGCAATGCAGACTTCTTTCTTAGATCATCCAGGCTTGGATTCTTTTGCAGAGATGACCGAAAATGATAAAAAATTAACGTTGAATGATTTGTAGGCGTCGCTGAAGGACATTAAGAAACACCTTTGTTGGCTCTACAATGTTGTGAATAGGGGGGTAAAAGAAGGAAATTCTACATCTGAAGAATTCAAGTGGATGGCCAAGAAAATGGGAAACCATGATGCCGGGATTGAAGATAACCACAGAGATATTTATGAGCTTATGGGAACCATTGGATATATGAAGAAATACTTGCACAAGTTGGTCAACATGAATCAATGCAGCCATTGTTAAACCTCTCCTGCAAGGGATCATCCAATGGAGGCAACCTCAATTGCCCAGCCTGAAAAAGCTCCACAGGACAAGTAGCAGCAGCAGTTTCAGTATTATGGTATTTTATGTTTTTTTGTTCTTTTTGTTTTAGGAAAAGATGTACATATCGACCCTTTGAAGGGCTTCAGAAGAATTTTTTTGAACAACAGTAATGCTTTGGTTTTAACTTTTATTTTTAGTAGCACAGGCATTTTTGCGATAAACAATTTGAATTCCAAAGCTTTGTCTCTTTTATATAATACACTATATTCTTGGTTCTTGTTGCTTGTTTTTCTGCTGGATTGAATTCCTTTTGAACTGTGATGGGAACCGAATTTGCATTCGTTTATTCTTCCTCAACTAGAATTTCTTTTCTGGATAGTCTGGACACTTCCTTCTAGATTTGAACTAATTTGTTCTCTAATAGGTTATTATCATTCTGAATCTTCTCAAACCTTTAGTCTTGTGATTGTTTGTCCTATTTTAACTTCTTGATTTGTTCCTCTAGTTCTTGATTAACCATCTTTAGGGTGGATTTTTCTTCATCTTTTCCCAGTAATTTTTTATGGAGAGCTTGAATATTCTCTTCTAAGTTTTATCTGCATTGAACTTTATCCTTTTCCTTCTTGACTTGCATAAGTAATTTGTTATTATGATCTCTTAAATGAGATATCTCTTCTTCTTTACCTACAATAACTTTATTCAAATCCTTTTGTGTTATCTGTATTGATCTCTCATTTCCCAGCAACATCACCCTTGATATTTCTCTGTAGTCTTCAGATGATGTGACTTTTGATTCTGACTTCATGTTAATGACCTGTAATGTGATTTTCTTTTTTTGGTAGGGAAATATCAGAAACTTCTTTTCAGCATTTAAGATCAAAGTCCCCAATGTTTCTAGCCACCATTGTTATAGCCCAAAATAGCACATCTATGTTTGTGACAACTTTTTACATGTTTTGTCGCATGACAACACATGATGAAAACTATTGTTTGTCACTCAAATGATACATGTGTATGGAATGGCCATATTTGGAGTTTTGTAACTCCATTTAAACTCTTTTCTAGACCATTGGAAAGGTAATGGACCAAGGAAAAACTTTCTAGAAGACACCAATGCCTGAAAATGCTTGGAAATACAATAAAAATGGATTTTTTGACCCATTCATGAGTTTTCCTAAGGAAAACTGAGTTTCACTCGTGACTTTGTTGAAGTAAACCTACGGATATAACCTGAAGTGGTAAAAAAAAATCGAACATGGAAAATATCAAATTTTGGGTTGTTTGGGTGGTTTTGGAACAGCTCCTTGGGTTGTAACTAGTCCATTTTCAATCCTAACTCTCCAGATACGTATATAAGAAAGGGAGAGGGGTCCATGAAAGGAGACTTAGCCTTTGGTATTGTTATGCTAATGAAATTGGGACTCTCATCCCCCCTGCCTTTGCCCTATATGTCATCTCCCTTTGTTGCAGAGCTTGGAGGTTGAGATTCTTGGAGAGGAGAAGCAGATGATCCAGATCAAAGGTTTCACAAGGTGCCTTGCATGAGGAGAAGGTATATATTGTACTTCTTCCATTGGTTAATAAATATGTGATGTTCTTCCCCTTCCAAATCAGTGTGTAATGGATGTTGAATCTCTATTTGAGATCAGATGTTGATGTTAATCATATTAGGGTTTCATGTTATCTTGATTATCATTGTATTACATGTGGTAAATTGTTTTGAGGAAGTTTGAAGTTGTTTTGCAGGTCTGTTGGATTGGAGAGCAAGAGGAGGGTTAAAGAGAAACATTGGATCAACCGTCAGTGCATAAGGTATGAACCCTTCTAACCCTTGGAACCTTGCTTATATTTTATTGCAAAACTTTGTACAACATTCTTTATACCCCTAGTAGGTTGGTGGACTTGACCCTAGACATAGTAACACTTTCCCTAACAACAGAATGGGTGACTCCATTGGGGAAGCCTTGTCTATTTTGGGGTCTCCTTGTCTTGTTTTTACAGTGAAATTTAGGCTCTAAGTCCTTGCAGGTTAAGAGTTACTCTTAAGTCCTTATGAACACCTTCCTTGCCTTTCTAAGGTTGTTTTGACCTTCTTAAGGCCTTCCACCACCCACACATGACTGTTACACTGCACAATAGCGTTTTCTTGATGTACACGTGACTTCCCTTTAGTAAAATTGTGTGTCGCTTGCACCTTTACTTAAGGAAACTTTCATGTTCCCGGTTTCAGTGGTTTTTCACCCTTTTTGGGCCTGTTTGGGGTGGTATGGTGCTATTTGTTGGGTCCTCCTAGGTCCTTTTCCTATGTAAGACCCATGTGGATTGGTGTACTCCCTTGAATGTACTCTTGACTTGGTTTTTAAGCTTTTTATGAATCCTTTGGGATTTTCCATTTCTCTTTCCCCCACCTCCCTGCTTGGTATGACCTTATGGTGCATGGTTTTGATCGGCCTCTGTTAGCAGTCATAGTCTGAACTTAGGAGCCTTCTCTCTCTCTCTCTCTCTCTCTCTCTCTCTCTATATATATATATATATATCCTTCTCTTTTCTTATAAAAATATTCTATAAACTTTGAACGTATTTTTTTAATAATAATAATTATTAATTAATATATATGCATATACATATACATACATATACATATACATATGCATATATGTACATATATATGTATATATGTACATATATGTATATGTGTACATATATGTATATGTGTACATATATGTATATGTGTACATATATGTATATATGTACATATACATATATATAGTTTAATGTTTTTTTTTTGTAGCTTTGTAGTAGGTTAGCGTGCATGGGTGACGAGTAGTCAGAATATTTTTAGGAAGGAAGAGTGGTAGCCGAAGGAGGGATGAGGAGGGCTGCAGAAGGGAGTGGTTGAGGGATGCGGGAGGGCGTGGCATAGGTGGGAGCTGATAGTGGTGGAAGAACCACGTGGGCTACAGGATGGAGCGTGATGGAGGGTTGAGGGTAGCTCCGTGGAGGCACAAAATGACGATGACAATGGCGGGAGATAAAGGAGTGATCGGGAATGCTGGGCACCAAAATTACCCTTTTTGCCTTACTATGTTTATCCCTTTTTCCCCATTTCTGCCTTCCATTTACAACTGAATCTTTATCCTTCCCAAGAAAACATGCATGAATCCCTAAGGTATAAATCATTATTACTTGTTTCATTAATGCTTGATTTTACTTATGATTATGAACTTTATATTTCCTTTGCGCTAATTTGTTAGTGGTTTATAAGAAAGATTGAGAATCTCCAGGTTTCCCAAGTGTAACAACTCGCTACATTCAGAGATGAGTAATGTCTGGTGTCAGTTGCTCGTTTGATGATCCAATCTACGTTGCTGATGAGAGAATCTTAGATGTCCTCCTATGCATCAAGCTGAAACTTCCCGAGCATCTTTCCTCGTTAGCTTGAACACGTTCGGCCTGTGAAACAGTTCAAATTAAAATCTCATTCATTGTTATGAACTGATCTTATGCAATGTAATAATAGTTTTAACTGTTCTTGTTTAATTTGATAGCCAAAAGATCATAGATATTCATGGATGCCCGATATTAGTGTAACTGAATTGTTCCATCTCTATATAAGTATGAACAGGAAATTGGAGCCAAGGGTTGGCAATTTGAGAGAAGTCTAAGCAGAGGATACTGTAGATGTACTATGATCATTTAAATAAAGGAGCAACAATTCTCAATATTGTTTTGTTGTAAATCTTGTTAAGCCTTCAAGAACATCTCTTTTTGAAGGACATGGCCCGCCTTCTTACATAGTTGTTGGCAGTAGTAGATGTCTTAGTTTAGTTAGTTTTGTTTAGTGTGGTATTTCAGTTTGATGCATTATAGATAGATGCAACAACACTTATTAAACATTTTCTTTATCATATTTCTCTTTGGCTTGATGTAATAGTGTGGTGTGATAGTTGACTGTGTAGGATAATCCTTTTCTTTATGTAGAGTGTGTTAATTAGTTGTAGTTGTTACAGATATGCTCAGCTCCTATGTAGCATTGCCATTTATGTTTCTTAGAGTTTACTGAATTAGATAGATCATGATTCATTACTTTTATAGATTAGTTGTTTTGATTGATGGTTTGTGATTGTTTTGGTTTGGTAAAATAGGATTTAACATCTTGCAAAAGTAATTCTTGATTCATTCATTCATAGATCATAAATCACAAAATTGGTATTTTAGGAATTATATGTCCTTTAAGTTCTTAGATTAATTATTTAAATTGGTTTTACATGAAGCTGAGTTGACTGAGCAATGATTAGGGTTGAATGATTTGTATTTCTTTAATCAACTAATGAAATGTGTATGAATATATTTTGCTAAGTTACCTTTGAAATAAACAGACTTCCCCAGGTTGATAATTTATATTGAGCACTCTACTTGTTACGAAAATTAATGACTATATAGAGTGACCAACATTTTAGCGTAGTTACCAGGGAAGGTAATTGGTATACATCAATAGTAGTTTATTGGTTCAATTTATTTAAGTAATTCTGATTTTCGAGGTGCAGGGACGATAATACGTAGTGAAGAGTTGTGCATCCTTCAGTAGGCCGAACGGGTTCCTACCCCGAGGATCAGGTATGATTAATAAGCTTGCATGAATATGAAAAGAACTCAGTGAGAAACCTCTAGAATCACTAACTTTGCAAGTGGAAGAGGTCATAGCTATAACACAGGCTTAAAAAGACATACATTTATTGATGAATTAGTCGGTAGGGATGATACTTCTATTGGACCCCTATATCGAAGATCATATTCTGTAAGAAGAAGCCTTATTCCTCCTAGGCTAGAGTCATTAGTATTAACTGTGGAGAGACCAGTAGGAGTTACGACCCCATCTGGTGGCCCTATGGAGCGGACTCTGGGGGATAGGGGAAGTTCTATGGGGGCAGGTGGACCAAAGGAGGTCTATCGAATCAACTGGGAGGAATTTACTAAAGAAGAGTGGTTGCAGTTTCGACAAGAGTTTGAATATCATAAGAAGCGAGAAAATTGAGAGGAGGAGGAAATCATGAATAACGAACGTCATCATGATGATCATGAAGAAGTAGTAGGGGAAAATGATAACGATAATGGTGATCATCAGCATGAGGAGACATTTTCTACACTTTAGTTTCCTATTTGAAAAACAAATGGACATACCCCTATGAAAAATATTTCACCTTCAGTACTACCGAACTTTCATGGTAAGTCTACTGAGGAACCGGATGAATTCCTCTTCGCATTAGACATTCTTTGTCGAATCTATGACTATATCTCTAGTGAGTAGAAATTGAAATTATTTCCTACCACCTTGAAAAGTAATTCCTTACGATGGTTTATTAGCTTGGGTGGCGAAACTATTACAACGTGGGATCAGATGAAACAAGAATTTCTTGCGAAGTACCAAGAATATTGCAGAGCGAAGGATAAGAGAGAGGAACTATTTAAGATGCTACAAAAAGATGATGAAAGTTTGGAGAATTTTGTATAAAGGCTTTTGTATAATGTGCAGAGATCATGCCATACCATTATTGGAAGGGATGTTCTCAAAACTATTTTGTTGTGTGAGATAAGAGAAGACTTCCTTTACATGCTTAATCTATTAGGGACAAGAGTCACCTCCAAAGAACCTTTCGATCATATTGTGTAAATATGTCGATGATACTCTAGAGGGTCTTCCACAAGGGAACGAGGTGTCTTTACATGAGCACAAAAGTTAGCAAGTGGAGGGGCTACTCGGGAAGAGATAGGTAATCTTCTCAAAATTTTAAAACTAACATGATGAGTTCCATTTCCTGGTAGCTGGATGTCATGAGAGCAAAGCATAAAAAATCATTTGAAGACCTCGTACTTGGAGTATTCTGCCTTAAGTGCATAAAGAAGCACCTGTTGAGGGAATGTTTTCTTGACAAAGTGGAGGTATGTGGTCTGTGCGATTTGGAACATGACGCTAAATATTTCCCTTCGCTGCCAAAGGTCAAAGCAGTATTTCAAGAATCTAATGTAGACACAAAGAAATCCTACTTTATGTCACAGAAGAAGTCGTGGCAACCTCGGATTCCAGGTATAAATTCTGACTCTATATTGTTCAATTCCTGGAATAATGTTAATAATAATTTCCTCCATAATACTCATATCCTAATGCACAATGGCACCCACCTTTGCAACCTGTGATGCAATATCCGACCCCTTGGACTTCATGGGAACCACACTCAAGCCAACAGGCCCCTTGGTATCCAGGATGGAGAAACCCTTATCCAGGAAACTAGTTTCCCAAGGTCATGCACCCTATCTCTAGTATCACCAACCATAGCTGCAACTCCCTAATAATGTTACACCAATGTGTGCACCACTTCATCCTCAACTTCATGCTCAACCTAAACCCAATCCTAATAATAATAAGGCAATGCAACAATTTGAAACCTCTAGTATGTCAACTTATTCCATTTCCCCTCTCTCTTGTAATGATTTACATTTACGATCAGGAGGGTAGTGGAACCAATTGTCATTGAGGATGTTCCATCCTCTGTGACCGAAGAAGGAATTAATCAACAATTTGGAAATTCATTCACTACAACAATCCCCATTGTTGAGGATGTTGAAACACCTATTGAAGAACATGTTGAGACACTAGTTGAAACACCAATTGAAACACATTATGAAACATCAACCATGATACTTGCAGAGACACATACTAAGACTCAACCTACACAGTTTTTGAGAAAACCACCATATCCTAAACGATTAGCCTTGCAGAAAGCAGTGGAACAACCTCGTTTCAAATTTCTAGGAGAATTGAAAAATATTTATGTAAAGATTACACTGTTACAATCCCTACATGATGTACCTATCTATGCCAAGATTGTTAGAGATCTGGTTGTAAAAAGACCAGGAAGGAAGCCTAAGGATCCTCCTGCAGTGCATGTAGTGGGGAAGTTATCTGAACTTATGATAGGGAGGGCTCCACTAGATAAATATGATGACCCAGGTAACCCCATTTTTACAATATATATTGGGAATACACGTATCCCTAACGTTTTGGTTGATTTAGGCACTTCAATAAATGTTATGGCCATTGAAACTGTAAATTAATTGGGACTCGTTGATCTCGGGCCTACCCCTACCATATTAGAAATGGCTGCCATATGCACTATCAAACCTGAAGGAATCCTGGATGACCTGGTAGTCTCTGTTGACTTATAGGAGTACCCTGCATACTTTGTTGTTTTACAACCTAAGTCATATCTAGGGGGATACCCATTAATTTTAGGAAGACCATGGCTAGCTACAGCAGATGTTAGCTGTAGATTAGGATCCATGACGATTTCTGATCGAATTGCCATAAAAAACATGACCTTATATCCTCCGTCCAGACCAAGCTCAGATGCTGAAATTCCATTATGGATGGAATTGGAGGAGGAGGAAGGTACTCAGCCATTGTTGACAATTGGGAGGGACCTGAATTTCAAAACAGAAACTAAAGACGAAACCATTTGTAGTTTTATTAGCGAGCCTATGTATTTCACCAGACAAGCATATCAAATCTTGAATAGCACCTTAAAAGAACAAGAGCATGCAGAAATTACAGAAGAAACCCTAGTCAATAACACTAATGTAATCCCAGTACTTGAAAACTGAAAGACTATTCCAATAGAAATTGAACTAGGGAAAACATTGAATATTAATCCTAATCTCAAAACTGATGAACTGGAACGTCTAGTTATGTTGATGAAACAAAATAAAGGGGCCTTTTCTTGGCAATATACAGATATGAGGGCTATCCCTTCAGGATTGTGTACTCACCACATTTATATCAAGAATGATTCTAATCCCATACACCAACCTCAACGCAGAATGAACCCAAACTT
Source organism: Pseudotsuga menziesii (assembly GCA_001517045.1). Classification (NCBI taxonomy): domain Eukaryota; kingdom Viridiplantae; phylum Streptophyta; class Pinopsida; order Pinales; family Pinaceae; genus Pseudotsuga; species Pseudotsuga menziesii. The sequence goes on along the minus strand of LPNX010212161.1, from coordinate 280,114 downwards.
AAGAGACGTTATGAAGGAAGAGTTCTAGAAAATTTTGGAGGCAGGTTTTATTTATCCTATTTCAAACAGTGAGTGGGTTTCCCCACTAGTGATCGTACCCAATAAAAATTGGAAATGGAGAATCTGTGTAGATTACAGATAATTGAATAAAGCAACACAGAAAGATCACTTCCCTTTACCTTTTATCGATAAGGTTTTAGAGACCTTGTCTGGAAAAGTATTCTTTAATTTCCTATATGGTTTTAGTGGATATAATTAGATCCATATTTCTCCTAAAGACCAAGAAAAAATCACCTTCACTTGTCCTTGGGGCGCCTTGCATATAGGGTGCTTCCTTTTGGGTTTTGTAATGCACCGGCTACATTTCAGCAAGATGTAATCAGAATTTTCTCTAAGATGGTAAATGATTGAATGGAATTTTTGGATGATTTCACTCCATATGGTAATAGGTTTGATGAAGCTATAAGAAACTTGGAAAAATTCCTAGAACGTTGTAAAAAAACCCACCTATCCCTGAGCACTAAAAAGTGTCATGTGTTGATGAGCGAGGGTATAGTTCTTGGGCATTTTATCTCTACTACATGAATCCAAGTAGATCCAGCTAAGATAAAGGTAATTGCAAATATTCCTACTCCTGGGTCACAGAAAGAGGTACATAGTTTTCTTGGACATGTTGGCTATCATAGGCGACTTATAGAAAAAATTCTAAATTAGCATCCCCTTTATTTACTTTACTAATGAAGGATGCACAATTTGTTTGGACATAGGCATGCCAGGTAGCGTTTGCAGAACTGAAGAAAAGGTTATCTACAACACCTATCCTAAGAGGGCCTAATTTGGCCCTGCCTTTTCACATCTCTTTTGATGCTTCAAATAATGACATTCGAGCAATTTTCGGACAACAGGAATGTCACAAGCCATATTATATTTACTATGTTAGTAAGAATCTGGCTCTTGTTGAATTGAATATACAGTAATAGAAAAAGAGTTCATTGCCATTGTTTATGCCATTAATAAATTTATGCATTATATTACTGGATATTCTACTTTTGTTCATACTGATCACTCAGCTATTAGATATTTAATGAATAAACCTATTACTAATGTTATAGTGACTAGGCGGTTGTTAATACTAGAAGAATTTGATATAAACATTGTTAACAAACCAGGAAAGGAAAATCTGGTTACAGACTTCCTTTCTCGACTAAATCATAATGATGATAATTCCCCAGTCGAAGACTCCTTTCCCGATGAACACTTGTCCATAGTCTCAACTTATTCCCCATGGTATGCAGACATTGCTAATTATTTGGATGTAGGTAGATGCCCAACACACTTATCAAAATGAGAAAAGAGAAGGATCATACAATAGAGTGTGAGATATTGTTGGATCAGAGGTCATCTCTTCTACACAGGGCCTGATTTGGAAATCAGGCGTTGTGTGAGCGAGGATGAGATTCACAGCATCCTGAAGGCATGCCATGATGAGCCCTATGGGGGGCATTTTTTCGATAAGTGAACTGGTCATAAAGCATTAAGGATGGGGTATTTTTGGCCAACCATGTTTCAGGACGCAAAGAAGTATTTTCAATCCTGTGATGTTTTCCAGAGAATGGGTCAGCTGAACAAATTGGATGAAATGTCGCTTCATCCACAGTTAGTGGTTGCACCTTTGATATATGGGCTCTAGAATTTGTAGGGCCTATAAACCATCCATCAAAACATAAGGTTTATATCTTGGTTTGCATTGATTATATGACTAAGTGGGTGGAGGTTGTGGCTTTGGTAAAATCCAATGATCAAGTTGTGATAGATTTCTTATATGGAGAGATATTCACCTGCATTAGAGTACCTAGAGAGATAGTAATAGATGGAGGACCGTAGTTTTTGTCCCATAAATGAAAGTCGTATTTCAGAAGTACCATTTTCCGCATAGAGTCACCTCACCATATCATCCACGAGACAATGGCTAGGAGGAAAACACGAACAAGGTAATCGAGACAATCCTTACAAAAACAGTGAAGAGCCACCGTAAGGATTGGGATGAAAGGATTCTGTTGAGGCCTGGAAATTCGCAAGCAACAACAGAAAAGGATTCTCCCCCGTCAACGTTCCCAACTAGCCCGTGACTGTTTGGTATGGGGAATCCGTTCGGTTTGCGGTCCGGCTACCGTAGGTCAAAGTAACAAAAACAAAGGTTTTACCGGTTGCAGCCCGGTCCACCGTGTATATTTTTGTATTTTTTGACTTAATTATGATATGCATATGCCTAATTAACTATGCAGGGTGATAAGGATGCAAAGAGTATTCGCAATGTGATGCACAGGTTCTTACCTCTCGTCTTAGGCTCATAAGCATCTAAATCACATATGCGGAAATAAAACTAACTATCTATCTGTCTGTCTATCCCCGGGGAGCAAACTTTAACTTATTTGTGAGTAATGTGAAATTGTGCATGTATCATAAAGAGAAATTACAAATAGCTGATATTTCTTCCTACAACACATGAATGATTAAAGGTATTTCGACAATTAGATAGCTAATTGTTTTATGAACAACATACATTACTCATGGTGGTAATTCCACAAAATAAACCAGAAATCATTTAAATAAGAACATAGGTTCTAAGAGTTAGAACGATCTCACGGTTAATGGACAAAAAGCTGGAAAAACAAAATAGTTCATCTTTCAGCCATCCACAACATAACATTTGAAAGTGCCACCAATCTTCCTCCAACAGGCAAACAATACTTCTTTATTGCAAAGAGAAATAGTTCTTCTTACAATATAGCTTTTCATGTCTAACTCGGAAAAATCCCCTTTTCCCTCTTAGTCTATTACATTTATACAAAAGGGTGAGACGGTTGGGCTACCCAAAGTAACCTTTGGGCTTCCCAACTCTTCATTTCCCAACGCTTGACTTTTCTCAAATGTTTTTACAAAATGTTACACATTACAAAAGTGACCAATCCTTCACGAGGAGGGTCCCACTTGGGCATCTAGAAATTTCTTCCATGCCGAAGCTTCAGAGGCAATGCCCTCAAACGCACAAGGCTCTAAAAACTGAATATTGATCTCAAACTTAGCAACCTGGTTCTTTATAGCCTCAATCCTGGCTACACTCAATCGAAGTTGATCCTCCAGAAGCTGCACGCTGATAGCTGAATGATCTACTTCACTCCTCAAGATCTGATCATTCAGGGCCTTAATCTGTTGTACTTTATCTTCCTCCTCCTGGTATCTCTTCTGCAACAGCTCTACAAAGGTGTTGTGATCCGGGAAAACCTCAAGCCTCTGCTCGGCCTCTATCTAGCACCGGTTGTAGGTAATGAGAAGCCTTCTGAAAAACTCGGTGCATGCTCCTTTCGTCTTCTTAACTGCTTTTTTGAAATCCTCCGCGCTATTTATAGCGAATTCCAGCAAGTCATAATCCCGCTTGAGGGCCTCTGTATCCTTTGATGGTAGTTCTACTGGAGTTTCTTCATTGTTTTCCAGCCTTGCCATTCTTGCAGTCAGGACTTCAAGGACGTCCTAATATCAATCTACAAAGTAAGAGGAGGTCTCCAAAATTTCCTCCAATCAGCTATCTATCTTCATTACTCTACACCTCTCTCCTTCTATAGCAGTTTGTATCTGCAGCATTTTATCCTTCTGGGCCAAGACATGCTCTTTGAATGGTTGAAGGTTAACTCATTGCTCCCTTGCTTCCTCCAGAGCAGTTGTTAGAGAGGAAATCTGCTCTTGATGTTTCTTTTCCTTTTCTTGGGTGTGCAGCTCATTGGCCTCCAAGAGGATCTTTTGCTGCTCTTCTAGCTCTTCTACCTTTCTCAGCAGCTATTCCTTTTCACTCTTTAGCTCTTAACATTCTTTCTGCACTTTCTCCAGCGCAGTTTTACTTGCTTGTTTTTTTGCCTGGAGGAGCTGCAACTCAGCCTTAGAAGACTTCATTTCCATCTGCATGTCTTCATACTTCCGCTTTAGCCTATTGCCTTCCTCTCTCTCTTTCCTCAAGGTGTCTTTCAATTGAGCAGAGGATTTCTTAGATAGCTCCAAGTTTGTCATGATCCTACCCACATTATCCTCCGAAGCTTGAATCAGTGCTGCTCCGGCTCTAATGGTGAATCTTGGATCTTGGTCTGTTCCCAACATAACAGGCGTATCCGATATCATTATTCCTGGCAGATCTCCCGTTTCAATTTTCCTTTCTGTTCTCTTCACTATCCTCTTTGTTGCCCTGTCGTAGAAAATAGTATTGAAATCAAGGATTTCTTCTCCTTTTTCTGCACAAAAGGGACCAGCTTGAGAGTGGGGACCATGGGTGTGCTGGCAGCAGGTGCTTGTGGGTCTTGAACCTCGGGTTTCTCCACATCCTCGGTCTGTCCTGCAGCTGTTTCAGAAGCTGACTGCTCTGTCTGTGTCAGTTTTAGCCTTTCAGCTTCTTGCTTTTGGAGGTCCTCATCTAGCTTCTTTTTCTTTTCTTCTTCTTCTTTCTTTGCATCTTCTTCCGCCTTCCTAGCTGCCTCTTGTGCAGCTTTCCTTTTTTCTTCTTCTTCTGTGTGTAGCCACCCTACAACTTATTATGTCAACCTCTGGGCTTCCTCATTTCTTATCTTTGCTTCTTCCTCAGCCTTTGCCTGTTCATCTCCATTCCCACCTTTGGTGGTGATCTTCTTCTTGAACCTTCTTCTCAAGGCTGTCATGTTTACTGCATTTCGGAAGATGGATTCTTCCCGATCCCAATGGTGGGCATACTCAAAATGCATGTTGTTTGTTTTGCAATGTTCAGCTACTTTACCGTGAGTATCATTTCTATGGAAGGGCATCTCTCCAAAATGGAACTTTTCTAGCTCTTATACAAATTCATCAGCCTTTTTCACTATGGTAAACTTGTAGCTTCCTAACTTGAAGGGCACACAAATATAAACCACTGTGGGCACATAGTGGTTTATAGGCAGCATAGACAAGCATTATTTCCCTATCCCAGATGCACCTGAGTCCAAGGAAAGGCTGATTACACAATATGTAGTCTACCAGTATGGAACTCATATAGAATTCAGACCTCTTTTGGGCCACTCCTCCCAAAGTTGAAGCCAAGCAAGCTGAAAGACTATTTGATACAAGGCTGGCCCAGTTGAAAATTGTCCCCTGGGTTGCAACATGAAAAATGATGGGTATCCACTGTAACTTGAAGAACCTACCATGTGCTCTTCCAAAAATCCTGTTCAGCATTAAAGCTATGAACCTATAGGGGGCCCTTAAGCTTGTTGTATCGTAATCACCCATCGGTCTGTATTTGTAATGTTTTCCCTGCAACAACATCTTTTTAAGAGTCTCTACCAGGTCATTTCTAATGTTGTTCAGCCAATCATCAGATAAAAATACTTGGGCTTCTAGCAGGTGGTAAGCCAACGCTACATATCCAGGGCTATATGCAGCATAGCCCTGTCTTTCAACATTTTCTGGAATCATTGTTGTGACATCTACCCGAGGCAGAATCCAACCGATTACTTCAGAGCATGGGAACAACTCTGGTCTGGTGGCGATCTTCATCAGTGAAGATCTTTCTATGTTGGCATATATGGACTCTTCTTCTAATCCCATGTCAGGAACCTCTCTGCGTGTGATCAGTCTATATATTTCCCCCCACTGGTATTCAGGTTAAATACCAGAAATACACTTAGTGTCTTCGTATATGTATTCAGTTTTAGTGACAACTTCTACTTCGGGCTCTTCCTCGACCACAGGGGTCTTCTTCTTTTGCCTCTTTGACATTGTGAACTCTTCCTGCCATAAAATTGTAACATTAAGCCATTTTGGCTAAGTGACAAACTTGGATACATCAATGTGCAATGTGTCATTTTTTCTATGTTTAACATGGTAGCAATCAGTCAATGAAGCAAATATATGCATGTATACAAACTGAAATGGCCTAACTAAAAGAACTATTGAAACACAATGTGCAGTGTTCAGTGACTCTGCCCATGACTAGCATGATGAAAAATAGTTATATATAGTAAAACGTGCAAGCTATCACCGTTGTATGATATTAAACAATTATATCAGACACATTTAAGACAGAATTAAATCTACATTAATATGCAACAAAATTTGGCTCTCTGTGCACGCCATGGTCATCTTGCTGTGCGGGAAAGACAGTAGTAGTTACGCAGGTTTTTTCAACGGTGCCATGCTCATGCACTTATGGTCAATAAACTAAGAGCAGTGACATATCCCTTTCAGTCGGCTAGGAATTCGACGCTGAGCTCGAACGGGGTCGGGCGGAACCGTGTAGGTGAAAAGTGCTGGGGTTTAAAAGATGCAGGTAGCATAAAATCGGGGCCAACCGTCCAAACCTAAAGGAAAAGGTCACGACGAACCTATTCTGACCCACAACATTATCATACAGAGTGGTTTGGTGCACACAGCGTAACGGCCATCTGCACCAAACCCCCTCATCCTCTACGCGCAGGGTCGCACGACAACAGCGGTGGGGAAAAACTACTACGCCGGTCAAAATGCCCCTCCCCATGAACAGCAATGCCACCAAGAACCACAATATATACATGCAATTATGGGGAAAGAAACAGCCGCAACACCTAACTATGGAAAACCAAAACCACCAAATGTCCAACGGAATGGGAAAAGGCAATAGAATCCTACCTGGCACTGATGTGTATCCGGCGTGTATGGCGGGACGAAGACGGCCAGGCTTCTACAGTTGCCACCTGGACACGTGTACCGAAAACGACGGACCGGGCAAGTGCGACAGCACGATTTTGACAGCTTGCGACAATTGAAACGGTAGTTGAACAATAACAATAGAATAATCCAACGTGCCCCCCGACATCACATATATGCATATGGTCAAACTCTCACGGCGGGTAACATATCGGATGGTGGACCATGTTTGGATCAAAAGCTGAAAGCAAACTTCCTTCCGCAACGGCGGACGACCAAAGCGCTAAGCCATCTATGGAGACATGCATATTAGAACCTCGGGAGACTAATAATAGTGAAACGAGAGCCGCAACGTCGGAGCCACAAAGGATAAATCCATCCGCAATGGGTAAAGTCTGAATCGAAAGAAAAATGACTACACATCGGAAAGGCTAGTGTTTCTCTCTTCTGCAACGGCGGAACCGTAAAGCGTACCACCGTCTGCAACGTCGGGGAATAACCGGGTGAAAAAATAACTGGGCATCGGACTTCTAATATCAGAACAAAAGCAAAACCGCAGCCGCAACGGCGGAAGAACAAAGGATAAACCGCTCCGCAAAATGAGTTCAACATTGGAAGCGGAAACAATAGAGGATCGAAAAAGCTAACGCTTTCGGCAGCCGCAACGGCCGAAGCGCAAAGGGCGCGACCTTCTGCAACGCCGAGTTGTAAACGACTTAGCCAGCCAGAAGGAAAAGGCTTTCCACAGCCGCAAGGGCGGAAGCCCACGACTTATGAAATCGATGGAAATAACAAACGGGTCCGAAACGTTAAAGCAATGATCGGAAGAGGAAGCAGTTTTCCTCCCGCAACGGCAGAGAAAGAAATGATAAATAGTTTCGATGCAAAACCAAACAGCATCCGATGCAAAAAACAACGGGTTGGAAAGAAAATCAAAAAACCAAACCGATTATCCATCCGCAATGGCGGGGCACTTAACCAAATAACTTCTGATCGAGGCATGCTTCAAATGCATTCAAAGGCAGCGATTAAAAGGCAAACGATGAAGTTTGATCGATCATTGAAGTTTTTTAAGCATTAGAAAAATTGAAAACCAGCGGTAAGCATAAGAAAAGTCTTTCTGAAAAGTTCTCAGACCAAATCGAAAAAGAAAATCAAACTAATCCAAGCAAAAGGAGGGTCCTAAATTTTTTTGGAATTTTGGGAAAGTGTTGCAGCTGCAACAGATTTCAGAATCATTATGAGCCTATCATACTACATGGCGCAACACTACAGGTTTCTCCCGATATGAACTGGTGTACAGAAAAATTGTTGGTTTCCCCATTGAGTTTGAAATTAAAATCCTGAAGACAAAAATAGAGGAAAAACTGGACTTAACAGAAGCTCAAAAGAACCAATTTAATCAATTGAATGAATTAGATGAAAAAAGCATTGTTTTTGTGCATCACACGACATTAATTCAACAACAACGCTCCAAATGACATGACCAATTTATAAAGAAGAAGGTATTATGCGAAACAGACTGGGCTTTTCTATATGATTCATGGTTCAAAAGGGATTTCAAGGGAAAGTTACGCATAGGATGGTTGGCACCCTACAAGATAGATAAGGTATTTGACAATGGAACCGTCCGTTTGAACACTATCAATGAAAATCAGACACCTTTGTTTGTGAATGGTCATCGGTTATGGATTTATCATAAACCTATCTCAAAGGATGCGTTTATCTCTCATGTTGCAGCTGATCCAGACTATCAATTGGTACATGAGTAGGGTTTTCACCTATTTTGAGAATTTTTAAAATCTACTGCAAATTCCACACAAAAGTTGTATATAAATAAATTATTTTATTTCCTTTGTTTTTGGCTATGATTAGTTTATTGTTTTTTAGAATTGTGTACAGGAATTCGCACGAAGTTTCACTCAGAAGAAACAATCACGACGAACCAAGCGATTGCAGAATTCAAAACAATCCTTCTCAATTGGAATTACTCCTTGAAAGAGAAATTGAACAAGATTGTAGACCTCTTTAGCAAAGATCATCATTTTCCTATGCTTTTATCAAAGTCCCGTTTAAAATTTTCCAGCAGAAACTTCACTAACTGCTTATTTTTATCTGTTGTAATTTCGCTGCAACTCCGCTATTTTTTTCACTAAACTGGCCATTTTTTCACTGCAACTCCGCTATTTTCTTCACTAAAATGGCCATTTTTTTCGCCACAACTCAGTTATTTTTCTCACTAAACAGGCCATTTTTCCACTGCAACTCCGCTGTTTTTCTCACTAAACTAGCCATTTTTCCGCTGCAACTCCACTATTTTTCTCACTAAATTGGACATTTTTTCACTGCAACTCAACCATTTTTCTGCCAACTCCCGCTCCAACTCTACAATTATTTTCGCTAAAAATCTCACAAAAATTCCACCGCATCTTAGGTGGATTTTCAACCAAATATTTTTGCTTCATGATGAGATTTTTCCAACAATCCACCATTTTGCTACAATCCCTTCACGCGTTTTGGAAATCAATGCTAACACAAATGTGTTTAATCAATCCATTGGACGACGACCGGTTTGTTCTGCCAATGTAGGTGCATAATTATGTCTCTCTTGATTCTTTCGGCATCAAAGGAAGCCATATCGAAAGGATGACGACAAGGCATGATGATGACAAAGTATGAGTTTTGATTATAAGCATCATCAAGTACGAACTGATACGGTAATAAAGATTATATTCTACCTTTTTAATCCTTATCAGTCTCCCATAACCAATCAATCTTTGAGAGAGATTCAAAAATTCTACATGCACTTGCTAACGACCGTCATCCTATTCAAACCTGTACGATAACATGTTCAAATATCATGGTTCTTAACTCTGCCAACTTTTCAAAAATATCAATAGGAACCCTGGCTATCCATTGAATGCATTCAATTGCTGCAAATCCAACGATTAATACTGTAAACTGCTACATTTTCCTTCACAGCTAGCAAAGGAAAATCAGTATGGGTCCTCCAGTGAGATATGAACCCAAGAATTTAGACGCCCCATGTGAAAACAAGGAAGTATTTACCATCTTTTGAGAAGGTGGATGGATTGAATACTTTCAAATACTGAATGGTTTTCATGAAGAAACAACATTTCAATTCACCATGAATTTGACCGGAGACCATTCAGATATCCGAGGACTAAGAATAGATGTATCAGAACAGCCTTTAGCAGAAGTCATAGAGTTTCCTAGGATTTTTAATCGATGGTTTTTTTGAAAAAGACATAATTTGAAAGCATTTGAAGACTTCCTTACAGCAGGGGAGAAGGTGCAGCCGAGGTCCAGGGGAATAGCATTCCAAACATTACCAAGACCTTGGGACCAGGTTGTCATCTTCCTAAAAAGGTACATCACTTGCGAAGGAACATATAGAAATGTGTATATATATGATTTCTTCCTTTTTTCCCATATACGCCATGGTAGATTCTTAAACATGCCATTTTATCTTTTACGAACTCTACAAAATATGGCACACTATGTTAAAACATATAGGTACCCATTGTCCTCTATAAAAAACCATGGGTTAATTAAACTGCTAGTGCAAAGAACCTTGGCACGACACAACCTAGCATGGGAGCAATTTATTGATTGAGCTAGGGTGCATTGGATACCTGCAGTAGGAGGTGTTGGAGAAAGAGAGGTCGAATGGAGCTCCTCAAGTTTAGCTAGGGGAAGGGGTGAAGAGTTAGAAAAAGGTGGAGATGACTAGGAAGATAACTCAGGGGAAGCTGCAGCAACAACAAACCTATAGAGGAAATGGTTTGGGTGACGATGGTAGTAGAAGAGATTGTGCCATTAGAAGCTATAGCAGCAGCAACATAAGAAAAAATTGGAGCAACCGTAGTAGAAGCAAAAGTTGGAATAGTTGCAGAAGCAGCGGAAGTTGGAGCTGCGAATGCGGCAGTAGAAGAGGAAGAAGTTGCAAGAACAAGGGAATTTTGGGAGATAAACCCTCAAGTTTTTTACATTGAATCTTCCTCTAAGATAAGAGGAACTATAATTAAGGAAGAAGAACCCTTGGAAGAAACAAGAGAATTTTATATTCTTCTCACGCCACAAATACAGAAGAAAAGATCAATTGTTAAAAAATAAAAAATAATCACCTGGTCTTACAAAAAGAAAAAGAACCAGAGATTCTTGGATAGTAGAGGCGACGATTGTTGAAATACCTATTTTAAGACCTAGGTTATCCATTGAAACACAAGAACCAGGGGAAAATATACCTATGGAATCCTCCGATCCACAAGAACCTGCTGAAGGCACTTAGAGAGGAGCTACAAAGGTGGAAGGAAGCTATCAAAAAGCAGGTAACACGAGGCTTAGAAATGTTAGCCGAAGTTGTTGACCAGTTGGTAAGCCCACATTCCATTTCAGAGAATGAGGAACTTTTATGTCCTGAATGTGGGGATTTTTTCAAATTGTCAAGGTACAAGGTTGTGAACATGGAAGTATCATCCTGGAAATTGGCGCATTCAATCCAAGAGAGAGATGAGACACCAAATGTGGAATCAACAAAGGAAACAAGGCCAGAAGTGGACATGATTCCTGATCAAGAATTGCAAGAGGATGAGGCAATGCAGCCTCAACATTAAGGGAGCACTGAATTTCTTCCTTTTGAAAGCAGTTCTGAGGATACAAATTTACTTTCGGACCAAACACAACAATCAGGTGACACAAAGATGACTCAGGAGCAATCCCAGTAGCCTAAAAGGATGAAAACATAACAAGATGCTAAAACACAAGAACCAACATCCTTAAGGTATGTTTCATAAGCTATAACTCAAATAGAAGTTGTTGAAGAAGAAGTGCAGGAGTTGAACGCTGTTACACAAGAACCAACGTTCTTAAAACCAGTTGTTGAAGCTACAATTCAAACAGTGGATATTGAAACTTATGAAGATGCAATTCAAACAGTGGCTACTGAAACTTATGAAGCATCAATGGCTAATGAAACCCAAGAGGAAGAAACACAAACATAAACTGTTGAAACAAAAGAACCAGCAGTACAACAGGAAGCTGCAGAGTCACTAAAATCCGTCACGATTGAAGATAATCAAGAGTTGGTAAAAGAGATTTCATTATTGAAGCTCGAGGTGATTAAATGGAAGTATCATGCTAGTAAATATGATAAAGGAATGATTTTTCTGTATGAGCATAAGAAGACCATTCAAGAACTTAGGGATAACTGGGCCGAGGAGAATTTCTTCCAAAAAAATTGTTGGGAGAAAATACAGGAGGAATTGAAATAATTAAGGAAATACAAGTCAATGCAGAAAGAAAAGGAACAAATGCTTACCTTAACTCAGGATTTATTGAGTTGTAGAGCTCCATATCCATCCTATCCTATGTTTATTTTTTAACAGATGACTCTTTTCAAAATAAAGGCTTTGAAAAAAGGGAGACCTTGGAAAATTATGACAACCCCCAAGTTCCTGGAGACTTTCACCCAGAGTGTTTTTTCTGAACAAAATTTATTGTGTGAATTGTACTTGCATGAGATTGCATGTTTGATGGACCCTCGGTCTAATCCAGTTCCTCATATTGGGGATATCCATCCGAGAGCATTCACTTCTTTTGTCACTAATCATATGCATTGGCGAGATGCCTCTCAAACCATTCATAGGAATGAGGACAACTCCACTATGTGGATTCGTAGTGAACGTCGGGCCCATGTACCTTTGATTTACAGGTATAAGAAGCATATTTTGTCCCCTAACAAGGTCAATCAGTTGGTTGCATTCCAACAGAAATTTATTTCCACTTGTGTTAATTTGATTTCTCGGTAAGAGGCCCATGCCCTGAAAGTGAGCAATCATCGATGGGATGTTTCTCCCATATGTTAAAAGGAAAAATATCCATATTACTTCGAGAAATTTAAATATGCCTTGGTTTGAGTACTAGGTTATGTTAAGTGCATGGAGACATGTGGGTCGAGCTGGTTATGGATGAAATTCAGATTTCCACTCTTCTGGTGGCTAGATAGGAATTACAGGATTATTTATAGGATGACCAAGAAGGAAGAAAGAGACTGTTGGGCTAATTTAATACAAGCAATGGATTTTTATAGGTAGGGGAAAAACCAGAATCCTCCTTCAACCTTACTAATTTTCACAGGAAAATTCTTGAATCTAACTCAGATTCAGATTAGCTAGAGTTGTTGCATGAGGACATGCAATTGGATAACCGGGGGGAGATCTTGGGTGCCAAAATTACCCTTTTTTCCTTACTTTGTTTAGCCCTTTTTCCTTGTTTTTTCCTTCTATTTACAATTGAATCTTTATCCTTCCCAAGAAAACAAGCATGAATCCCTAAGGTATAAATCATTATCTCAGAAAGGATGAGGTGCTTGGGGTGTTGGGAAGGGCACTGCATGGGACGTTAAGGAGAAGGCTACAAGGTGATGAGGGGCATGATGGGGGAGGGGTAAGGTAAAGTATGTGCATGTGGAAGCTTTGAAGGTGTGGGGCGCAAGGGTGAAGGGGCCCCGTAGGTGGAGAGAATGGTTGCAAAGAGAAGGGACATGAGAGGGGGGCATGAGACAGGTGAGAATGCATAGAATATGGGAGCATGGGGGTGTATCAGATGGTGGAGCAACAACATGAAATGAACATGGGAGTGGGAGCTAACGCGTGAGTGGTAGAAAAGTGGACTATAGTTAATGGAGTGGCCAAGGGCCAATGGTTTGGTCAAGGACCACGAATGAGAGAAACTCTCGATAGGATGGCCAACAACATAAATCAATGAGGCTCGAGAAAAGGTCTATTATGATACCAATGAAACAAAGAAACTTTGTTTCTTACAAAAATAACCAGCGTAGATAAGCCAAATTACAATAATCCATTTAATAAAATTTATGATTGATAAGATAAGTGGTGATTTACAATGAGAGAATAATGTTCGTATAAATACCCATGCAAGGATTGCCTTGGTGATGAGACATCACCTTTCACAAAGTGCCTCTTCATTTTCCTTTTCATTTAATTATTTATAAATAATTTATTAATATTATTAATACTTATTACCGCTTATTTGTTATTTATTGTGTTCATTACAATATGGGTGGTTGCAATGTGGTGCAAGCTACCATGGACTTTAAGGAATTATACTTGAGTTCTAATCAAGACTCACATACTCACACCCTCAAAGGGCTCCAAGCAAGGTTCGCCAAAATCATAATTTCTCATATGATGGAAAATTTATTGAAAGAAAGGTTACTTTGGAATTATTGCCCACTTCCATGCCATATGGGATCTAGAAAACACCACCTTAGAAATCCATCTTGAGGCTTACAAAATGTTTTCATGAACAAACATCAACATATCTTTGAGACAACAAAGGGTTTACTCCCACACAGAGGAAAGCATGATCATGATATATCCCTGATTCTAGGAATTCAAACACCAAATTTACACTTGCATAGGAACCCATTTGCATAAAAGAATTAAATTGGAAGGATCACTCTAGAGGTAGGAGTCAGTCATACCAAGACTTGCCCATATTCATCCCTAGTGATCATGGTTTTAAAGCAAGAAGGGAATGGGAGCATGTGTCTTCATTTTTACACCTTTTCATGGAACAAACTAGTAGGAAAATCATTTCCAGTTTTAAAGCATGTCATATGCACTGCTCTAATATTAGTCATCCCTGATTTTACTAAAACGTTTGTATTGTAATTTTATGCTTCTAGAAAATTTTTGGGTGCAATCCTATTGCATTAGGTAATATGTATTAGGACAACTTTACCTACAAGGAATAAATGATGTATATCCAACATGTAGTCGATACATGGTGACAATATATCCTAGGGTAACATTTCTAGATAGATAACCACAGCTAGAGGTATTTTTGGAACAAAGGTTGTCATACCCAAAGCAACATAAATGGATAATCAAGATGCTTGGATATGATTACATGATCATCTATAAAAAGGAAAAAAAATGGTGTGCCAGATGTTTTATAAAGGAAATATGATGAAGAAGGATCCATCTTTGACTTATGTTCTCTGGTACAGGAATGAGTAGTAACAACATGATAATAATGTGTCACCAATGTTACTACATATAAGCTCATGAAGCAACTTAAGGAAGATCCCAACATTCATCATTTATTGAACACCCATTTACCAAAGTTTTATGGGATTTATCAAATCATTCAAGGCATGGTTACCTGGCTTACAACTTAGCACTCCAAGATCTACCCAATAATTCATGTGTTTGGTTTAAACAAGGGTGTGGATAAGAATTGTAGAGTTCAAAATACATTAATAAAACTTGATATGAAAGGATATGTTTGGATTCATCCGGAACCCATTTTGGCCACATGAGCGTGTCAACTACAACATCGCATAGTCAAGGAATTTCTACCTGAGAGGACGGATATGAAATTAGGAGATGCTACTTGGGAATTGTCAACCCTTTTACATCAATTTCTCATGTCCAACCTTGAGGGAAAGGCTTCTTTTGAATGGAGAGATGTTAAGGTCCTAACCTAACACACCTACTTTATCCATGTACAATTTCATAAACCCCATTAGTAAGTTAGTGGCTATTGTCTTAATGTAAAAAGAACTTCCTTATTGAATAAATCCACCTAGGTGGTTAACCCTCATTAATAACGAGACCACACATAGTTAGGTGTTTGGATATTGAAGAACTATATAGAGAGTAGTTATGTTATGTAATGTGGGTGAAGAATTACCATTGTATTTGGAGATTTTTCTTGGAGGTTTCCCCCTTCAAGATCCAAGTGAACATATCTATCTATTTTATCTATTATTTCTCTTTTTATCTTTTCTATGAATTTATGGGTTTAAGTATATTTCCATGTTAAAGTATTTTATTTGTGTGCCTAGTGTACAATGGGCCAACACGTACACTCCCATATCATGGTAGCTTCTCCCATGCCTCTTTCCTTGAGGAGGATTGGTGCTCTTGTCTGTTAATATCTTATCATAAAATATATATCCTCCGCATCTATGTTTTGATTTCCTTCCCCAGGAATAACACCTACTCATATGGATCCCACCTCTCTACTAACCTTTGTAATAAGTCCCCTTCTTGCACATTCTTGTGTAGAGGAAGAAATTTACCAACCCATAGCTACAGATGGCATCCATGGTAGGTTGATGTTTCTCAACCTCAACATTTGTATGCTTACGTTCTCTTTCTTTCCACTCAATCATGATGGAAGAGCAACTTGCACAACTAGTTACATTTTAAAGTTAGTCTTTATCTTCACAAATTATTATGTTTTAGTTTTTTATTCCGACCATGATTATTCCTACTAATAGTAGCAACCAACTATTGATTTGGTATAAAACAACCATGAGCCCTTCTTATCGCATCTATTGAGTACAAAATCTGTGGCTGCACACACACAAGCCAAATGGAGTTTGGTACTCCACCAAAAAATAAAAAAATAAAATTACAAGATTAAATGGGAAAAAAGAACGAGAATGATGAGGTGGCCCACATGAAGGGATAAAATTGGTAATCTGATAATCGAATCTCTTGTAGTTGGAAATTGCATCTTGAGGGATTCAAATATCTCTCCAAAACTCATACAAGTAATGGCACAAATGAACCAAAAAATAGATTTTTTATCTATATCAACACATTTTGGAGCATATTTTTTCCCCAATACTACCTAATAGCCTTCCCTTTTTTGTTTTGTAGGAAATAATCACATGCCTCATTTTTAAACTCTCGAGATGGTTATTTCTTGATCAAACAATAGTTTATCGACCTTTTTATTGATCATATGCAGGATTATACAATTTGTCTGCTAACTTCTTCTCAACATTGTGATCACTTACATTTATTCTTTTTGCATCTAAGGAACAGTTGTTGGTTGCGCAATCCCATCCACAATTCAAAATTATGCTAAAAACTAATTACTTGATCTTGTCATCATACTTAATATTATACTATTATTACTTGCATCATTGTGCATACTACTCAATTGTATATCAGTTGTATAGTGCTTATGAATTTTCCCATTACTTCATCTTGATCCTCCTATTGGCAATCATTTCTCTTGTATCTTGACCCTTTACCTTTGGAGGGGACATATTTTCGAGTGTTCATAACTAGCCTAATACCTTTTGTATGTTTTCATTTTACACAAGAATGTTGCATGCGCTTGGAAGGTAGTTGCATTCCCTTACAATACTCATCCCCTCCAATATGCCTTAGCATTCTTTTATTCTTTTTCAATATTTGTATCGCATGAAAAAAGGAAAAAAAAGGAAAACACCAAATTGGGGGTGGGAGAATATCAACCTTTTTAATTTGTTCTACTGAAACATGACAGGAGTCAGTAAGGGTCACCCCTGAACATAAAGCTTGTGTTTGCGTAAAAATTTGTTGCAGTGATTAGTATTTATTAGGAAACCATACCATAAGAATGAGTCACTCCACTGCTTGGTTTTCATTGGTTTATGGCTATGTATTAGTTACTGCCCAAGTCTTTTAGTGTTATGTTCATTATCAAGGGAAGTTGATTAAACCTATGTCAACCATTTCTTACTTTGTGTGATACAAGATTCCATTGATCATAATTTGATAAAGGGTAGTTTCAAGTGGCTAAGTACAAAGGACCAACGATTTTGGAGAAATAGACATGACATATAGATATGAGGAAATTAGTAATGTTGCAATTGTTTCTTTTGGAAATTAATAACATTATTGGTCTTCCTTGCCGCCAAATATATTTTTTTACATGTTTTATGAGTTTATTTGGGAACATAGTTTGTCTTACTTAAAACACTTTGGATTTAATTATTTCATTTGTATTTAATATGTAAATATATTTGAAGAAGGGTATTGTTTGATATGTGTAGCCTATTTGAGAAACAAAATTCCATCTCATGGTCTTGCCAACAAAACTCCATATGAAATGTGGTATGGATGCATTCCTTTGGTTCCACTTATTATGCCATAATTATGAATTAACAAAGAAACAAGCTTGGTGCATGGAGTTGAAATTGCATCTTCTTGGGGTAATCAAACACCACAAAGGCATATTGTCTTTATGATGAGGTAAACAAAAAGTTTATTCTTTCTAGAGATGTGATTTTTCCTTGAATGAATCAACATAACAAACTTTGTGGAGAGGCAACTTGATCGTTTGGATAAATTTACCCATGTAAAGGCATAACATGAATTTTTACAAAGAGATTCCACATCATGAAGGGAGAATCCCTATCTTCGATCAATCTATGAAATATCATTTTGCAACACTATCTCCACATCATGAAGAAGTTCTTGACACTTCACCAAAACATGAAGTTCAATTGTATGATGTGATTTACATGATTGGAAGATTGAATTTTGAAGAAAATGAAGCACCGCTAGTTAAGCAACCTAGACCCTCACAGTAAGTTCCAAAGTGGGTCATGAAGACACTTGAAAGTGTTTATCCTGATGAAGGTGGAAAGACAAGAACTAGATACTTAACAAGAAAAGACAATAAGGTGATGTAGATGACTCAAATTTAGGTGATGTAAACTATATGGATATTTCATATATTTGTGAATTGAATATATCTGTTAATTTTGAACCAACTTCCTTTGAAGAAGTTACTTCTCATGGTGAATGGAAAGAATCCATGCATAATGAATATGATGCTCTCATCAAGAATAGGACATGGAATTTGGTGGACCCTCCATTTGAAACCAAACCAATTGGGGCCACAAGTGGGTCTATAGGAACAAGTACAAAATAGATGGATCACTTTATCAGCATAAGCTGAAGCTTGTGGTAAAATGTTTTGCACATAAAGAAAGCATTGACTATGAGGAGACTTTTCCCCCACAACAAAATGAATTACCATTGGTACTCTATTGGATTTGGATACGTAGAATGGGTGGAAAGTTCATCAAATGGATGTGAAGACTTCTTTCTTGAATGGAGAATCGAAAGGAAATATCTTCATGTCTCAATTGAAAGGATTTCTTGTGAAGGGACAATAACATAAGGTGTGCAAACTCATAAAGTATTTGTATGTTCTAAACAAGCACCTCGTGCATGGTGCGAAAATATAACTAAGAATATTATGAAATTGAATTTCAAGCACTTTAATCTTGATGATGCAACATTGTTTGTCAATAAAATTGGAAGATCTATTGTATATCTTGTAGTGTATGTAGATGATATGTCAATGACATGGAATAATGAAAGTTACATTGCATCCATAAAGAAAGTGTTGAAGAAAGACTTTGAGATAACATATTTGGGACACCTTCACTACTACTTGGGAATTGAAGTGACTCGAATCCAAAGTACATATTCATCTCCCAAAAGAAGTACAATGGAGAATTGTTATACAAGTTTGGCATTACATATTGTAACCCTCTCTCCACTCCAATGGAACATAACTTGAAGCTCACATCAAAAGAAGGGAATGAATCTAAGCATGCAATCAAGTACAAATAGCTTGTGGGGAGTCTTATCTACCTTGCCCCCACTAGGCCAGATATTTCATTTGCAATTGGGATCCTTTCTAACTGTATGCAAAATCCACGTGTAGGTCATTGGTTTGCTACAAAAAGAGTTCTAAAATACTTAAATGAGACTCAAGACTTTGGACTCAAATATCCAATGATAGATTACTTCATATTGATTAGATATTTTGATCCATACTTTGATGACGACAAAGATAATAAAATGTCTATTTCATTCTACCTCACAAGTCTTAAATCAATAGCTATCTCCTAGAAAATGTAAACAATATATTCCAATAAATTCCACAACAAAAATAAAATATTTAATTATTAGAAAGACAACACACGCAAAAAATTGTGTAACTCAAAAAAATACTTAAAAACTTGTAAAAAAAAGCATGTGATTATATTCCTATACATACATACATATTATACATGATCATTTACATTCCCATACCCCTCTTAACTAAATTCTCATAAATAAACTTTCCTTGTCTTACCTTTCCAACCATTCCAAATTGGCTCAAACTTCAGAGTACATCAAAAGGATAAACCCCATGGTTCCAAGTCATTCAAATTCATTCAAGTGAATAAAACCAAAGTTCCATAAAGCCTCGAAAAACTACAACGCAGGTTGGACCCAACAAAGTGGGCCATAGCATCAAAAGTTGACTTATTTTTGGAAGTCGTTGAAGTGGATAAAACAAGAGTGACCCCTTAGCAAAAACTTTAGGCCAGACTGGAGAAACAACAGAGTGGCCCCCACAAATTGGGCCATAGCATCAAAAGTTTACTTAAGTTTTGGAGTCATTGAATTGCATAAAACAAGAGAGGCCACTGACACCTTAGTGAAAACTTTAGGCCAGCCTGGAGAGAGGGACAGAGCATGATAGGTAACCTTTAGTAAACATGCGGCCCTCAATGTTCCAACGTGATGATATTAATAATATGTGCGTAGCTATTCAAACAATTGCCTTGCGCTTATTAAAATGGAGGAACCCTAGTCAAACAAGTGCATTTAACAGAGCTGACAAAATCAATTTAAGAACATTGTTCCTGCCTTTGGCACAAGTTTCCCATTCTACTCTTCACATATACTCTTACATTCTTCTAACTCATTGTCACATTTTCCTCCACAAATATAGTTCCATTTTTTTCAATCATTTTTTCCCAAAAC
Source organism: Pseudotsuga menziesii (assembly GCA_001517045.1). Classification (NCBI taxonomy): domain Eukaryota; kingdom Viridiplantae; phylum Streptophyta; class Pinopsida; order Pinales; family Pinaceae; genus Pseudotsuga; species Pseudotsuga menziesii. The sequence continues at coordinate 259,772 of LPNX010212161.1, read as the reverse complement.
CTAAATTAGAGTGTAAATATAATTTGTTTTCATTTTACAATTTTCTAATATATTTTTACGTTTTTAATCATTTTTCAAAAATTAAATTAGAATTAGAAATATAATTTGTTTTTCATTTTACAATCTCTTAGGTAGATTATAATAACAATAAAAAAAATCCTAAATCATATAACATTTTTAGACTAGGTTAAACAGTATCTAACATTTTTAGACTATGTTAAACAGTTAAATAGGGACATTTGCATTTTTGTTGGTAAAATTTGCTGGAATCTAGGAAGACAATTTTTGCTGAAATTGCTATTTTGAAATTGCAAAAATGGATTCAACTTCCTGGATAATTCTTGTTGCACCAGGATTATGCAATTTCAACAATTCTTGTTCTATTTTGATCAAAATTTTAACAGATAAAAAAAAGTGTAAAATTTAGCTCACTCCCTTAAATAGTAGTTATTAAGTTCAATGACTTTGTCTCGGTAGTAATTCAAGTGCAACCTCCAAAATCATATAACATTTAGATTATTTTGCAACAATAATGATTCAGGTTTATAATTACTACCATTAAAAAAATCTAAATCATATAACATTTAGATTATTTGGCAGTAAGAATGATTAAGCCTATAATAATAAATAAGAATAAAAAAAATCGAAATCATATAACATTTTGATTATTTCAAACCAATAAATTCAGTGAGTTTGTAGCAGCAGTGGTTCAGCCCTTGGATAATAGCCAGTGAGCTGTTAGCAGCAGTGATTAAAGCCCCTTGCGTAGTCTTTGGAAGCTGGTCGTAGCAGTAGTTCCAGCCTTTTCTAATGAATTGGTCGCAGCATTATTTCTGAACTGGACCAGTGGTTCCAGCATTGCTAATTATGAGTTGGTTGCAGCATTATTTCTGAACTGATCAATGATAGTAATAGTTTACTTACCAAAAAGGAAGTGATCTCATAATATTCTCATTCTCCTAATAATTGAAAATATATACCATAAATCTTAGGTAAGATGTTTAAATTAGCTTTGGTAATCCATGGTATTTGCCAAGATTGTATTGCAGATTTTGTCCGTTGCAAATTGCAATCACGTACCTTAGCTTTGAATTTATTGGTTAGTCAAGCTCTGTGCTATATCAATCACGTACCTTAATACCTTTGATCAATTTATTTGCAGTTAGTCATGGCCATTTAATATTGTTGGCCCCCACTGCTCCTGCATCAACTCACCGGCATCTGAGATCAATACGTACCACTGCCAGTTGCAGTACAGATCACATGGGCATATTATTATTCATATCGTTGTTGGGAGAAAGTGGCTAAAGATCTATGTATGTTTTAGAATATATATAATAAACACATTGTAATTGGAATATCACGCTTTGGATATTCAGACCTTCAGGCTCTCAGAGGACAAAATGGGTAGAGTTCCATGCAGTGAAAAAACTGGTTTGAAGAAGGGCCCCTGGACTTGTGAGGAGGACCAAATTCTCGTCAATTACATTCAGAAGAATGGCCATGGGAGTTGGCGTGCTCTTCCCAAGCTTGCTGGTCTGCAATATATATTTATATATACACTGCTATATACACAATATCCCATTGTCTGATGTATAGATAGTTATATTCTTTTGAGTTTCTGTGCATGGACGAGTGTATAATTGGAAAGCCAATATAAATAAATTAATCAGTGGCTGCTGTTCTCTTGTGAATATATGTCAATATACATGCCAATATGTTGTACAGGGTTCCGTGTGGACGTAAATAAAATTAGCGTAGGGGTATATCTGTTAATTCTGTGTGCAATTTTAATATTAAGATTTGTGGATATCTCCTAATTCCGTGTGTATATGCAGGGCTTCTTCGTTGTGGGAAGAGCTGCCGTTTACGTTGGACGAATTATCTAAGACCTGATATCAGGCGAGGTTTATTTACAAAAGAAGAGGAGCGGACTATTCTACAGTTACATGCAATTCTTGGGAACAGGTAGCAAAACTAACTTGCTAATCAAATTATGAATAAGGTAAATTAAAAAGAATTTTAGTAATTTTTTCTTCGATTTTGGCAATGAGGTTTGTTTGGATTGAAATAGTCATGTTGATGTTTGACTGAAATAGTTATGTTGATGGTTGAAATTGTTATTTTGATTATATAAATTATAATTTTTGCAGGGAAGAGGTGCATTTTACATCTCAGTATAAGAGAGATATGTAACTCTTTTTTTGTGCTCATTCTAGATTTGTTGTTCTTTCTAAGAAATATATATTATTAAAAATAACATGTAAGGTTAAATTAAATTCAAATTATTTACAATTGCATATATGTAAAACAATATAAATTAGATAAACTAAAACCATAAACATTGGATTACATTTCCTCAACACTTCACTCTAAAAAAATGTTTAGATGTTAAGATTAAGATATTTGATCCTTCTAGGAGCTTGGTAAATCCCTTTTTAGATGAATCTATATTGATGATTAGATTCAGCCCTTGGATTTTTTGTTGTTGTTGTTGGTTAGAGTGCAGTGTGACTTGTTGGGTGAACCTTTGGTCTAAGAAACCACAGATTTTGAATACCAAGCAAACGAAACTTTGAATATTTAAAACTGCAATTTCATCCTTTCCACCAACTTTTAACTAGAAAATGGCCACCATTGCAAATCTAAACTTACACCTTAAATTATTCCATAGATTCTCAATGACCTAGTTAGGGTTTTCATGTGACAGAGACGCAGTATTCCTCAGTATTTATTTAGTGTTTTGATGCTTGCAGATGGTCTGGAATAGCGTCACAGCTCCCAGGAAGAACAGATAACGAGATCAAGAATTTTTGGAATACCCATCTGAAGAAACGTTTGTTGAAGATGGGACTCGATCCCTCGACTCATGCACCCCATGCAGAAGCCAATCCCACTGCTCCAGATCGGTCCGAGGCCTTGGCCCTCACCAGGCACAAGGCACAGTGGGAAAATGCAAGACTTGATGCAGAAGCTCGGCTCTCGAGAGAATCACTGAGTTATTTTACTGCTGGGTATAACAACATTAATAACACAGTGGAAATGATCACAACGACTGGCAATAATACACCCACTGACTATTTCTTAAAGATATGGCATTCAGATGCTGGGCAGACCTTCAGGAAGGAGTCTAGCAGTATAAGGATAATCAATAACACGTGTAACAATTCTCAACATGTGTTTGATCAAAATTATCCTGGTGGAGGACTAGGAGACGTTCATGTATTGTCCTCTGGAATTTCTAAATCTCCCAGCACCTCTGGTTCTGTTTCTTCCTTGTCCTGTGCTTCTACCCAACTTTCTTGGGATCAGTCCTTGAACCCAAATGATAAAGATAAGGTTAATGACTCTCAACAGTGCAATTCTGCATCTGCTGAGATTACTGGGGACTGTAATATTCTAAAAACCCTTGTCATGCTTTCATCTTCTGCTGATATGACTATGGGCCAGACAGAACATAGGGCCTCTGAGTATTCCTCTAGGTCTAAGGAATTGGGCCTTGCACATGTCTCTGAGGAGCTTCTTCTGGATTTCCCTTACAGTGATACCAATAACAACAACGGCATTGGCTGCATGATTACAGAATTGAGTACAAGTTTTCAGCAGCAGCAATCTGCTTGGCTATGGCCCGAATTACAACTAGAAGATGACAAGGATTACTGAAGCAATATGTGAGTCATTGCTCGTACATCTAAAGATAGTTGAGATTTCGTTCCCTGCACATGTCTCTAAAGAGCTTCTTATGGATTTCCCTTACAATGATAGCAATAACAACAACGGCATTGACTGTATTCTTACAGAATTGAATAGAAGTTTTCAGCAGGAGCAGTCTACTTGGCCATGGCCCGAATTACATCTAGAAGATGACAAGGATTACTGGAGCATTCTGTAGGTTTCCAATGTTTCATCATCCTGGTCTCTGCCAGATGCTGTACTGTTGTTGTCAGTCTAATTCAATTTAAGAACCAACCCTGGGCCCTGGCCCTCCCATCATTGGATGGTACATTAATCGAGATAAGAATCTTAGGCATTTTTACTTCATGATTTGTTTCATGATCAGATGTATATAGACAGCTACGGACTGAAAATAAGGTGATCTTGTTTTTCTTGTATGCAATATTTGGTGGATGATCTCCATGTTTATTCTACCAATATGAAGAGTTTAAATTTATACATCCGACATATGTTTTTAATTGTATTAATAGAAGAGAAAGCCACTACTTTTAGCAATGTGATCAATTACCAAAGTTCAAAGTTCATGGCATCCATTCACAAAGTTTATTTAATTATTATCAACTCATCAATCAACCTTTACAGTTATAACTAACAATCAATAAATAATCTTATGTTATCTCTGTAGTTTTAAATTGTTTATGTTTTATATCATATTTTATGCTTATGTGTAGTTTTAAATTGTCCATGATAAAACATTGTCACAGGGTGGAAAAACCTTATTGGTCATTAATTTTTTTTTTTCAGATTTTGATGTTATGTTGTAAAGTACATATGCATTTTCTACCTATGATTAAAGTTACTTTTTTTTCACAATTTTCAACAATTATGATATGGTTAGAGGTGTCACTAGGTACAGCTCAGCAATCCAGTTTATAAATTAGCTTTCTTTTGATAAAAATAATCACAATAAATAGTATATTTCAATTTTGATGTGTGTTTATTACTAGCAGAAGTTAACAAACTTGATGTCAACAAAGAAACAAAGTATACTAGGCTAGCAGATAAGCACACCATCTTAGTGGATAAATTTGCCTACCTAAGTTTAACTAGTTATAAGTACACTAATACCCTTTTAAGTAAAATGTAACAAGAAACCATAAGAAAAATTGTGTCCCAACAATGATGCCTACTTAGGTACCTAAGTACAAAACTCTCATAAGGAAATAAATTGAGACAAACCATAAGAGAAAAACTCCTTAAAAGAGAAATAAACACCAATGTCAAAAAGGCACTAGAGTTGAAACTAAGGAAGATCCAACAAAGATATATTGAATGGCGAGACAATTATGCCAAATTCAATTAGGAATTACAACCAAAGCTATAAAGAGGGGCAAGTAACCTTAAAGAACATCGTTGAATTATTAAGTAGAAGATGATATATTGCAAATGCACAAGAATGGAAAAGACTCACAACCACCACATGAATGCTCCATAAAAATAGGCATTTCAAACCAAAGCAAGGCTTCAAACAAAAGTAACCATCTTCAACTATTAAAAAAGTAATAAGGCCTGCAGGCACTAAAAGGTCCGAACATGGAGTATGGTCAAAACTCTAAAGAAGTCCTAGTAACCCCACACTAGCAACGCCATCAAAGATCTACATAGGAAATCCCCACTCTCTTAAGGATAAGCGAGTAATGGTGCAAAATAAGATGAAACAAAAAAATTATTAGCATCGTTCAAAATTAAATTTTGCAAAAGGGGATGAGGTATTCATCTACCTACAACCCTATAAGAAGACCTCACTTAAGGCTAACCACCACCAAATTCTTGTTCCCAAGTTTCATGGACCCTATAAGTTCCTCACACGTGTTGTCCATGTGGCTTATAAATTGGATCTACCTAGCCAATCTAAGATGCATACCATCTTACATGTATATGCTCGAGGAAAGTGATCGCCTCTCACTGTAATATTCAAGAGCCTTCTATAATTGGATGAAGAATGTTTCATTTGGTTGCATCCCAAAGCCATCCTCAACAAATGGGAACATTGTCTCTGCCAATGCACCATCCAAGAGTTCTTGATCCAATGGAAAGACACCCATCCTAAGGATGCTACATGAAAACCAACAAAGATACTTCAACAATTTCTGCATCTCCAACCTTGACTACAATGTTTCATTTTAAGGGGGAGAGATTTTTAGGATCCTAGCCTAACCCATTTAAATAGATAAACAAGTTGCTATGTATTAAGACCATCTATATTAAATAAGGCACATGAAACATATATAGTGTGAAAGCAATGTTTGCAAGAAGGCTTACTAGAAGGTTCCACCTACTAGAAAATTCCTTCAATAAGAAGTCTTACTTTGAAGGTTTTTCCTACTAGAAAGTTCCTTTAGTGAAAAAATATATAAAGGAGTAGAAGCAATGAAATAAGATGACTTTTGGAGTATATTGTAATTGGATCTCTGCTCATTTGAAGATTTCTCCCTCGAATAGGTAAGTGAACATTGGTTTTGCCAATAAAGGTATTCCTATTGTGGTATTTGGTTATCTACAATTGTTAGGTATTGTTGCAGTAATTTAGTCCATTTCATTCTAAAGTTTTGCTATATGATGTTATTTATTCTCTAAAATTCCCATTATTTTACTAAGGTACATAACAAAAGATAAGATACCACATAACATAAAGTGGATGGTGGATTTCCACTAATAAAAAAATAATAGGTTGATGGGATTAATCTCGATCAAAGCAAAACTGTCACATTAATCACCAAGGCCACAAATATGCAATAAAGAAATATTGATCAAACCATGTGGAAAAGAGCAATCATGGTCAATCCTACAATGGAGATCTTTTGTGGTCCATGTGATGTCTAAAGATAATATAATCCAAAATCCTGGCAATTGGATGCATATTTCCTGCACACAATGCCATGGTGGTTTATAATGTATAGTTCTAAACACTTTTCCATAATGTGCAAAAAAAACAAGAGCCATGATCCCACAAAAAATGTGGTGATTGCAACATACAATTGCAACGGAAAATGGTCTAATCAAATCAAATACTAGATGTGTGTTATTCCCAGGTTGTACCCCTCATGAAACCGTGATGAAACCTTGCTCCAAATATCACAGTTGAGAGAAATACATGGGAGGAAGTGCAATGATGGTGCATATTCTGTGGGATGCACCTTCCCACACCAATATAAGCGAACAAGTTAGTCCTTGGACCAAATAGGGGGTAACCTCGTTACCTCGATCTTTCTAAGGAAATTGTCCTTGTCCATAACCCAAGGAAAAGTTATTTATATGTGGAGCTCTGTCTAGATATAGAATAGAAACTAGTGGTGCATGGAGTTAGTTTCTGATACTTATTAAAAAAAAGCTAAAGGGATTGTGTTGTAGTTTTTTAGGGGGTAGCCAAAAGGACAAATAGAAAGGGGATTCAAAAGGTTTCAACCATAGAGATGATCTTTTACACCATGGACGTCATGATCTAGTTCTATAATGAGAAATAATTGAAGGAAAATGAACAAATATTAGCTAATTAAGAGGAGCGCACACTCTACATTCTCGTCACACACATTTATTAGACAACAAACCAAATGGGAAAGATGTACATAGATCCATTGGTTCATTCATCAAAATGGAAGGAAAATATGGAAGGAAACCAACATAACTTGCATGATATTTTATTGCTTCATCTAGTGGAAAATATGCCTCGACCCTAATTGGATGTTGGGAATTGATCTTTAAATGCAATAAGATGTTGGGAATGTTATATTGTTTACATGTGGATCAACTAACAAAGTTTATAGTTGATTGGATTCAAAGGTGGCGGACAATATAAGTCTAGTTCGTCAACCGACCAAGATAAGTTGTTTGGTTGAAGGAAAAAATATTGGTCAACATGAATTTGATGGAACGACCAAAGCTCAATGGGAAATCAACCAAAGTTGACCTAGTCAAGTCGACTACAACATAAAAACTAAAATTGGTTAGGAAGTTATCAATTTTCCTTAATGAGTAGTTGGTTGCATTGCATATATAAATAATATGTAATAACTATGCATGATTAGATGTATTGTACTATGAGAAGTAGTATGTAGCATGATCATGTAATGAAGCGTGATTTGTGGTTTAGCAAGTTATGTTTGTAAACACCTGTTTTTGAGACTTTGATCAACTAAGATGACCAAAAACTCACTAATTTGTTGGTTTTCCTCCATGACAGAGGTTCCAGGGTAATTTATGTGTAGTGTGTTGATATTGTTATGTTGGCATTGTCTTATGGTTAATGTCATTAACTATATGAATCAATTTGCAAACCTATTGTAATTAGTATTAAACCCAACAATTGGAATCATAATTGTATTTGGCTGCAGTGGGACACCTTTGTTGTTGAGGGTTTTAGCTTAGTTTTGGATCTGGGGGAGTACCTATTACAATGAGAGTCTTACGAAAGCATTGATTCATTGTTAGAAAGGATAACATGTCAAGGATATAAATTGAAATTTTAATGGGAAAATTTTTTAGATTTGGAAGCTTGAGATGGAGGATCTCCTTGTAGATCGAGAATAATGGATTGGAGTCAACCCAGGAATGACTTTGGAAGGTGTGTCGAAGGAATACTAGAAAAATATTAACAAAAAGGAAAGGAGTACCATCATAATTTGTTTAGTAGATTATTTATTTTTGAATGTCTCAGGAGAAGACAATGCAAATAAGCTATGGGAAAAGTTGGGGGACTTGTACCAGTCAAATCTCGAGTTAACAAGTTATTTCTTTGGAAGAAGCTATATCTTCTAAGGATGAGTGAAGGTGGCTCATTTACAGAGCACCTGAACACATTCAACACTATTATCACTCAGTTGTTTTTCATGGATATTAAATCACCAAGGAGGAAAAGTGCATTAGTCTAATGTGTTCCTTGTTGGATTATAGGATAGCCTAGTCGTGGCTATTGGAAGAAATAATACCACATTGAAGATTGATGATGTGGCGGCATATCTATTGTTAGAATATATGAGATGAAAGAATATGGAAATTTTAACCCACGAGGCCTTGATGGTACATGATCAATCGATACACAGAGGAATAGGAAAAACCTATTATATAAGATCAAAGTCGAAGGATAGATCTAAGACTAGATCTCTTGGTTTAACAACGAATACATGCTAGAAATGCAGTAAATTCAGGCACTATAAACAAAACTATAAGCCGATGAAAGTCAATAAAGGAAATGGGTCTAAAGAAAATCAGATGGTTGATGGAAAGTCTTTGCAAGAAGAGAAATGATATGTGTATTTTGCCTCTACATGTACAAAGTCGGATCATGACTCTTGGTTGATTGACTCTAGTGCATTACATCATATGACACCTCACAAAGTGTGGTTCTATGAGTATGAGAAGATTGACGATGGAGATTTCCTACGAAGATACATGACTCACCGACTAGGATAGTCATTCGAGGTAAAGTTCAACTGAAACTAAAAGATGGAAGAATAGGAACACTGCCAGGACTACTGCATATTCTATCTTTGGCTCAAAACCTAATCTCGACAAGCAATACATGGAATGAAGGACTATAGTCTATATTTGAGAAGGATACATGCAAGATGGTGTGAGGAGTGATGGTACTCATGAGAGGTGTTAGAACTAGAACCTTGTACAAGTTATTGGGAAGAACAAACACTAACTAAAGTGCTAATGTGGTATATCCTGAGTCTAACGAGGTACATTCTTGTTTGGTTGACTCGAGTATGTTGTGGCAGGGGTGTATGGTACATATAGATCAGAAAGGTATGATCAAAGGTATCCCCAATTTCTCTGAAGAAATTGACTTATGTGAATATTGTATTTATGGTAAGCAAATTTGTGTAAGGTTCTCATCTAGTGATACTAGGGATAAAGAAATACTGGGGTTAATGCATAGTGATGTGTTTGGACCTATGTCAGTCCCTGCACATGGAGGATATCAATATTACGCTTATTTCATATATTATTTCTCTAGAATGACATGGTTATATTTTCTTAGGAAGAAGTATGAGGTTTTTGAGAAGTTTTAAGAGTTTAAAGCTCTTGTGGAAAATCGGATTGGTAAAAATATCAAGGTGTTGAGAACTAATAATTCAGGAGAGTTCTGTGGAAATGCAATCGACTAGTCTTGCATACAGCATGGTATATCTCTACAAAACACAACTCCATACACACCTTAATAGAATATAGTTTTTGAAAGGATGAACAAAACATAGATGGAGAAAGAAAGGAGCATGCTTAGTGGTCCAAGAGTCACACAAGAATTTTGGGAAGAGACAATCGACACAACATGTTACCTGGTGAATAGGTCGTTGTTGATGCCTCTGGTCGATAGCACTCCATATGAGAAATCGATAGTAAGAATCCATTTCTTACACATGTGAGTCTGTTTGGATGTGATGCATTTATGCATGTCCAAAATGAGAAAAGAACTAAACTTGACAACAAGTTAGAGAAATGCATCTTCATTGGATACAAGGATGGAATGAAAGGGTATAATATGTGGAATTCGATGATGAGGAAGGAAGTTTATAGTTGATATGTGATATTTAGAGAAGTTAGAAGAACTCCCATGGATGAAGAGGATAAAAAAAAAAGGAACAAGAAAAGAAAGAGTTTGAAATGAACGATGAAAGTATGGATTTGGGAGAGTCAACCAAATCCGATGAAGAGGTGGAACAATATACTTCATATGTGAGGAAGTCTGGTTGAGAAAAAGTGGGTGTTCAAGAAAAATTTGAATGCAATAGGTCAAGTTGAGAAGTACAAGGCTCGACTGGTAGCTAAAGGATATTGTCAATTCAAGGGAGTCAGCTTCGGTGAAATTTTATTTCCTGTTGCTAAGCTAACTTCCATAAGGGTACTATTGTATTTAGTTGCAACATTTAATATTGAAATAGAACACATGGATGTAAATACATCATTTCTTCATGGTGATGTTGAAGAAGAAATATATATGAAACAACCTAAATATTTTATAGTGGAAGGAGAAAAGGAGTTGGTCTATAAGTTCAAGAAGTCTCTCTATGATTTAAAGTAATCACCCAGGATGTGGTTTCAAAAGTTTGATATGTTACTCAATAGCTAGGGTTTGTGAGAAGTCAAGGTGATCACTGTGTGTATGGGAATAAAGTCAGTGGTCATTTCATATATGTATTTTTATGTGTCGACAACATTTTGTTGGTCGAGAAAAACATGGATCTGATAAAAGAGGTGAAACTATAGTTATCCTCTAAGTTCGACATGAAGGATCTCAAAGCGGTAAATTTCATTCTTGGAATGGGAATTTAGAGAGATTGAGCAGGTATAAGGCTCTAGTTAAAGAGAGAAAATATGTTAAGATAGTCCTAAAACATTTCAACATGCAGGAGAGTCGATCGGTCAAGGTACATATTCATGTGGGGGTCAATCTATCAACTAAACATTGTCCATAGACACAAGAAGAAATAGAGTACATGTTGTGTGTTCCCTATGCTAGTGTTGTGGGTAGTTTAATGTATTCCATGGTATGTACATTAATGAATATTGCTCATGCAGTGGGAGTAATGAGTAGGTACATGTCGATGCCTAGAAAAGAGCACTAGACCGTAGTCAATAGAGTACTCAAGTATCTACATGACACGACAAATTATGCACTATGTTATGGAGGGATCTTGAGGACCAAAAGGAATTCAATTTACATGGTTTTGTAAATTCTGATTGAGTTAGAGATATCAACCACATACACTCAACCAATGGATATGTGTTCAAGATCTTCGGTGGAGAATTCAGTTTGATGAGTAGAAGGTAGTTGGTCGTTGCACTGTCGACAAATGAGGTTGAATACATGGAATCTACTCATGCATGCAACGATTTTGTTTGGATACAAATATTGTTTTCATATGTTGGGTTCGGACATCATGTTGTTAGGTTGGATTGTGACAATCATAGTGCAATCTTCTTGGCAAAGAATCTAGCATATCATTCGAAGGATTTCAACACATTGATGTTCAATGCCATTTTTTGAGGTAGATGGTGGAGAACCAAAAGGTGTTATTGGAAGAGGTAGACACTATGAAAAATGTTGCAGGCGCATTAACTAAGTTAGTGAGCACATAAAAAATTTCCTGATGCATTGAAACAATGGGCTTATTATCCCTGCTTAAGTGAACTAAAGATATGTATCTCATGTTTATGAAAAGAAGACAACAATTGAGAGAATGTTTGGAATTTTATATTCTTTGCATGTGGATCGACTGATAAAGTCGATAGTAAACTGATTTAGTCGATTGAAGTCAAAGGAAATGGACAGCAGAAGTCTGGTCGTTCAAACAATGAGGATAATTTTTTTTATCAAAGGAAAATGATTTGGTCGACTGGAAGTTGAAGGAACTACAAAATATTAATGGGAAATCAACCTAATTTGACCCAATCAAGTTGAATTTCATATAATAATTGAAATTAGTTAGGAAGTTATGAATTGTCATTGATGAGAAATTGCTTGTATTAAATCTATAAATAATATGTAATGGCAATGCATGAATATGTAATGTACTATGAGTAGTACTGTGTAGCATGATCATGTAATGAAGTGTGGTTTTTGGTTTAGCAAATCACAATTGTAAACACTTATTTTTTAGTGTTTGATAAATATATGAGCGAAATATCACTAGTTTGTTGGTTTTCCTTGAGAAGAGAGGTTTCCAAGGTAATTTCTATGTAATGTGTTGATGTTTTTTTGTGCCATTGTCTTATGTTTATTGTGTTTAACTATATGAATCAATTTGCAAACATGTTGTAGTTGGTATTAGATCAGGATAACATAGGAGGCACTAGAAGGAACCCTTTGATCTCAATCTTAGTCCTATTGCTTCCATTCCCACAAGATGGAACTTCATATAATGCCTACAAGAGAAAAACAATGAAATAAGTGAAGGAGAAGAAGAAGAATGTTACATGTTGCTACAAAATAGTGGTTTTTTGGGAAAATATTCAATCTCTAATGACATCTTTCCTCTCTTCTACCCCCTTTGTTGATGCTCCAAACTTCATTAATGAACTTCCCTTTGTTCTGAATTTGATTCCTATTTTATAACCTCTGAAATCTTGATAATGACTCACCATTGCTTGAATTGACACGTAGTGGAAGCCATTGGTATGCTCAATACCCTATGCTTTCAGGGGAGATTTGGTGCTTCACAATAACCATACAAAAAGTAGGTGTGTTTTCCATGTCCTCCATAACTTCTTGATTATTTGCTTGTTGTTACGGGGTCTTGAGAACAACTTTTAATCGCTTTGGACTACTTTTGATTATCTCGGATTTCCTTTGATTTCCCCTATATTCATTTATGGCATAACGCCCCCCATATCTATTGGTATAGATAGTATGCTCTCCTTCCATGCTTTCAAGAAATGGAATCCATCCACCTCTGTTATTTGGTAATTTATCCCATTGGTGTAAGGTTGATAATGTTCTATAGTCAATTGGAATTTTTGTATGAGATGGAGGGACACATGTCCTTTTATCATTGGTCGTCATGAACTGACAAGGACAAATATACCTCATGAGTTGCTTCATTGGAATCTAACTCTTATTTGAGATTCTAACTAAGGTTGTTCCCCAAGGAATTACCCATGTTATTTGAGTCTCAATGATGATCCTAGATCATTAATCTTAAATGAGGTGGAGATATGATCTGTTACATGAGGTCCACACTTGCAAACAATCGTTGGCCCTCCCCCTTCCAAATGGATGCAATTAGTTAGGACATCTTTCTATTTTTATCTTGGTCAATAGCAGGGGTAGTACTTTAAGTAGGTTTGATCAATCAACCTTTGTAGGAATGACTAAGATTAAGTGGCATGCCTTTTTCAGATATGATCTCATCCATTCATGGGAAATTCCCCTTTTATTACACTCAATCATTTCTTATTGTGTGAATTATTGATATTAAAATATCCTTGGTTTGATCTCTATCCTTTCACGGGTGACCCCTCTTATTACCTCTCAATCGGGTCTTCATGGGAAAATAGGAACAACTGAAAGATAGGATCAACTTAATGCATCTAGGTCATTCATGAGGGACTCTTCCATATTATATCTTGAGCATGCACCAATGCATGAATGGTTGATATCTAATGGCCCTAATCTGCAGGGTAATCTAAATTTTTCATGGGAAAATTATCCTCTTGTTCTTCTTTGACCAGGATAGCTCGAGTGAACGTGTTTCTCCTTTCTTTGTGAGGGTGTTATCCTTTGGTAATCTAAAAGAGAGTGGTAGGTATGTTCAAGGGAACAACATAAGATCCTTCTATGGGATGCTTCCTCCCTATGAGGCACCAAGAATATAGAAAGAACCTATAGGGTGAGAAGACCAATGCCATATCCATTAGGTAATGGAGTCACATATTAGCTTCTTCTCAAACTCTTCTTTTGGGACAACAGATAGAAAATGAAATAAAGAACTAGAAATGTTGAAATTGAAGCGCTATAATTGACTAGGAAAATTGGAAACATACCTACCTAACCTAACTAATAATTGGGCCCACTAGGTGACATGACACTTCTAGTGCAACCATGTATGCATTTTGACAAGGCTATGAGATGCATGCATAAGATCTATGATGGGATGGTGGATGACCTTAGGTTTTGGTAGACAAAATGTTGAGGTAATAAATCTGTAATAACTAAAAAATGTGCCTGAGAGAGGCAATAATTGCTTGAAGCACAAACAAAGTTTGAACTACAACCAGAAATATCATAAGCATGATGTAAATGGGTAAGAATAGAGCATAAGCATGCATGAAATACCCATTTCCAACACTTTCTTTGTTGATTTGTCTTGGGAAAAGTATCCTTCATCCACACTATAATTGGATCTTCATGGAAATTTTCTTCTTCAATGTATTTTGGCTCGGATGTAAGTGTAGAAAACTAAACAGGTTCACCGTTGAGTACATAATCTGCACATTTAATTAGATTCCAAGCCATACAATCAACCTTGTCATTGTTTCCATCTTCGTGATCATTTTTATATTCAATCTCTAAATCCTTGTGCTTTGAAGGATATGAAATCATCACATCTTTCCAACCATCATCCTCATGCAAAAAAATCCTTTCTTCTTTGTCATTCCTGCACAAAAAGTGAAAATGTTGATGGTGAAGATATCCTTCTGATTGATTCTCATTTCCAGCCAAAAAATTGGTAAAGCCTTTGTCATTGGGTTCACATATATATGCCAATGCCTTATTATTTTCAATGGATGGTTGAATTTATTCCTGATTTATGATAGAAGTATACTCCAAAGAAGCTTGGAATTTATTTTTACTCACATCATCATTGACCAAATGTGGCATGGGTCCACCAAGTGGTTGATTACTTTCATATCCTTTATGTTGTGATTGATAATGTTTTGGAGCTTCATCTTCAAGGTTAACATTTAAATATAGTGAAGGTTGGAAAATATTTCATTGGTAGCGCTTTTATTCCAAAAAACCAAAGGCTCATTAAGAAGATCATGATCTTCAAAATCAGCATGCAGAAGAATTTCATCTTCATGGTTTATATCCTCTAAATTAACATAGGAAATTTTTTAGCTATCGTCTACAGGGTTGCCTTGTTGAACACACCAACGACAATGAGATGAGGGTGAATTGTTAATATTTTAATGGTTATACAATAAATTTATACATTTATCATCATTTCATCATAATCATATACAATAGCATAACTAAAATAAAGACAAGCACAACAAGACAAAAGAACACAGATATTTATCCTAGGAAACCCTCTTGGGGGAGAAAACCCAGCAAAACATCCTCAATATATAATTTGACCAAGTACAATGAACAACCCCGAGAATAAGACCAACATCTTCCTCTCTCCAGTGAACCTCCTCACTCTCTCTCTCTTGTGTAGTTACTTGTGTGAGAGATGTTTCTAAATGAGGGAGGTGCCTCACCTATTGTAACACCCGGTTTTGACCCTATTGCATTAAATTATATATGATGTAAATATCATTATTTAATCATGGTGTGGAACTCAAGGCAAAGATCCCTCCATTGATTTAACGTTTGTATCGGTGATTAAAATCGATGCCGATGGTTTATGTCCTAGCAAGGCACAGTATAATTGGAGACATCATGTAAAAATACAAATTAATAAAAATATCACAACTAGCTATGTGCCATAATGTTAAAGAGATGGGGGCATGATTTCACAAGGGATAGGGGGGGGGCATTAAAACCCTTTAGCCAATAGGGTAAATCCAAATGTCAAGGGTAAAACCCATAAAGTTGTCAACTATCCATTTTTTCTTTTGTGCCCAATCATCTAGAAATTGGTTGGGGAAGTTAATATATGGTGATGGGGAGAGTATTTGAGTCAAATTCGAATTTGGGAAGCCACCCATTTTTTGAAAACATGTTTTTGACTTCTTGGGCAAGTAAATGCTTGGAAATGCATGTCCAAGCCATTATTCACCCATGTCTTTCATTCCTCACCCATTTATTAATCTGTCACAGTAATCTAGGGACTAAAACACAGTATCATAAGAGATTAATAACAATAAGGCATGAAAATGGTGTAATTGTGCTACAAAATGAGTAGCCACTCTATACATTCACATAAAGAATGAGTAATACAATGTAATGATCATGCTGCAAGCATGAATGACAAAGAAATTTGAATTCCCAAGGAGGTCATTTGAATTGAATGAGTGAGTCTAGATTAATTGGATGTAAGCCACAGTCAACACTCAAGTTAACCGCTGATCAAAACCCTAATTGACTCAACTGAGCCCTAACTGAAGTTGGAGTGTAATAAAGGACTGATTCTAACTGAAAGTAGCTCAGACACGTGTCACTGCAAGCTAACCAACAAGTGTTAGCGCATCAATGACTCCAATGAACCCCGATGAGGTTAACTGAAGTGTAACTGACCATCAGAAGTGGTTGGAGGCACCCCTGTTGACTCCAGTTCATTAAATAATCAATAAATAATCAATTTAATGAAGGAAGGCACCTTCACTGCTCTGTTTAACTGATTGTAACTATCAGTTAGCAATATGGGGCATTAATGACACTCAGATCACCCCTAGAGTGCTCCAGTTAGCCTCCCCGAATGTAGGAGAAGGCTAAGTTAGCCTCCTTGACTGAAGGTAGGTGTGGGTGTGATCTTGCTGATGTCATCTAGTGCTCCTCTGATGTCAATTAAGTCAATGAAACTTAGGATAGTGGTTTAACTAGGCCAAATTGACCAAAATGAGTGTGTATGGTGGTAAATGTCTCTAATAACCCCCCTTAAGCTATACTCAGGAGGATTAGAAAACATAAAATGCATAAAAATGCTAGGGCTCCAAAAAATAAGGCCATAGGTCACCCTGTACAATACTGAAACTGAAACAATGCTCAAAAACAAACTAAGTGAGGAAAAGAGGGAAAACCCAGTGGGAAAAACCCCCCCTAAAGTTGAACACTGAAAGTAGTCTAGTCACCCTGATGAACTCACCCCCAATAGTGAACGGAGGTAAGTGAGCTTCTTTTCTGAAAATTTCTTAGTGAAGATGTCTACAATCTGCTCATCAGTCGGGCAGTGTTGCAGAATGATGGTCCTATCATGCACTAGCTCTCTGATATAGTGCATGTGTATCTCTACATGCTTGGTCCTCTTCCTGGTAATTAGATCTGTGGATATCTTAATAGCACTTTGATTTTCACAAAAGAGGACAGTGGACAAAGTACTACCAAGATCAAACTCTAAAACAATGCCTTGCAACCAAACTGCTTAGATGCAAGTATTCACCACTCCTCGATACTCAGCCTCTACTGAAGATAATGCTATGGAAGCCTGTTTTTTGCTAGACCAGAAAATGGGGCCACCACCAAACAAGAATAAATATCCAGAAGTAGAATTCTAATCAATAGAATCACCCGCCCAATCGGAATCTGTGTATTCCAACCAGCTCTAGCTCAAATTCTGCAGCATAATGAATGTCGTAGGTCCTGGTTCCCTGAATATACTGGAGGATCCTCTTGGCTTCCTTCCAATGAATATCATGGGGTTGTTGCATGTATATTTATACAGCATTCATGGCATAACAGATATCACGCCGAGAATGTGTCAAGTACAACAAGCTACCAATCAGTTGTCGATAAATAGTGCAGTCCATGGGAGGTGTGTTTTTTCCTTCTTCAAGGCTGATCCCCAAAACGAAATGGAATGGTGTAGGCCTACATTCAGCCATTCTCCTTCACTAGTTCCACTTCCTGAAGACGCTCATCGAACTTGACACTCCTTTCGATTATGATCTATTTTGTTTTGATATCCAATAGATTGAAA
This sequence comes from Pseudotsuga menziesii, assembly GCA_001517045.1. Lineage (NCBI taxonomy): Eukaryota > Viridiplantae > Streptophyta > Pinopsida > Pinales > Pinaceae > Pseudotsuga > Pseudotsuga menziesii. The sequence goes on along the minus strand of LPNX010212161.1, from coordinate 241,731 downwards.
CCTTTTGATTCATTGGGATACCCAATAAACATACATTCTATGCTTTGTGTTTGCAAATCCCTTCTTTTATCAAGTGGAATTCGGGCCCATGCAGTGGACCCAAACACCCGCAGGTTCGACACATTCAGCTTATGTCTGAAGTATGCTTCAAAAGGGGTGTTCCCTTTCATGGATGAGTGTGGAACCCTATTCTGAATGTATCCTGCAGCATGCATGGCTTCAACCTACAAATTTGCAGCCAAATTCTTTGATTCCAACATACAGGTGGTCATCTCCTTGAGAGATCGATTCTTCCTTTCTGCTACACCGTTCTGCTAGGGAGTGTAGGGAATTGAATGTTGGACTTGAATACCACTTTGGGACATATGTGCAGCAACTCATTACTGACATACTCCCTACCATTATCATATATTAATATCTTGATCTTAAGCCCAGAGGCATTCTCGATCAAGGCCTTCAGTTCAGTGAATTTTTCACATACTTCAGACTTCTTTTTGAGAAAGAAGACTGCTATCACTCCAAGAAACTACTTAGTGGTTATGGCTAAGTATGCTTGGTAACTTAAGAAATGAATGTTTTCCAACAGGTGGATCAATGGGATACCAAGAAAGCATAATGAAAGGATTAACTTATCAGAACATCTTAATGAACCAGTGCTTTTAGAGACTGCCAATCAGATACAATATAACAGAAAGGTATGAAGAATTTAGATAACCAAGTATATGTAATGCAGGGTTTAAATAACCAAGTACATTTGGATGCAGGGTCATACTAAACAATAAAGAAATCCTTCATTCAAGTTCATGAGCGTAAAGCTGAGCTAAACTTAAACAGAGTACAGAATAAAAAGATAGATGAATGGTCTGATGACAGTAGCAAAAGAAGACTGTGATTGTATTAGGATAAGCAATCAGTACATAGGCCAAATTCTCTCCAAGATTGAACCCTTTTAACAGTCTCGGTTCTTAGGCTTTATAGCCTTTACAAAATAGTCTACAGATCCTAAAGACATAGATCTGTTGAGTTAACTAAAACATTAACTAGAACAGTGAAAGCAAAAAGATAGGGACTGATCCCTTAAATCAAGGAAATGAAAATGAGTTGGTCTCCTTTCTTGTGCTCGGTGGTTGGTGAAGTGCAGTTAGCCTTCCAAGGCTCGGTGGACTTTGATTGGAACATAACAGAAACGCTCTTGATGATGTGGCACTTTGAACTTCGAGCTGTTTCCTCAAAAAGATGCTTCAAATTAGCCAAAACGCCCACTTCACTTTGATCTAGCTCAAAACTCCTGTAGATAATGGTGGCATAATTCATAACTTGTTTATTTTGCTCGGCCTCCTGCCATTCCAACTAGAAAATCCGCGATCTGGGTGAAATCTTAAGCGATCTGTGAAAATAGGCTTTCGGTAGAAAAGCCTTCTGCCAGTTTCACGCGTTAGCTGCCGAAATTCAGCCTTTTCGGCAGCTAATGAGCTCTTGGAGGCTCGCCTAAGCTGCCGAAACCTATAGAATTCCTAAAAAAACTGTCTTTGAAAAAAATCAATTTTCTTAGCCGTCCGATGTCCATTTTGGATGTTCAAATAGTCGATTTTGATCTACAGATCATAAGCTATCCACTGGTGCTTTCAGATTTGAATTTGGAGTTAGGGAAGGCCGTAGAAACGTCCCCACAAGATCACATGATTTCAGCAGAAAATTCCTCCAATTCTTTGTTACAGGTCTATGTTATTAATATTTCGCCGAGCTCCTCTTAACTCGAATCAGAAGGTTAGCTACTTTCTCGGTTGATTAAAGATACCCTTCATTTCGAGTCTTAGTTATTTGTTGAAAGAAGGAGTTTGTTCATGATTCCTGCTTTGTAGCTGAAGAGTTTAACTATCAGTCATAGAGCTGTGAGTCATTAGTTTAAGCCTTTGTTTTCTAAGAAGCCGATGCCTACAATATTGCACTGATTCCCTATTGCATTTAACACCCAGTCTTGTGGTTAGAGATCACTGAGATATTCCCTCAAATTCAGCCATTAAATCAGTTCAAAAATGGTGATCAGCATCCTGTTGCTGCACTAGATTAACATAACCATCCACGTGTCCTTCCATGCAGAATAAAAAAGAAAAGCCTTTAAATGAAAACCACAACTCAGTCCTTTGTCCCAGTTGACTTTAATCTACCTCCTCTTCTGGGTTTTAATAACACATTACCCTTGTGAAGTGCTCTCATAGCGCCATGTGCTACTCTTTTATCATAATGCAATATCATGACAAATCCACAATGCCTGCATGCAATGTAAGTATGTGTATGATGCCATATTGCTCAAAAAGGGCCCGTGACTTAGTATTTTCAATATTGTTGTTCATGGAATAATAACTTCAACCTGTTTTCAAAGACCTTGGAATAGGAGCTTGAAAACCGGCTACTTCAACCATTAATGTTGGAAGAATTTAATCTGTCAAGAACCTTGTCATTTGCAGAAGATGAATACGACATATGACTTGACATTGGAGCGTGCGAAAGCACAAGATTTTATTTTTTACACATGGAAACATTTTTGGCAGTTAAGGCCGCTCTGGAAAACCATCTTAGCTGCCGAAACTGACCTGTTTCGGTAGTTAAGTAAACTTCCACAGACTGAGTTAACTGTCGAAAGCAAAAAATTTCGATTTTGAAGCACAAGACTCACAGAAATAAAAATTTTACCCATTCTGTCACCCAAAAATGACGGTGGTCAATTTGGGAGATAACAAAGACCCATGTGTACCTTGAAAAATCATGAATAAAAGTCAGAATATACCTTGATCCATTCATGGATGTGACAGGCATTGCACCACTGATATCAGAATGTATCAGCCCCGAGATGCATGTATCTCGGTTTGCCTTCCCTCGATCGAACTTGTGCTCAGGTTGTTTTCCAACCACACAACCCTTGCAAATTCCAATGGTTGCCTTGATGACCGGGAGGCCTTCAACCATGGAGTTTTTCTATAATTGCTAGAAATATTTGAAATTGATATGGCCAAACCTCTCATGCCACGGCCTATTAACTTCATTTCCATGAGTTAGCAGTGCGGTGGGCTTTGGATCCGCCACAAAGAGGGAAAACTCATAGGTTGCATGATGGTTTGCAAGGCCTTTAGCAACAAGTTTCTCATATGCAAGTTCTGTTATCTCAACATCATTTGGGATGAAAGATACTCTCTTAAGCATTCATGTATATGTCATCTGATAGACACTAAGGATATTTGATGCTAGAGATGGTACATACAAAACATTTGAAAAATAGCCATTCTCAAGATCAACCGTACCTTGTCCTTCTGAAATGATGGTGGAGTCATCTCCCATGTGGATGGGGATGGATTTTCCGGTCTCCAAGGATGAGAAGGAGTCTCTTTCAGCCATCATGTGGTTCAAAGCTCCAGAATCAATCAAGAGTGCTTTGGACTTCGAAGTGCTTGCCATGAGGGCATGACCTCTTTCATGCTGTGGTTCCCGATCTTTCTGATCTCTCCTCCGAAATCTTTCCAAAAGATTGATGTGATTTTTCTCAAGGAGAGAGGTAGATTCATCAAGCTTCTTCTTCATGCAGGCATGTTCAGGGTGGAATCCCTTCCCACAATATGAACACTTGACTTTTTCCTTTCCATGATTCTCTTTTCCTTTGTTCTTCTTTGAGCTGGAAGACTCATCATGCTACTGGTTTTCAACTTTAGGCTTAGGAGCTTCGAATTTAGTTTTTGGGTTCTTCTACTGCTTTCCTTTACCCTTTAGATCTTTGGGCCTTGAGACATGGAGGGCTTGATCACGGGAGGATCTGATGATCCCCATTTGGACAAGCTTATCATGTTCACTTGTCAGGGACTCAATGAAGGCATTGAGTGTAGGCATCTTCCATCCAGGGGTTGTGAGATTCCCCGCATAGAATGTAGAGACAAAAACTGAATAATCAGCTCCATGTTTGGAGAGTATGGCGAGGATGACCTGATCATCCTCCTTCTCCACTTTGCATTGCTTCAACAGTAAGACAATGTGCTTGAACTTTATGAAAAAGTCATTCAAGGTCTTGAAATTGGAAGGCTGGAGAGACATCAATTCATTTTCGAGCTGGTAAACTCTCAAATCATCCTGCTTTCTATACAAGGTTTCCAATTTGTCCAAAATTTCCTTTGGAGTCTTCAATCCCGAAAGATGGAAAAGAAGATCCCAGGAAACAGAGAGGCACAAGAATCTGAATGCTTCATCCTTCTTGTTCAAGAATCAAGCTTTGTCTGTCACAGAAGAAGGCTCTTCTTCAGTGTCCATAGTGACCCTATAGAGTCCTCTGGCACGTAGCTAGATCTCCATATCTCCTTTCCATGAGTGGAAATTGAACGAAGTCAAAAGATCTACGGAAGAAGTCATCTGAATCTGCTGGAGCGAATGCTTTCACCTATTAAAAACCTGAAAATCACAACAAAAAGGGCAATGTAAGGTCAGACATCCTGCACATTTTAGGCTTTCATCACACCCAGCATAGTCAATCAAGTAAGCTTGATAAACAAGTTCCTTACTTGGGGTATTAAGTGGTAAGCCTTGGCTTCTGGTGTAGTGCTGGATTTTTGAGCTATTGCTCAATTTTCATGCAAGATCTGTCAAAAACCTTGTTTTTGAGAGATATAAGCTTCGTCCTACTATGATCTTTGACACCATATGAATCTGTCACAGTAATCTAGGTACTAAAACACAGTCTCATAAGAGATTAATAACAATAAGGCATGAAAATGGTGTAATTGTGCTACAAAATGAGTAGCCGCTCTATATATTCACATAAAGAATGAGTAATACAATGAAATGATCATGCTGTAAGCATGAATGACAAAGCAATTCAAATTCCCAAGGAGGTCATTCGAATTGAATGAGTGAGTCTAGCTTAACTGAATGTAATCCACAGTCAACACTCAAGTTAACCACTGATCAAAACCCTAATTGACTCAACTAAGCCCTAACAAAAGTCGGAGTGCAATAAATAACTGAGTCTAACTAAAAGTAGCTCAGACACATGTCACTGCAAGCTAACCAACAAGTGGTAGTGTATCAATGACTCCAATGAACCCCAATGAGGTTAACTGAAGTGTAACTGACCATCAGAAGTGGTTGGAGGCGCCCCTGTTGACTCCAGTTCATTAAATAATCAATAAATAATCAATTTAATGAAGGAGGGCACCTTCACTGCTCTGTTTAACTGGTTGTAACCATCAGTTAGCAATATGGGGCATTAATGACACTCAGATCATCCCCGGAGTGCTCTAGTTAGCTCCCGTAATACCCAAGAACACTTGGTGAAATCGTTTTTGGTTCCTAGGGTGTTTTTTCCCATTTTACCAATCTGTTTTTGGTTGTGAACCCATTTTTGGTTATGCTCAGTGGATAGGGAGATAGATCCATGAATTGGGGGTTTGTAGAGGTCATTTTTTCCTCTATGAAGCCATTAAATGTTTCCTAAAATGATTTTCTCACTTGGGTCATTTTTCCCTAATTACCATTTTCGATTTCGGTTACCAGGATGTTTTTGTCCATACCCAGAACTTGTATTTGGTTGTGAAGTTCATCTTGGTGTTGGCTTGGCTAATTAAGTCCAAGGAACCCATCTGTTAGATGGTTGAGTGTGTTTGGGGGTGATTGTTGGCTTGGCTGAGTAAGTCCAAGGAACCCGTATGTTATTGGCTTGTTACCTTAGCAGTATGTGAAACCCAACTATGAGTTGGCTTAATTGTGGATGTATGGTCTTGTTGTGTGTAAGTATGTTTTTCCCTTATTCCTTGTGGGAATCATGCCCATATCGGGGGTGGAAGTGGTGTTGATAGATTGATGAGCACATTGGTCTATGGTTGGGTGGAACATTGCAGCGACATAGCTGGTTGCAGGACAACTCTTTTTCAAGATAAGTATTCTTGTGTGTATTTAACCTCTGCAATTGTATTTCTTTAATGAATTATTATATGAACATGTTGAATGCTTGAATGGATGAATTGCTTCCGCTGTATAATTGCATTTGTTATGCATCTATGTATGTTTTGTTTCAATGCAATTTATTATTATGTTCATGGGGCTAGTTTCCCCACTTAAATGATAGCAGTAGTGCCGCAATCGTGTCCTCTCGAATGGGAGGGGACGTGACACTTATTTATAGTCATCAAGTGAGTGATATAATTACCTAACTAGGTCGTCCTAGTTGTCTAACTAGGGACGTCCTACCTAGGAAGACTCAAAATAAATTTATAAAATACTTTTGTGGGCATTATTGACCTGAATTACAATAGAGGTTTTACCTCAAGAATTTTGCATGACCAATTACATCAATGACATATCCTGATGGAGGGATAGTAATAATATAATATAATTACAATAGAATATCTTCCAAAATTACATTTCTTTAACACTCCCTCCTAACAAGGAAGGTATTCTACAACAACAACTGTACTAGTGACTGGTGAATCTATATATCATAGGAAGTTTTTTAATAACAACATCATGCATATGGAGCATCAACATCAGCATGGAACATCATCATAATTAACGGCATGTGACTGTTGGAAAATCATCATCATCGTCATCTCAAGCATCAGTAGCAGCAGTAGCATGTGATTTTTAGAACATCATCATCATCATCATCTGGAGAATCAGTAGCAGCAACAACATATGAATGTCGGAATGTCAGCAACAGTAGCAACATGTGACTGTTGGAACATCATCATCATCATCTGGAGCATTAGCAGCAATAGCATGTGACTGCTAGAACATCATCATCATCATCATCATCAACATGTGACTGTTGGAAAATCATCATCATCATCTGTAGCATCATCATCAACGGCAACATGTGATTGTTATAACAGCATCATCATCATCAACATGTGACTGTTGGAACATCATCATCATCATCAACATGTGACCGTTGGAACATCATCATCATCATCAAAAGAATTCATGTCACAAGATGTCCCATATAAAATTATCATCTCATCGCAGGATGAGAGGATATTACCACCCTGTCACAAGGTGTTCCATATAAGATCATCATCACATTGTAGGATGAGAGGATCTTACCACTGTGTTGTAGGGTGTTCCATCTAAGATCATCATCTCATCCTAGGATGAGAGGATGTTACCACCTCGTCATAGGGTGTTGCATCTAATATCATCATCTCATTGCAATATGAGAGGATTTTACCACCCTGTTAGAGGGTGTTGTATCTAATATCATCATCTCGTCATAGGATCAGAGGACCATACCACCCTGTCATAGGGTGTTGCATCTAACATCATCATCCCATCGCAAGATGAGAGGATCTTTCCACCTTGTCGTAAGGTGTCACATCTCAGATAATCATCTCATCGTAGGATGAGAGGATTTTACCACCCCGTCACAGGGTGTTTCACCTAAGATCATCATCCCATCGCAGGATGAGAGGATCTTACCACCACGCCGCAGGGTGTTGCATCTAAGATCATCATCTCATCGCAAGATGAGAGGATATTACCACCTTTTCATAAGGTGCTGCATATAATATCATCATCCCGTCATAGGATTAAAGGATCTTACCACCCCATTGCAGGGTGTTAGAAGTGTCAGTCATCAGAAAAGAACCAAGTCAGTATGGTTATTTCCTCACTAAGTCATCATGGTACTCACTTCTGCCAAGTCATCGTAGCACACTATTATGCCAAATTATCATGGAACATACTTCTCCCTCTATCATATAGGTCATATTAATGTCAAGTCCATCTGACAATATATCCAATTCATCATGGAACTATATGCATCATCCTTCTTCATCTTCTAGATCGCATTGCACCCTCTCTCACGGAGGTCATATTGATTTCAAGTCCATCTGACAATCTGGACAAGTCATCATAGCAATATCTTCATCATCCTTGTTCAACTTCTAGAACACACTGCTATGTTTGTCATTGAGTTCATCTTGATTTCAAGTCCATATGACAATATGTCCAAGTCATCATGGCATTGTCTACATCATCCTTCTTTATCTTCTGGAACACACTGCTCTCTCCGTCATGGAGGTCATCTTGAAGAACAGACACTAACAAAAGTGCTATTGTGGTATATCCTGAGTTTGACAAAGTATGTTCTTGTCTAGTTGACTCGACTATGTTGTGGCATAAGTGGATGGGACATATAGATGAGAAAGGTCGTTGTTCTATGCACAATAAAGGTATGGTCAAAGGTATCCTTGATTGCTCTGAAGAAGTTGACTTCTATGAATATTATATCTATGGTAAACAAAGTTGTGTAAGGTTCTCATCTAGTGCTGCTAGGGATAAAGAAATACTAAGTTTAATACATAGTGGTGTGTTTGGACCTATGTCAATCCCTCCACTTGGAGGATCTCAATGTTACACTTCTTTCATATATGATTTCTCTAGATTGACATGGTTATATTTTCTTAGGAAGAACTATGAGTTTTTTGAGAAGTTTTAAGAGTTTAAAGCTCTTGTGGAAAATCGGATTGGTGAAAAGATCAAGGTGTTAAGAACTGATAATTCAGGATAGTTCTGTGGAAATGTGTTCGACAGACACCGGAAGTCTGGTCAGTCGAACAACGACGATAAGTTTTTAATCAAAGAAAAATGACTTAGACAATTGGAAGTTGATGGAATGACAAAAGCTCAATGGAAAATCAACCTAAGTCAACTTTAATAGAATAATTTAAATTGGTTCAGAAGTTATGGATTGTCATTAATGAGTAGTTGGTTGTATTGCATCTTGTTGCAGCTGCAACTATTTTCCCAAATTTTTGAAATTTTGGACCCTCCTCTTAACTTTTATCTTGCCTAAAATTGTTTGGATCCATGAACTCTGTTTTTGTTTCACCTCTGCTGCATGTTTGGAATGTTTCCATGCTTTTCATAAGGTTGCTTATGTCTGAAACTGTTTGAGCTGTGGAATTTGAAGATTGGATTTCAGTTGTTGCTCATTTGATCTGTGCTTTCTTTCTTTGATATCAAAAGTTCAATCCATTGTTTTGGCCGCTATTTTGGAGGTGAAACTAGTTTTTCTTCGCTGCCCAGTTGAAATTCTATTGGAACTTAACGTTTTATTTTGGTTTCTCAGAAATCGTTTAACCATGCATCGGAGCCATATTTCCCTTTGGGGCCGCCGTTGCGGAAGCTGAATGATGACTTTTTCTAACAAATATCTTTGACTGGCCGATGCTGTGATGTTATTTTGACTTATTTTGCGTTGTCGGAGGTTGGTTGTAGATTGAGTCGGTGGTTTTTTACCTTTATGAAGGCGTTGTTTTGGAGATAAGACAAGCTTTTTGAACCACTGGACAACTTTAAGTTATTTGAGCACTTAACATTTTCTCTTTGATATCGGAAGGTTTTACAACTTTGATCAAGGGTGGTAGTCTGATTGCCTTCTACCATTGCGGCTCCCGAGTAAACTAAGTGTCCGCCATTGTAACCACTCCACCCACCGATGTTTGGTTATGATTTATGCTAATATGTTTGTTTGCCACGGAGCTCATAGTCTTTTCATCTTCCTCCGTTGTGGCTGCATACTGCGCTAACCTCCTGACGTTATGTCACCATGCTCGCCGACAAGGAGTTTCTGCCCAATGCTTTAGTGTTTAGTCTTTCGAGTGCCGATAGGCTTATTGGTCCTATGGAACTCATTGTGAATCTGAAGCCCCCCATTGCAGGTGTGATTTAAACTATCCTCTTGATGTTTTAATTTTTCAAGCTGCCGATAAGGTTGTTCCCGCCATTGTCTGAGTTTTTAACCTTTCTATGGGCGGCAGTGGTTTCTGATTCGTGTTAATAATTTTGCGATAAAAGCGTAGTACAGGGCCTCATTTGATGATCAGTTTTATTGTTAGTGTGGTTTAAGTTTGTTGAAAATATGCAGTCCAAATTAATGATGACCTTTGTTTAACTGGAGGCGGATTTAGAAGATTCTTCAAACTCTTGCCACAAAGATGACATAGCTGGAAAACAAAGCGGAATCATTAGGAACAAGGGCTAGGCTTGGAAAGGTTCATCAGTTACTAAGGTGGTCCCATTTTATGAAGTACTCATAAATTTTAATCCGAAATGTAACGCATTATGTGAATCATGAGCACTCACGAGAGGACAAAATTGTGAGACTAAACAGTTTTGAGGAAGCCCAAGAGTCATTCGTGGGCAGCCCAATAGTTTTTTTTTTGTGTAAATATAGAAGATTTAGATAAAGAACAGGACTTTTTCCCAGTGAGATTGGAAGACATGTTGTAAGAAGAACTATTTCCTTTTGCAATAGATAATTACAGTTTTCCTGTTGGAGAAAGTTTGGTGGAATGTTCAAATGTGATGCTATGGATTGGTTGAAGAGGAACTATTTCGTTTTCAGCTTTTTGTCCATTAACTGTGAGATCGTTCTAACTCTTTGAACCTAAGTTCTCGTATGAATGATCTCTGGTTTATTTTATGAAAATTTCCACTACGAGTAATGAATGTTGTTCATAAGCAATTGGCTATCTGGTTGTTTAAATATCTTAAAATGTTCATGTGTTTTGAAAGAAGTATCAGCTATCTATGATTTTTCATAATGCATGCACAAGATACATTACTCATAAATAAGTGACATTCTTGCTCCCTAGGGATAGGTTAGGTAGTTAGATTTAATTTCTTGCTGTGTGTGTGATTTAGATGCATGAGAGTCTAAGATGAGAGGTAAGAACCTTCGCATCACATTGTGATGACTCCTTGCATTCTTAATCAATCTACATCTTAGATAGGCACTTGCATATCATACTTAAAGTCAAAAAATACAAAAATATATACGATGGACCGGGCCACAATTGGTAAAACCTTTTATTTTTGTTACTTGACCTACGGTAGCCGGACCGCATACCGGACGAATTCCCTACACCAAATAGTCATGGGCTAGTTGGGAACGTTGACTGGGGAGAATCCCTTGCTGTTGTTGCCTGCAAATTTCTAGGCCTCAACAGTTTCTGGCGACTCCACTGGAGGGCCGCCAGTGCATGGCTAGCTGAGGTAACCCGTTTTCTCGAAATAACCCCACCAGTGATAATTTTGAAAGCAGTTTGTGTCCTAATCCAAATACTCAAGAGAATAGGGAACATTTTTTTGCTGTGGACAACCAAGTGATAAATGATTTGAGAAGACACACTAGGGCATATGTGAAGAAGATTGGAGGATTACCAATTATCCCTAATTTGCCCAGAAGAGAATATAAAAGGAGAGACTGTCCTATATTGGAAGACTCAGTGTTGGTTGGAGATTTGGAAGAACTTGTAGAAACAACCTTACAGGAGGCAGTTCAGCCTTTGAATCAAGTGGGCCCAGAGACACCTTACTATTCACCTGTCCATACTCCTGTTCACTCACCACCTCACTCTCCACCCAGACTCATGGTAGGCGTAAACGCAAATCAGCCACCCAACCAACCAAATCCACCACCTGCTTGGAAATCTAGGTTGCCTTTAAACCTAACACCTCCGTTGCATGACTTACCTCAAGCCTTTGAGAAGATGCTGCCTAAGTTTGATCCAAATGAGAAGATGCTAGTTGATGACCATTTACAAAGTTTTTATTTGGCAATAGAAGGATTAAGGGTTGGGGAACATGAGGATGTAGTTTGTAGACTTTTCCCACACACCCTTAAAGGAGCAGCAGCATCATGGTATTTCGGTTTGCCTGCAAACTCTATGCGACTCAAAAAACTCATGCAACTCTCATGAAAGGGCTGTGCGCCTTAAAGAAAGAAAGAAAAGAGAAGGTGCGTAGTTTTACCCAAATATTCGTGGCCTATCTTAAGAATTTTTTTGAAGCTAACAAACCCTCGGATAAGGTCCTGATTGAATATTATACCTCATCTCTGGGACCCAAGTTGGCCATGTTTTCCAAAACGAAGGCCAATCCTACACTAGCAGAGACTTATGAAGAAGCGAAGAAGGTAGAGGCCGAAAAAGAAAGCATTGAGGGTTATCCTGAACGGTCAGGGGAAAAAAATGTTGGAAGAAAAGCTTTGTTATTTACTAGGCCGAAGGAGGAGCAATTATCAGATTTCGAGGGAATGGAAAAAATGATGTAGAAGCTCTCTAACATAATCATGGACTTGGAAAAGGATGAGGAAACCCAAAATTTCTATAAACCTTATTACAAGAAAAGGGAAGACAACAATCAATCCCAAACCCCTCCGCACAATCCTGCATCTATGAACTTAACGGAGGTAGGAATGGATAACTTTTGCACTTTCCACCAACAACCCCATTCTGAAAAGAATTGTCCTCAATGGATAAACTGAATGACGTTGGTTATGAATCAGCTGTTGGATTCTAAATTAATAGAAGATAAAGATGAAGAAGGGAAAGACAGCAATACATCAACGAAAAAATAGGAGGATGAGACCATGGTTTTATGGGACTGTGTTTCTTTGTTTGATGCCAAGGAGGAAAAGGATTTGAGACATGAGGGCATCCTGGAAGCAAACGTAACGACAAGAAGCCAGGGGTTGATTAAGGAAAACATTCTTATGCTCCCGAAGATCAAAAGACTTCAAAAGAATGTTAGGAAATTTCAAAACAACTCCCCAGCTAATAAAATTCTGGAATTTACCATCACCAGTCAAAATCCCAGATGGACCAACATGTTTACTAAGCCCAATGAAGAAAAAATAAATAATGTTAAACCAAGTCTCACCAAACATAAGATGGATTATGACATTGTGGAAGATATTGAAAAAGGTAAGGGCAAACATCTCATTATTTGACATGTGCAAGGTGCCGCAGCAGAAAGAAAAGCTATTGAAAGCACTTGAAGTATCAGAGGAGAGGCTTCCTACTGACAATCAGCCCCAGGAAGAAGAAGAAATTGGTGAAGCAAATATGGGAGGTAAGCCTAAAAGAAAGAATCCACCTTTTCTCCTCACTTTTGAAATTTTCAACCACAACATACATAATTGCCTGGTAGACTCGATGGCATCAGTCAACATCATGCCACTGTCGGTATGCAAAAAGATAAATGGGAAACCCAAACCATCTACTTGGTGGGTCGTTTAGTTGGATAGAATGAATGTGAAAGTAATTGGGGAAATGGAGGATGTTCTTGTTTGTTTATCTTCGAATGATAAGGTGTGTCAATTTATTGATATTGTGGTGGCTGACATACCAGAAGCTTATGGGCTTATTTTGAGCAGGGATTGGTCGACAAAGCTGAATGGATATTTTTCCTTGGACTGGTCACATATGTGGCTACCATATAAAGGAAGCCCAAATCAAATTAAATTTTTGAGGGAGCCCCACATGAAACACAATGTTACTCAATTCAAAGGTAAAAATGAACCAGTGGATTCTGTTTTGGGAAATTACTTTATTGAGCTAGAACCAGGAAATTATCAAGCGAAAGAATCCAGAGACACATCAGACGCTCAGCCTGATCTCCTTCGGTTTTCACAGGCTGATGAAATTGATTGTAAAATAGTAGAGTTAGCAGTAGAAGTAGATGTTAATTCTCGCACAGTAGTTAGTGATTTTTGGACACTTTTATTTTATGGCTATAAAAATTTAGAAGGGTCGGGAGCCGGCTGTGTCCTGATCGACCCTAAGAAAAACAAACATTTTCTTTCATGTAGGTTAGAGTTTGAATGTACCAATAACACGGCTAAATATGAGGCATTAGTTCAGGGAATAAGGAAAGCAATTGAATTAAAAGTAAAGAATATGAAGGTGTTTGGGGACTCTGATATAATTGTAAAGCAAATTCAAAATCAAATACATTGCATTTCTCCTCATTTAAAATCTTATCAAAATGAAGTATGGGATTTACTTAAAGGTTTTAATGCATTTAACATTGTATCGATTCCAAGACTTAAGAATGCAGCAACTGATCTGTTGGCCACCTCAGATGCGAGGCTTGTGCCTTCTAATAATCGGTGCTCTGTTGAATTGTTTTTCAGGCCTTCAGTTCCAGACATGATAACCAATCTACGAGTGTTTGATGATGATCAGCAGAGTATAGAATGCTCGACAAATGACGAGACTTTCAAAGGGGCAATTATTGATGATGAAGAACATCATGCCGAGTTTAAATTCAATAACTTCATTCCTAAAGGAGTCAGGACTTTAGAATGAATGTTTGATCTAAACGAGAAATTTAAAAGGGCCAGTGAATGTGAAGACTCATAGCTCGTCTCTACAATTCGAGTTGATTAACTTGGGGACTGAAATGGAGCCTAAATATGTGAGTTTGGGAAAGTGTTGCTCCCCAGGTGAAAGGAACAAGTTTATCAGTCTTTTCAAACAATACAAGGATGTTTTTGCCTGGACGTATGAATATCTGAAGACATATGACACCAATATTATCCAGCATGTTATCCCCATCAGATCTGGAATCAAACCGTATCAGCAACCTTTAAGGAAAATGCATCCAAAATTAGAACCTTTAATCCAGAGTGAAGTCAAGAAACTATTGGATGCTAGGATTATCTTCAAGGTTAGACACTCGGAATGGGTTTCAAACCTGGTTCCAGTAAGGAAGAAATCCGGAGAAATCAGGCTATGTGTGGATTTCAGAAACTTAAATCGCGCTTCGGATAAAGACAATTATTCTGTTCCACCCATGGAGCAGATATTGCAAATGGTTTCGGGTTCTGAACTATTCTCTTTATTAGATGGATTCTCAGGCTACAATCAATTATTAGTAGCCGAAGAATACAGACTTAAAACGATGTTTAGAACCAGGTGGGGAACTTTTGCTGACAGAAGGATGCCCTTTGGACTCATAAACGCTGGAGCAACTTTCCAAAGGGATATGGACATAGCTTTCCGCAGTCTGATTGGCCGCAGTGCTGTAGTATACCTCGATGACATCATGATATTTTCAAAGAAAAGAGAAGAACACGCATTTCATCTAAAGCATATTTTTGAACACTGCCGTAAATATGGCATCTCACTAAACCCCAAGAAGTGCGTGTTTGCTGTTACAGAAGGTAAGTTGTTAGGTCATGTGGTTTCTAAGAAGAGGATCTCCATAGACCCAAAAAGGATCAAAGCCATCGAACAAATTCCCTTACCCAATAATAAAAAGGGCATGCAGTCATTTATGGGGACAATAAACTTCGTGTGGAGGTTTATGCCAGATTTCGTACAAATTGTTAAACCTTTGCAGCAAATGGTAAAGAAAAGTGTACAATTCAAATGGACTGATGTAGAGAAGAACTCATTTAGCAAAATCAAAACAGCTGTTGTGCACGCACCCTCCCTCAAAAGTCCAGATTTTGAGAAAGATTTTATTTTGTACACTTTCGGATTTAATGATTCACTAGCAGCTGTGCTTACCTAGAAGGAAGATGGGGAAGAAGAATTCCCCATATCATTTATGAGCACTGGTCTGCAAGGGGCCAAATTGAATTACCCAGCTGTGGATAAACAATCTTACGCGGTTTTCAAAGCGGTGAAACAATTCAGGCCATACATACTAAAGAACCGGACAAAGGTAATCGTTCCACACCCAGCTGTGAGGTATCTTTTCGTACAGAAGGAGTTAGGAGAAAGAAGAGGCAACTGGGTACTAGCTCTACAGGAGTATGACCTCAAATTCAAGCCAGCTTCTATAGTCAAAGGGCAAGGATTGTGCAGACTGATGGCTGAAAGTAAATACAATGAAGAACATGACTGGGAAGACGAAGCTGAGTTACATTTGATGGATGTATGTCCCCTTTTCACCACTCTGGAATCCTGGTATCAAGACCTTATACATTACCTTCAGACGGGATTATTACCGGAACACTGGAATTCTAAGCAAAGAAGAGCATTACGTCTTAAATCATCCTCCTATCAGATTGTTGAAGGAATATTATTCAGAAAGAATTATGATGGAGTTATCCATAGATGCTTAGAGAAAGAAGATGTGAAAAAGGTAATGATAGATTTACATGATGGGCCCGCTGGAGGACATTTCTCCGGAGATACTACAGCTCATAAAATTCTCAGAGCTGGATACTATTGGCCCACATTGTTCAAAGATGCACACGCTCATGTCAGAAAGTGTGACATCTGCCAAAAGTGTGGTGGAAGACAAGTTAAAGCAGCAGGACCATTAAATCCTGTTATGATAACAGAACCTTTTGAGTAGTGGGGGATGGACATCATTGGAGAGATAAAGCCAAATTCTTCTTTGCAGCACAAATATATTCTGACAACAACCAACTACTTCACTCGTTGGGTTGAAGCCATTCCATTGCATAAAGTAAATGAAGATGCGGTCATAGACTTCTTGCAAGATCATATTATGACCAGGTTTGGAGTTCCAATTTCTTTGGTTTTTGATAATGCTACTTAATTTTCCTCGATTAGATTAACTGCATTTGCTCATGAAAAAGGAATTAAGTTGCATTACTCTGCAAATTACTATCCACAGGGAAATGGTTTGGCTAAGTCTACAAACAAGCATCTGATTAGGATTTTAAAAAAGATGGTGATAGAAAATAAGAGGAGTTGGCACTCAGCATTACCAAATGTTTTGTGGGCTGACAGGGTCACCCCCAAGACTACTTTAGGTGTATCCCCATATACCCTTGTTTATGGAAAATAGGCCATTCTACCCCCCAATATCATGCTACCCTCTTCCATAATCGCCCAAGAATCTAGAGGATCAAATAGTGAAGTCTTGCAAATGAGGATACATAATCTGTTGAAGGCAGAAGAGTCTAGAGCCAAGGCCAAAGAACGTTTTAAAAAACAACAGGAGGTAGTAAAGAGATGGTTTGATAAACACAAAGCTGGAACTAAATAATTTGAGGTGGGAGATTTTGTTCTCAAATGGGACCACCCCCATGATGAAAAAGGAAAACACACGAAATTCCAACAACTATGGGTAGGCCCTTTCCAGATTGCGGCAAAGATTGGCCCCTCAACCTATAAATTGCAGGATCTATAGGGGTGGGATCTATTCAGACTGCATCTTTTCAACAAACTTAAACCACACTAACAATAAAACTGATCAATAAACTTAAACCACTCCTTGCATTCTTAATCAATATGCATCTTAGATAGGCACTTGCATATCATACTTAAAGTCAAAAAATACAAAAATATATACGGTGGACAAGGCCACCACCGGTAAAACCTTTTATTTTTGTTACTTGACCTACGGTAGCTGGACTACAAACCGGAAGGATTCCCTACACCAAACAGTCACGGGCTAGTTGGGAACGTTGACTGGGGAGAATCCCTTGCTATTGTTGCCTACGAATTTCCAAGCATCAACACATCTATAAATAATATGTAATGGCTATGCATGAATATGTAACGTACTATGAGTAGTAGTGTGTAGCATGATCATATAATGAAGTGTGATTTTTGGTTTAGCAAATCACGGTTGTAAACACTTGTTTTTTAGTGTATGAGAGAAAGATCACTAGCTTGTTGGTTTTCCTTGAGAAGAGAGGTTTCCAGGGTAATTTATGTGTAATGTGTTGATATTGTTTTGTTCCATTGTCTTATGTTTAATGTGTTTAACTATATGAATCAATTTGCAAACATGTTGTAGTTCGTATCAAATCAGGATAACATAGGAGGCACTAAAAGGAACCCTTTGATCTAAGTCTTAGTCCTATTTCTTTCCTTCACACAAGATGGAACTTTAGATAATGCATACAAGAGAAATGCAATAAAATAATTGAAGGAGAAGAAGAATAATCTTACATGTTACTACAAATGATTGGTGTTTTTGCAAAATCTTGAGTCTCTAATGGCATCTTTCCTCTATTCTACCCACTTTGTTGATGCTCTAAAATTCATTAATCAACCTCCATTTGTTTTGAATTTGATTCCTATTTTATAACCTATGATCTCTTGATAATGAATCACCATTGCTTGAATTGACACGTAGTGAAATACATTGGTATGCTCAATACCCTATGTTTTCAAGGGAGAGGTGGTGCTTCACAATAACCATATTGAAAGTAGGTGTGTTTTCCATGTCCTCCATAACTTCTTAATTATTTGATTTCTATTAGGGGATCCTAAGAATAACTTTTAATCACTTTGGAATGCTTCTAATTACCTCTTATTTCATTTTATTTCCCCTCTATTCATTTATGGCATAGCTCCCTCCATATCTATTGGTAGAGACAGTATGCTCACCTTCCATGCTTTCAAGAAATGGATCCCATCCACCTCTGTTATTTGGTAATTTATCCCATTGGTAGAAAGTTGATAACGTTCTATGGTAAATTTCCATTTTTTGTATGAGTTTTTTGGACACGTGTCCTTTTATCATTGGTGGTCATGAGCTGACAAGGCCAAATCTACCCCATGTGTTGTTTCATTGATAGTTGACTCTTGTTTGAGATTCTAACTAAGATTGCTCCCAAAGGAATTTCCCATTTTCTTTGAATCTCAATGATGATCCTATATCATTGATCTTAAATGAGGAGGATATCTAATGCGTTAGCATGAGGGCCACACATGCAAAAGGTGGTTGGCTCTCCCCCTACCAAATAGATGCAATTAGTCAAAACATATTTCTATTTTGATATTGGTCATTAGCACGAGAAATACTTATAGTAGGTCCAATCAATCAACCTTTGCAGGAATTACTAAGATTAAGTGGCATTCCTTTTTCAGATATGTTCTCATTCATTCATGAGAAATTCCCCTTTTAATACACTTGATCATGTCTTCTTGTGTGAATAATTGATATTAAAATATCCTTGGGTTAATCTCTATCCTTTCACAAGGGATCCCTATTATTACCTCTCAATCAAGACTTCATATGAAAATAAGCACAATTGAAAGATAGGATCAACTTAATGCATCTTGGTTGTTCATGAGGGACTCTTCCCTATTATCTCTTGAGCATGTACCAATGCATGAATCATTGAGATCTAATGGCCCTAATCTATAGGGTAATCTAAATTGTTAATGGGAAAATTATCCTCTTGTTGTTCTTTTACCATCATAGCTCGGGTGAATGTGATTCTCCTTTCTTTATGAGGGTGTTATCCTTTGGTAATCTAAAAGAGGGTGGTAGGCATGTTCAAGGTAACAACAGTGGATCCTTCTATGAGATGGTTCCTCCCTACAAGGGACCAATAATATTGAGAGAACATCTAGGGTGAGAATACCAATGCCTTCTCCATTAGGTTATGGAGTCAAAATTGGGTATGGAGTCACAGATTGGCTTCTTCTCAAACTCTTATTTCAGTACAATAGATAGAAAATAAAACAAAGAACTAGAAATGTTGAAACTAAAATGCTAGAATTGACTAGCCTAAATTGGAAACCTACCTACCTAACCTAACTAACAATTGGGCCCAGTAGGTGACATGACACTTCTATTGCAACCATGGATGCAATTTGACAAGGCTATGATGTTAGGATATTCAGACACTTAGGAGTTAGTTAATATCAACTTGTCTAATATATCATTTAGGTAAAGTGTGTTTCTTTAGTATGCATTTGTAAATATTTAATTCAACGGTCACAATATGTTCTAGACATAGAGTGATCTAACTGTTCAACTTCTCTTAGATCATACCTACCCTTGATCCATGGCTTAACACTCGATTGGTCCATGATATATATTTAAAAACCATGGAGGGTCATTGGCTAGCTGATTGATTATGAGAAGCTCATTTGTAACTTTCTTTCTTTTGCATAATAAACTGCGTCAAGTAGCTATTTGGCTGGGGCCGTGGAGTGTTTCCCTCTCGAGGGTTTTAACCAAGTCAAAACATTGGTGTGTTGATATGTGATATGTTTATGTGAGTGGCTGCTCTTGGTGTTTCAGTCTTTTGGGAGTACCTGAACATGGTATCAAAACGTTTATGAAGATTCGCTTCCGGTTATGATTTAGATCTTGAACTGGTGTTGTCGAAACTTTGAAAGGGTTTCTGGTTCTGGAATTTATGTACATTTGTGGGTTGTGGGAGGTGTTCCATTGCGTCTAGATCGTTGTTTCCATTGGAAAATAGTTTTCTTTTGATCAAAAACGGTTTCTATTTACTCCAAATATGTCGATTTCAATAGATCTGAAGGTATAATGTTACAGTGACGGTTTTTATTTTTTATTTTTTTTAAATAAAAAATCTCATATTTTATCAGTTGTATTATTATATCTTTATTGTTTTTAGACTCATATTTTTTCCTTCCCTGGTTGCATATGATCTTTTCCTTGCACCTTGCGCAATCATGGCGAATCAGAAATAGAAAGGGAAAGGGTTTTTCTCGGCTTCATATGCTCTTTTCCATATACCTTGTGCGATCACGGCGAATCAAAAACAAAGAGAAAACGCAAACTTTCTAGGAAAGCTAACGATATCTAACCCCAAAGTGTGGAAAAAAAATTGTTTCGGTTTGTGGTGTGATTTGCAGGAAAAGAAGCAAGCACAAAGACTGAGAGAGAAGAGTAAAAAAAAAACCCTTCTTCCTTCCCTTCTTTGTGATGTACCTTTTAATCTTAGCTCACTTGGTTCAAAGTTGTTTTATTCCTTAATAAGTCTTGATTTCAAGTCTTATTAAGTTACTTTTTTAATAGTGCATGCAATTTCTAATTTTAAGTTACTTTATTGTAAAAGTGCATCTCCCTTAAATTAAAAATAAAATAAAATAAAAAGTGAGTCACTTAAGTCTTTTTGTTGCACTATTTAAAAGTAACATCATTGTAAAAGTGAAAATCATTTATTTTACAAAAATGATTCACTTAAAGCAACTTTCTTGTAAAGTGATTGTCAAAGGTTCATCTTGGGAAGAGGGGGGTTCTTTTTTTTATTTGGTCATTCTCTATCTGCCACGTCACTATTGGGGACATCTTCAACTTTTTCTTTGATCAAGCATAACTTCGTCTTTCGAAATCAGTTTTCACTACCGTTTTTTTAAACGCTTGATTTTTTTAGCTCTTTTCATTCAGACAATTGGTTTCTATTTTTTCAGCCATTATTTTACAGTATGGCCGCCCCTTCTAATATTCTACTTACCAATTCCAACTATTTTCATGGCAATCTCGTATGGAGGATGTTCTACAAAGTAGGCAACTTTTTAGAAATACCTCAGGGAAAGAAACAAAGCCCACTAATGATGATAAGAAAATAAAATGGGCAAATAGATGTGATGAAGATCGTGGATTTATTGGGATGTCAATCGCTACTAATTTGCAATTCCACATATCTGGAATTGATGAACCTGATATAGCTTGGGAAAAGTTGGAATCTATGTTTGATAAACACAATGAAATTCGAGGTCATCAACTTGAGAATGAGTTGATTTCTTTAAATCCAAGTGATTTTTCATGTATTCAAGATTATTTATCTAAGTACAAAACTCTTAGACTCTTATGTGAAGAATGCAAGATTAAGAGAGAAGACAAACAATGCATTTATCATATTCTTTCCAAACTTGGACCTGCATATTATGTTTTTGTATCTACATTTTACTCCATGAAAGAATCCTTGAATGCATCTAGCTATCAAGAGCCTAGTCTTCAATTGTTTTGTGATTCCTTGATTAGAGAGCAAGATAAACTCATCCATATTGGAATGATCAGCAATGCAGATACAACTAGGAAAACCTCATTGTCCCAACAAAAAGAAAATTCCAAGACTCCCAAGAAACAAAATTTTCGCAATAATAAGCCAAATGAGGGTCCCAAACCCTCTCAATCAACTCCTTCTTTAAAAAATGGCAAAGGATCCAAGCCAAAAGGAAAGAAGACTAAGCATCATTGCAACTATTGCGAGAAAAATAATCATGTTGAATCTAAGTGTTTCAAGAAGATGGCAGCTTTGGAAGCAGTAATGAAGAAGCACCACATCAGCCTAGATTCGTCTTTAAAATCTACCTCTCATGGACATGCACTTTGTGCTTTTGGTTATTCTTATACTGCATCTTCTTCTTCTACTCAAAATGAATGGCTCATTGATTCTGGAGCATCGTATCATATGGCTAAGGATCAAGCCATCTTTTCTACTTTGTATGAATGTAACACCAAACAAATATTTGTTGGTGATGATAGATATGTAAGTGTTGTAAGATATGGAACAGTTCCATTAGAAAAAGGTCATTTTAGTGATGTACTATGTGTTCCAAGAATTTCCTAATTTGTTGTCCGTTTATCAAATCACTCATTCTGGTGAAGGTAAAACTGTAACGTTTACACCTCACCAAGTTGTAATCAAGGATTTTAAAGATCCTCAACATGTCCTAGCTACCGCAATTGTTGATGATATTACCGGGTTGTACAAATTTAACAACTTTGGGTCATCACCTTTTTCTTCAATTTTTGTTGCTCATAGTGATAACTTGAGCAAAATTTGTCATGAGCGATTTGGTCACTTAAATTATCGCTCATTGCAACAAATATGTAAAGAAAATATGGTGACATGTCTTCCAATGGTATCTTGCAAGGATGGTGTTTGTTCCGGTTGTGTACTCGGAAAACATCATCGAGACAGTTTTGGCAAACTTTCCTCTTGGCACGCCTTGGTTCTCTTGGAGCTTGTGCATAGTGACTTGTGTGGTCCTCTTCCATCTAATTCCTTTTCTAGTTTCAAATATTTCTTAACTTTCATTATTTATTACTCCATATGCACTTGGGTTTATTTCCTAAAACTTAAGAGTGAAGTATTTAACATGTTCTTGGCCTACAAAGCCCTTGTTGAAAAACAATCTAGTCATCAAATCATTAAGTTAAGATCTGACAATGGAGGAGAATATGTTAACAAACAATTCACTACTTTATGCACTAAACAAGGAATCCGATAACAACACATTGTTCCATACACACCACAACAAAATGGTGTAGCTGAACAGAAGAACCACACTTTAAAAGAAATGGCTAATTGTATGATCCAATCTAAGGGACTAAGTCTTCAATTTTTTGCTGAAGCCATAAATTGTACAAATTACATAGTTAATTGCACCCCCACTAAAGCTTTACAAGGTATAACACTAGAAGAAGCATGGATTAAAATTAAACCAGATGTAAGTTACTTCCATGTGTTTGGTACTGAAGCATGGGCTCACATTCCTGATGAAAAAGGGAAAGCATTGTAGACTAAAAGTGAAAAGTACATATTTGTTGGATATTTTGAATATGTAAAAGGTTATATACTTCTTCATCCACATTCTCATGATATAATCATTAGAAGAGATGTTAAATTTGATGAAAATCTCTTGGCCTGCAAGCCTAAATCGGCGGTTGTGCCATCTTTGGCCTGGGAGCCTGATTCGGTGATTGTGCCTTCTTTAACTTCCAACTTCCTTGACAGGTTCCCAACTATATTTTCTGATGATGACAGTGAGGATGAAAATACACCTCCGTCTGCTCATGTTCCTCCAGTTGCACCAGCACAATTTCTTCCTCGATGGGTCCGTTCAACATGTGAAGCAGTTGGTGATCTTAGTGATCCTAAAGATCAGCGTCGAACACGTTCTTAGTTTTAGCGAGCCTTTTCTCTTTTGGCTCAAGGTTTAGAGAATCATGATCCATAAACGTTTGCAGAAGCTTCAGGAAAATCCAGATTGGGATGCAGCTATGGATGAAGAATATCGTTCCTTAATGGTGAACGATACTTGGGATCTTGTACCTCTTCCAAAAGGAAGAAAACTTGCCATATGTAAATGAGTCTATAGAACTAAGTATGCATCAAATGGAACTATTGAAAGACTTAAGGAAATGTTAGTTGCCAAAGGTTTTTCCCCATCCATCTACCTTGTTCTTTCCCTTGCAGCCTTACATAACTAGGAAGTCCATCAAATGGATGTCAAGTCTGCATTCTTACATGGTGATTTACAGGAGGAAATTTGCATGGAACAAGCTCCTGGATACATTTAGAATAAACCTAGCCTTGTTTGTTGCCTTGAGAAATCCTTATATGGCCTTAAGCAAGCTCCTAGAGCTTGGTATGCCAAAATGGATAGCTTTCTACTTGACACCGGTTTTTCTAGATTCCATTCTGACCCCAATGTCTATACCAAGAAAGAAGGAAACCATCTCATCATACTTTTTCTTTATGTTGATGATCTCATCCTTACTGGTAGTGACCATAATATTTTAACCCATGTGAAATCCATTCTTAAGCAAAATTTTGAAATGTCAGACTTAGGACATTTTCATTATTTTATTGGTCTCCAAGTCTTGCAAACCAAAGAAGGAATCTTTCTTTCCTAGTCTAAGTATGCTTGTGACCTTCTTCGTCACTTTCACATGGAATATTGTAAACCATCCCCTTCTCCCTTCCAATCTGGAGTCAAACTTTCTGCCACTTATACTTCACCTGAAGTAGATGCCACCTTGTATCATAAGCTTCTTGGTAGTCTCTTATACTTGACTGATTCTCGTCCCGACCTTTCCTTTGTCGTTGTTCATGTTACCCATTATATACAAACACCTCATGAAAGTCACTGGAGATAAGAAAAAAGAATACTTTGATATATTAGAGGTACAATTCAGTTTGGGATTACAATACAGGGGGGAAACCTTTATTGGTTGGTTTCACTAATTCAGATTGGGTCGATGATCCTGATGATCGAAAGTCTACTATAGGTTATGTTTTCAGTCTGGGATCTGGACCTGTCACTTAAGCTGGTAAGAAACAACAATATCTTTCTCTTTCTTTAGCAGAAGTAGAATATCGAGCCGCAGTTAATGCCAGTCAGGAATCTTTATGGCTGTGGCAGATCCTTTCATATTTTGGATTCAAGCAACAGCAACCTACTCCACTTTGGTGTGACAATCAAAGTGACATCAAGCTTTCCAAAGATCCAGTTCTACATCAATGCAGCAAACACATTGAGCTACATATGCACTTCATCAGAAATCTTGTTCATGATCGTGTTCTTGAAGTGCTCTTGTCCTACAGATGATCAAGTTGCAGACATCTTCACCAAGTCTCTTATAGAAGAAATTTTTCTAAACTTCGATCTATGTTAGGATTTTAGGAATTTGTCATTAAGGGGGGATGGGCTCTAATGCCTCCTTCCTTCTCCTAATAGTGTTACTTTTGTAAATCCTTCAATCCTGTCCCAAGTTGTTCTTAAGGGGGGATGTTAGGATATTTAGACACTTAGGAGTTAGTTAAGCTCAACTTGTGTAATATATCTATTAGGTAAAGTGTGTTTCTTTAGTATGCATTATTATGCATTTGTAAATATTTAATCCGACGGTCATGATATGTTCTATACATTGAGTGATCTGACAGTCATGATATGTTCTATACATTGAGTGATATGATGGTTCAACTTCTCTTAGATCATACCTACCCTTGTTTCATGGCTTAACACCCGATTGGTCCATGATCTCTATTTAAAGAGCATGGAGGGTCATTGGCTAGTTGACCGATTATGAGAATCTCATTTGTAACTTTCTTTCTTTTGCGTAATAAACTACCTCAAGTATCTATTTGGGTGGGGTTGTGGAGTGTTTCCCACTCGAGGGTTTTAACCACGTTAAAAGATCGGTGTGTTGATCTGTGATCTGTTTTTGTGAGTGGTTGCTCTTGGCGTTCAGTCTTTTGGGAGTACCCTGTGTACCCGAACATATGAGACACATGCATAAGATCTATGACGGGATGGTGGATGACCTTAGGGTTTGGTAGAAAAAATGGTGGGGTAATAAATATCTAATGACTAAAACATGCTCCTGAGAGAGGCAATAATTTCTTGAAGCACAAACAAAGTTTGAACTACAACAAGAAATCCTAGAAGCATAATGTAAATGGGTATGAATAGAGGATAAGCGTGCATGAAATACCCATTTCCAACACTTTATTGGGAAAAGTCTCTGTCCACACGGTAATTTGATCTTCATAGAAATTTTCTTCTTCAATGTATTTCAGCTTGGATGTAAGTGTAGAAAACTAAACAGATTCACCATTGAGTACATAATCTACACATTTAATTGGATTCCAAGCATACAATCAAATTTACCATTGTTTCCATCTTTGTTATCATGTTTATCTTCAATCTCTAAATCATTTTTCTTAGAAGGATATGGAATATTCACATCATTCCAACCATCACCTCATACAAAAAATTTATTTCCTCTTTATCATTCGTGCACAATAATTGAAAATGCCAGTGCTGAAGATCTCCTTCTCATTGAGTCTCATTTCTAGACAAAATAATCGTAAATCCTTTGTCATTGGGTTCACATATATATGTTAATGCCTTATTATTTTCAATGGATGGTTGAATTTCTTCCTGATTTATGCTAGAAGTATGCTCCAATGAAGCTTGGAATTGATTTTTACTCACACCATCATTGACCAAATGTGGTGTGGGTGCACCAAATGATTGATTACTTTGATATCATTTATGTTGTGATTTATCATATTTTTGAGCTTCATCTTTAAGGTTAAGATTTAAAACTAGTGAAGGTTGGAAAATACCTTCATTGATAGTGTTATTATTCCAAAAAAAGAAAGGTTCATTTAGAAGCTCATGATCTTCAAAATTAGCATGTTGAAGATTTTCATCTTCATGGTTTCTATCCTCTAAATTAACATAGGAATTTTTTTAGCAATTCTCTACAAGGTTGTCTTGTTGAACACACAACGTACACTAAGAAGGGGGGGAAATTGTTAAGATTTTAATGGTTATACAATAAATTTATACATTTAGCATCATTTCATCATAATCATATGCAATAGGATCACTGAAAGAAAGACAAGCACAACAAGACAAAATAACACGGAGATTTATCCTGGGAAACCCTCTTGGGGGAGAAAACCCAGCAAAACTTCCTCAATATAGAATTCGACCAAGTACAGTGAACAAACCCAAAAATAATACCAACAAATTCCTCTCTCCAATGAACCTCCTCACTCTCTCTCTTGCGCACTTACGTGTGTGAGAGATGTGTCTAAATGAGGGAGGCACCTCACTTATTTATACTCATCGAGTGAGTGACCTAATTACCTAACTAGGTCAACCTAGTTCTCTAATTAGGGCCAACTTACCTAGGAAGAATCAAAATAACATTTATAAAATACTTTTGTGGGTACTATTGACCTGACTTACAATGGAGGTTTTACCTCAATACTTTTACATGACCAATTACATCAATGACATCTCTCGAAGGAGGAATACTAATAATATAATAAAAGTACAGTAGAATATCTTCTGACATTACATTTCTTTAACACTCCCTCTTAATAAGGAAGGTATTCTACAACATCAATGACAACAACAACAACAAAAATTGTACTACTCACACGGTGAATCTATATATCATAGGAAGTTTTGGAACAACAACATCATGCATCTGGAGCATCAACATTAGCATGGAACATTATCATCATCGTCATCATCACCATGTGACTATTGGAACATCATCATCGTCATCTGGAGCATCAACAATTTGTGCTTGCTAGAACATCATCATCATTAGTAACAACATGTGACTACTAGAACATCAGCAGCAACAACATAATGTGAATGTTAAAACATCATCATGATCATATGGAGCATCATCATCAACAGCATGTGACTACTATAACATCATAAGCAACAGCATGTGACTGCTAGAACATCATTAGCAGCAGCAGCATGTGACTGTTGGAACATTGTCATCATCATCCAAATAATTCTTGTTGTATGATGTCCCATCTAAACTTATCATCCTATCATAAGATGAGAGGATCTTATCACCCCGTAGTAGGGTTTTCCATCTAATATCATCATCACATTGCAGGATGACAGTATCTTACCACCCCGTCGAAGGGTGTTCCATCTAATATCATCATCTAGTCACAAGATGAGAGGATCTAGTGATAACCAGAAAATCCATCTGTAAATGAGTACATCTCCTGACCGCCTACTCCTTCGAGTACTTCATCCGTGAATGGTGTCGAAAACGGATCATGCATACAGGCATCATTTAGTTTTTTTAAGTTGACACAGATCCAAACTTCACCAGTTTTCTTGTCTTGGACCACCATAGGACTAATCCATTCTGATTCTTCCACTGGCTCGATGATTCTAGCATCCAACATCCAAGTTCAGCCTTGAATCTTTCTTTGTATCACGGATTTAGGCGATCCAGCCTCTGTCTTACTGGTTTCGCATCTAGCTTTAACAAAATCTTCATCTCTCCTAGATCACCCAGTATTCCCTTCATTTCTGAGAACTTTGTTGGAAAGAGATCTTGGAATCCATGCAGCAGATCCGTGATTTTTTCCATGGTCTCTTCATCCCAGTAGTCCCCAACACTTGCAAATTTTGGATTCTCCTTCGTTCC
Source organism: Pseudotsuga menziesii (assembly GCA_001517045.1). Lineage (NCBI taxonomy): Eukaryota > Viridiplantae > Streptophyta > Pinopsida > Pinales > Pinaceae > Pseudotsuga > Pseudotsuga menziesii. Next base: position 213,495 of record LPNX010212161.1, on the reverse strand, counting down.
AATGTTAAATTTTCTTATCTTCAGTGGCTGATTTATTGGATCAGTTGGTATATCTGGTGCTACGACATCCCTTCTCCCTTCTATCTCTAGAATATTGATATTTCATAGCTCATCATCATCCTCAGGTTTTCTAGATACATTATAGAATTCCATCATTGGCTGCATGTGGCAATGCGCATGTGGGTCTGTGGGATATGCAACTGGTGCAACTTTTAAAACCATGTCTGGGATGATCTAAAGTGCATTGTTGACATCGGGATTAGCGTCTACGAAGCTAAAGGTACACGTAAATAAACTGCCATCTCTTCCATGTGGTTATCTCTCTGCGCAGCTCCACTGATACATACCAGGATCTTAGCATGTCATCCAAGGTGTGAATAAAGGCATGGACCCATTCGTCCTTTGGTCACAATGCCCACAATGTTTGGCATTCCATCAAATGGCCACTAGGTTCATTACATCCATCATACTTTCTAGCGTGATACACTTTTGTGTCGCCAAAACGAATTTTCATCAATATTCGACACTGCGCCCATCCAGTAATTATCTTTTTATGAGTCACCCACCAGCGTGTTGGAGTAGCCTTCAGTGCTTCCTCCATCACCAAGAATCCCTATGGTTCTGAGACCTTTTCTTCAAATTCCATTAAGAATGCTGAAAGTTCAGGTAGCCCTTTATAAACTAGTAATTCTACAATCTCAGTCACGACATGGCACAGCAACTACGTGATCAAACCACATTTCCTGAATGACACCTCGTGCATCCGGTTTTGTCAATTTTCTAGTGCAGCCTTAGAATCAGAAGACGCGGAACTAGGGCTGCTCCAATCAAGTTCTCCATCAATAGTGTAGTGGATATAATCTTCAGAGATTTTGTAAGCGTGATCCCATCCCCTGAAAAATTCATCCTTTACTAGTTCAATGTATCGTCGTCCTTCGTTAGGATCCATAGGCATGATGACTCTAATATCTTGGTTCTCAAAATTCATCATCCGCTTCTTGAATTTAATGACTGGCATACTATCATTGGCCCATCCAATCCCCAGCAGTGCAGGATAGGAGCCTTCACCATTAACAACTTCAATCACATCAAAGTCAACATAAATTTTCATACCTTCAACGTCCACTACCAAGTTCGACACACATCCGATTGGTTGGACTTTGGCTTGATTAGCCAATCGCAATTGCACAGGGGACCAACCCAATGTCAAGCTCCCCATATTCTGCCAGGTCTGCTTTGTTGGGATATTCACATCAAATATTAGATCTAGGATGACTGAATCGACTTCATAGTCCCCAATCTGAATGTTCGTGTGCATATGCTTGCATGTTTTTTTCTTGTGTAAGGAGTTCACAGCGGAATCCTTCAGTTCCTTACCCGGGCAGTGCAACAAATTTTTAATCTCAGCTAGAGCATCAGGATCTCTTTCCAGTGATAAGCAACTCTCAAAGAAGTGATGCAAGGTACCATGTTGTCATGATGGTCCTTCCTCCAATGAGGAATCAAAATCAGAAGGCATTTCATAGACAGATGAATTACCAAGATTCCATCTGATCGCATCCTGGGCTTCAAAAAATGTCTCCTTTTCAGTTGTAATATCAAGCGGTGCCTTCTTATGTCTAGCCAATCAAACCTATGGGCGGGACCCATCCTCTCCTATTGTGGCTCCTACGCGGGTGACAATGGCAATGTCAACATCCTCTATTCTGGGCTCTGCTGAGATCGTCGCAATCATTGGCCCTTGATTATGTTTCATCGATGGATTCTGAGTCATCGATAGATTCTGGTTCACCAGAGGGTTCATAGGTTGACTCATAGTCTGATTCTAGAGTGGAACTTAATTTTGGGACTGATTCTGTAATTGGTTATGGTTTTACAGCTGATTTTGAGTCTGTAATTGATTCTGATTCTACAACTGAGGAACGTTCCCGACCTGCCGTCTTGCAATTAGCTGTGGGTAGTTTTTGACAATATGATCGATCATCGTGCAGTATGTACATGAGCACTGCAAGTGTGGGAAGTCTCTCTGATAGTTCCCAAATACCCCACAATTGTAACATTGGACAGATCTCCTCTTCCACAGAATCCTCTGCGAAATCCTCCTTGTTCTTGATACTGTGGCTGAGCCATCTGTTGAGGTGGGGGATTCGACTACTGCTAAACATAGTGCGCAGCTTGAACATACTGGGGCTGTGGCTGAGGCATCACCATTTGATTGTACTGCGGCTACGAAGCAAACTATGGCTGTGGCTGCAATGGTATAAATTGCATCTACGAAGGTGGTGTATACTGCAGTTATGGTCGATATTTTACCACCTGAGGCTGTGGTTGTGGTTGTTGTACTGCATGATGATCTTCGCCCTTCAAAAAGTATGAATCATATGTTCTTTCCTGAAGCAGATCATATGCACGATAGTCTTTATCTTCATGCCCCACCAATCTACAAAAGGAACATAGGTTGGCTGGCTTTGACACTATCTTCTGCATGTTGCTACATTCTTCATGTTGGTGCCAATAGACTTGACATATGCGACATCATGGTACGTTGCCGCAAATCAGTGGGTTCGGCGCCCCAGATAGCAGATAATTTTGGAAGGTAGGGCAGGCATCTTTAGTGTGTCCATCTACATGACAATGAGAGCACCAAAGATCATCATGATTCTCTTTCCCTTTATTAATGTCTTGCAATTGCAGCATCAAGTTTTCCAGTTGTGCCTGAATTTGGATCATACCGGTTGCATTCTATCCAATAGGTGAAGCTTCTAACTTCTTTGCGATCTCCAGAGCCTCACTTTGTGTCACGATCTTCTGTTGCATCAGTGATTTTTGGATATGAGGTACCAAAGTTGTGATAAACCACTCTTTATGTTGAACATCGTTCAGATCAAAGCTGACTCACGCCATCAACATCTTAAATCTTTGATCGAAGTCCCAAACAGTTTCATTAGGGAATTGCTTAATCTCCTTCAACTCAGTAATGTATTGCACCTCATATTTAGGTTTCCGAAATTCTTTGACCAGTCCCCTCTGAACTTCATCCAATGTTTTTGCAGGGGTTCCCATAGGAACCTGTATAAATTTCATGTACCAATCTAGCACGCGAACCCTAGAGTAGTCACCAATTGGCCCTTCTTGACATAATCATATGTGGCATGTCTAGCAGTCCATACTGCCTCGCAGAGAAACCAATACTGCTCGGGATCGTCAATCCCGTTCCCATGAAACAAAGGTAAATTTGTGTCGTCTCCCGCCATCCTAGGCCTTCTTCATGCAGATGTTGACCTGCTACTAGAATGTTGTTGAAGCATCGAGCAATTTGATGTGGAATTTTTGTTTCTCCTTGAGTTTGAAGTAGTGCACGGAGGTGTGGGTACATTGTTGCTAGGGTTTTATCTTACTCTTGTCCTGGGCATAGCCTTGGTATGTTCGTCCTCTTCGTCATTGTAGGGTCACTTCATCCCGTGCGGTTGTCCTTCATGATTTTGTGTTTCGATCGCAACAGGACCTTCCCCTATCCTCTGCCTCTTCTCTTGTTGAAACCTTGCTCCTCCCCTCATACAACCACTTTCTTCCTCGGCATCCCTCACAGTCTCATCGAAACTTGCACCCATCTACCCCTTATCTTTCCATTCGTCTCCCCCCTTTAGTCATGGTATCCACCACCTCTGCACACCATATTTATTCTACTCTAGGTGCATATTCAGTATACCATTTTCAGAGACAAGCATTTTAATTAACAACTGTAGAGACAATAAGAACCTACCTCTAGGTCCGTTGAAAAATTCCCTTTCTGCTTCATTGAAGGACTTGGCAATGTCAACTGCAAATCCAGTGATATATCCTTCTAGGATACTATCCAGCTAGACCTCAATAGCTCATGATGCTCTGTTGTCAGTTTCTTGCAGCACCTGGATCAATTCAAGGGTCCAGGATGTTGGTTCTCCTCCTTGGAAATTTTTCTTCTTGTACGTGAACTATGCCAACCACTCGTACAGTATGGTGGGGAACTCACAGAAAAAGTACTTGTGAGGATTGTCATGTAAGTATCTCTCCAACCACTTGTCCGTCATCAGTCCAGGGTTCTAATTTTCTGCTTCAGTGAATTCTCACAGCTTCTGATCAAACCAATCTTGAAGTTCTAGTCGCGTTGGATGGTACATCCAATCTTGAATTTCTGATCATGTCGGATGACACATACCCTCCTCTCAGTCGCAACAAATTCCTGGAAATGGAACCATTTGTTGGTGAAAATACAACCAACAAAACCCATTCTATAAGGGTTCCCACTCTGTTGACACTCAAATCGTTGCGATCTCCCTAAGCACCGGCCCAGAAAGGTTTTATCCTATCCAGCAAGACCCGCAGAGTGGATGAAGTCTCACCCGAGATGTTCAAGGGAGGGTTGACGAAACCAAGTTTCCGCATAAAAGACGAGGACTATGGGCATCGAAAATTCATTTGTCTATCTATTAGATCTAGTCATTCACATCATTCAATTATCACAGGAATAACCATGTTAATTACACAAACAAATCTAAATAGGTAACCTCATTCATAAGCATTGAACATCATAGATCCGTGTCACATACATTCACCATAAGATTGCAGGGAAAAAGAGAGGAAGAGACAAAAGTTCAGATCAAAATATTTCTCATCATATTAGCTTCTACTCAATCAACCACAAATTCAAACAGGCAACAATTCAACTGAGCCTTGAACTCTCAGTTCTTACTCATCACTTGATGATCATAACCAATAGATGCACTCTCCTTGATCGATGCTTACATTCACAATTATTATTCTATTTATAGGCTTGCGCATTTACATTCACAGCCCACTTCTAACTAACTCCTAACTAATTCTACCAACTAATGACCAATATCCACAAAATATGGTCAAAAATACAAAAAGTGACACAAAATATTCAAAAGTAGTTTATCTTTCACCTTGCGCACTGTCTTTGTCTTGCGCGGTGTCTTTCGAGTTGGCGCAGCATCTGCGATGCTGTGCAAATCACCTCAAACCCCTGCCAATACTTACCACCCCGTCACAAGGTGTTTCATCTAAGATCATCCTCTTGTCGCATGATCAGAGGATCTTACCACCTTGTTGTAGGGTGTTGCATCTAAGATCATCATCCCATCGCAGGATGAGAGGATCTTACTACCCCATCAGAGGGTGTTGTATCTAAAATCATCATCCTGTCAAAGGATGAGAGGACCATACCACCCTGTTACAAGGTGTTGCATCTAATATCATCATCCCATTGCAATATGAGAGGATCTTTCCACCCTGTCGGAGGGTGTTGGATCTAATATCATCATCTCGTTGTGGGATGAGAGGATATTACCACCCCCAGAGGGTATTGCATCTAAGATCATCATCCCATCGCAGGATGAGAGGATCTTACCACCATGTTGCGGGGTGTTGCATCTAAGATCATTATCATGTCGCAAGATGAGAGGATCTTACCACCCCATCGCAGGATGAGAGGATATTACCACTCCATCACAGGGTGTTATAAGTGTCATTCATCGGACAAGAACCAAGTCACCATGGTTATGTCCTCGCCAAGTCATCACGTCACTCACTTATTCCAATTCATCGTGGCACATGCTTATTCCAAGTAATCATGACACGTATTTCTCCCTCTATCATAGAGGCCATCTTAATGTCAAGTCCATTTGACAATCTGGCCAAGTCATCATGGTACTATCTGCATCATCCTTCTTCAGCTTCTAGAACACACTACACCCTCTATCATGAAGGTCATATTGATGTCAAGTCTATCTGACAATCTGTCCAAGTCATCATAGCATTGCATGCATCATCCTTCTTCAACTTTGGGAATAAATTGCTCTCCCTGTCATGGAGGTTACCTTGATTTCAATTCCATCTGACAATATAGCCAAGTCAACATGGCACTGTCTGCATTGTCCTTCTTTAGCTTCTGGGACACACTACTCCCTCCATCACGGAGGTCATATTTATGTGAAGTCCTGTAAGTTTTAAACTTGTGCAAAGAAGCAAAGCGTACAAATTATTTAAAGAAAAACAAATATTACGCCACAACATTCACACATAAAACACAAATATTTACCCTGGAAACCCTTAACTGGGAAAACCAACAAACCTTGTATCCACACCTCCTATTTTCTCATTATCATTATGAATACCTCACAATACAAAATATAGGTATTTGACAGCATCCAATACCCTAATTCGTTAACCCAGATTAGAAAAAATATTTGCATCCCTCAAACGAGATTAAATTACATATTTTTAGAAGATTCTCAAAAACATACAATCGTCAACTATTTCGCTAATAGGTGCACCCCCCCACACGTAAAGAATATAACACATACCCAACATTATCCCACTTGTTGTTTTCTTTGGATAGCAATGAGTGATGTAGTCATAAAGTCATAGGTTTAGGGCATCAATGCCCACAGATTTTGTACACCAAGATAACTTCTTTATACTTACAGGCTTTGTTAATGAGTCTGCAACATTCTTCAATGTGCTAACCGTTTCCAGGAACAGCTTCTTGTCTTCAACCATATCTCTCATAAAGTGATATTTCACATCAATATGGTTTGTCTTATCATGATAAGCAGGGTTCTTTTCTAGGAATACTGCATTTTGGCTATCACAATCTAACTTTACATCTTTTTGTGCAAACCCAACACTTAAACACAGTCTCAACAACCATACTGCTCCTTTGTTGGCATGTGTGGTTTCCATGTATTCAGCCTCTGTAGTTGAGAGTTCAACTACAACCTATCTCTTACTTATTCAACTGATAGTTCCTCCAAATAGGTTAAATGCATACACACTTGTAGATCTTCTGCGATCAAGATCTCCAACCCAATATGCATCAACAAATATGTGTACATCTATTCCTCTTTCTGCTCCAGTATTCCTTGGTAGAAGATTTCATAATTTGTGGTTCCACGCAAGTATCTAAAGACCCTACTTTATAGTTGTCTAGTGCTCTTTCCCAACCTTTGACATATATCTGCTCAAAACTCCCACTGCATGAGCAATGTCTAGTCTAGTACATACCATTGCATACATCAAAATACCGACTGCACTATCATATGGAACTCATGACATATCTTATTTTTCCTCTTGTGTCTTGGGACATTGATCTACATATAAATTTACACCTGCAGGAATAGGGACCTTAACCAACTTACTTCCATGCATGTTAAATCTTTGTAGTATTGTCTCAACATATCTTCTTTGATTTAACCATATATTCTTATTTGTGTGATCTCTTCTTATCTACATTACCATAATTAAGTTTGCAACATCGGATCCTTCATGTCAAATTTGGAGGACAACTAAGACTTCACCTCCTTTCTAACATCTTTGTTGTTTCCAATCAGCAACATGTCATCAACATATAGTACTATGTTAATAAAGTGATCACCAATTTGTTTGGAGTATACACAGTTATCATCCTTGCTTCTCACAAACCCCAATCCAAGCATGTATGTGTCAAAATTTTGGTACCACATCCTTGGAGATTGATTTAGACAATAAAGGGACTTCTTTAGTTTACATATAAACTCTTTCTTTCCCTTTAATGTGAACCCTTCTGGTTGCCTCATGTATATTTCTTCTTCGAGATATCCATGTAAGAAGGATGTCTTCACATCCATCTTCTCTACTTCAATATCAAAAGCAACAGCAATACCAAGAAAAAATGTAATAGAATTTAATTTTGCAAATAGAGAAAATATTTCACCAATATCAATTCCCTCTACCTGAGAATATCCCTTTGATACCAAGCAGGCTTTGTACTTCTCCACTTTACCTTCCAAATTCAACTTCTTTTTAAATAGCCATTTGCTTCCAACGACTTTTATTCCAACTAGTAACTGGACTAGATCCCAAGCTTCATTTTTGTTCAAGTTATCCATTTCTTCAACTAGAGCCTTCTTCCAAATATCATTATCCTCTGAATCAATAGCTTCCTTCACATTTCTAGGATCATCATCAGTAATAGACAAAGCAAAATGAGAGTGAAAATCGGGGGGATACCTTTTTGGTTTCCTTCTTTCTCAAGATGACCTCCTCAACAATAAGGTATGAGGTTCTTATTCTACTTATCAAGTTCTTCCATTGATTCAGATTCTTCACCTTTTAACTCAAACTCTATCTTCTCTATTTCCTTTTCCATTGGAGTCACTTCCATTCTAGGGAATTCTTTGACCTCTATAAACACAACATATAAATTGTAAACAATCTTCTTAGTTACAGGATTCGAAAGCTTATAACCTTCCATGCCATCTTTATAGTCAATAAAGATACATTTTTCAGCGTTGTTATTCAACTTTCTCCTTTTCTCCTTTGGAACATGTACATAAGCATCACAGCAAAAATATTTCAAATGCTTAATAGAGGGTTTCTTACCAGTCCATACCTCTTGTGGAGTTTTTTCAGCCAATATTGATGTGGGTGACCGATTTACCAAGTTACATGTTGTCTCCACTGCCTCTACCCAAAATTCTTGATCTGGGAGGATATTGGTGGCCACCCACCTATTCCAATTGGACCCCCACCATTGTTTCTTTCAGTTTTCCAGTTTCCTTAATTGTAGCACAATTTACTATTTTTGGCAGTTTTCGGGTCCTAAACTTCTGGAGTCGTTTTGAGGCCCTAAACGACGTTTTTTGGGCTTCGAATGGTCGGGAAACTATGAGTCCATTTTGGACTTAATATTTGTCATTTTTTAATATAGTCCTTAAGTAGATCTTTCTAACAATGTATCATGTGCTTCAAACGGAGGTAGTATGCTAAAGTTACGACCCGAGGAAATTGATGTACCAAGTTACCCAACGGGGCCCACATTCTGGCATTTCACCTCCTGGGGTTAGGTTTTTGGATGTGTAGGGTTTCTATTGTTTCTCAATAATATATAGGCCTTCGATCCTCATTGTAACACAAATTTCAGAGGCATGTAGCCACCACATCTCTTCTCAGAGATAAGCTACCAGCACTCTAGCTAGTTTCTTTCCATTATGTATGTAAACAAGTTTCAGTTATTGATTAATGAAATGAAGTGTTATTTCCACTGCATATTTGTTTCTATGGTTATTTGTGTATTCTGTTGCATTCCTACATAAATCCAGATCAATTCTCTGGTTCTAAAACTAGCACCAGAGAAACTATAGCCTATGCCCTTTTTGTAACATCTTATGAAAATCTATTTGGCTATTCATTAGAGAGGATTTGAGGTAAAAAATGGGTCTCCTAAGAGATGTACTACAAAAATACAAGATATATTAAAATATTATGAGTTAGGGGTTTTATGGGGTAGGTATATATGACAACTCACCTACAACACTACTTTTTATGCACAATATAAATAACCATGGTTGAGTTACTTTTATAAATTGACTATAAATAAAATTAATAAAATAACTCTACAATGATGTGACTAAGATTCATTGTAAATTCCCAAAAATTTATTGTTCTTTAGCATTTATTTGTCTTGAACTAGTAAATGAAATTAAACAAAAAAATATTTTTAGAAGTTATTTTTTAAATTTATGTTGACTTTTTATATTTAGTACATTCCTCATCAATTTAATTTTAATGTGATATAATTGAGATTTATTTCCATGTAAAATTTTAACAATATTATTATAATATTTATTGCATTATTAGAATAAATTAATATCAAAATCATAATTTTTTTTTATATATTCATTTTATTGTAAATGAATGTTATAATTAAATTTTTTATAGAAAATAATATAAGACTTAATTTATTCTTAATTAAATTATTAAAAAAATGTTTATACATTATGAAAATATGTCATATTATTATATAAGATTTTAATGTATATTGTTTTTAGCAATAAAAAGTTATGTATATTGTTTTTTAGCAATAAAAAAGTTAGGAGTAAATAATGTATATTATTAAGTGAATAAGTCAAGGCTCGTGTATAAATTCTTTTAATTTATTAGTTGATTTTAATGTATATTAATTTTTAGCAATAAAAAAGTTGTGAATAAATAATATATCATATTAACTTAATAAGTGAATGGTGGTGCATAAATTCTTTTAATTTATTAGTTGAAGCATAAATTATTTTAATATTTTTTTATAGACGAAAATAAATTATTAAAAAAAATATTTATACATTTTGAAAATATTTTTATAATATACATACTTATCTAAGAAAATTATTTCCACTCTTTGCAAATGAAAAAATTATAAATACAAAATATACATGTAAAAATTCAATGTTACTAATTTGTTAAAAAAATGCGTCAAGTTTTACACATTATGTTATAATTTCAAATTAAATATGAATGGCTTAATTAATTTTTTAATCATTAAAATTTTAAAATATTTTTATTATTAAAACTAACATGATAACATTTATTATAATTATTATCATAATGACATTATTATTAATTAATATTTAATAAGTTATAACAGCATAATTTCCATATTATTCTATAAAAATATCTATTAAAAAATTATAATGATTTTTTTTGCCATAATAAGGTTATAATCATATAAACATTTATCATATCAACATGTTGTTTTATACATTCAAACATGATATAAATGAATGTGTATGATTCAATATATATAACTCATCCATAATTAACATACATCTTTCATATTAATATTATTCATGAATTTAATTTATATGCATAACTAACATGTTTTTTTCATATAAATATTATTCATAAATTTAATTTATTTGAAAAGTACAAGATTATATATATATTAGTTTGACATTATGATATTAAATAAAATTGAGTGAATATATAATTTAAAATTAAAAAACATGAAAATGACAATATATTATTTTATAAAAAAAATGTGAAAAGACATTTTTATGAATGATGAGTACTTTACTTCAAAATGACAATAATATTATTTTATGAGAAAGTGAATTGTGAGTACTTTACTTGAAAATAACAATAATATTATTTTATGCCAAAAGTGTGAAATGACTTTTGTTGTGAGTACTTTACTTTATGACTTGAAAGTACTTGTACCACTACCTTGGTTAACTATGGGTTTTCATCTACCATACAAAATGTGACAAATAAGCATTCTTAACTCATGCAATGCCACCTCAACCATGGGGGATGGTGTCATCTACTAGAATGTAATTGGTTGGTTTTTATAGTACATTTTGGTCCTTTTGAGGCTTATTTTTTACCTCAAATTCTCTCTAATAGGCTTAGCCCGAGATATAGAATTTCTCCCTAGGTCACCTATTTAACACTGAATTCTTGAAGAGGTTGGAACCATGTTTTGGAGGGATCATATATCCTAAAGTACAACAAATATGAGGCTGAAACTCGTATACAAGGTATATCAACATCTCATCTTCGGAATATATGAGTTTCATCTCTTTATCCTTCACCAAAGTTGATTTATAATGAAAATTCATGTATGAGTAAACTTTGCTTTCTACGGTTTCAAGCATGAAGCCCTAATCTCTAATAGTTGTAGTTGTAGCAGTTCCACAACTACAAAAAGACTTGTTTATGGTAGCTTTGATACCATCTAAAATTTTAATGGTTATACAGGAAATTGAGACATTTATCATCATTTCATTATAACCATATGCAATATGATCACTAAAAGAAAGACAAGCACAAAAAAATAAAACAGCACGGAGATTTATCCTAGGAAACCCTCTTGGGGAGAAAACCCAGCAAAACTTCCTTAATATAGAATTTGACCAAGTATAGTGAAAAACCCTAATAATAATACCAGCAACTTCCTCTCTCTAGGGAACCTCATCACTCTCTCTCTCTTGTACTCTTGCTTGTGTGAGAGATGTGTCTAAATGAAGGAGGAACCTCACTTATTTATACTCATCAAGTGAGTGACCTAATTACCTAACTAGGTTGGCCTAGTTCTCTAATTAGAGCCAAAATACCTATAAAGACTCAAAATATCATTTATAAAATACTTTTGTGGGTACTATTGACCCAACTTACAACGGAGGTTTTACCTCAAGATTTTTACATGACCAATAACAGCAATGACATCTATCGAAGGAGGAATACTAATAATACAATAACAATAGAATAGAATATATTCTAAAGTTACATTTATTTAACATGAATCAATGTCCTGGACTATGATTTTTTTTTATTTCAATTCAAAGTTGATTCAAAATTTTTCATACATTAATAGCCACTCATCATTAATTGTGTGTAGATCAACATCAATAAGGACTTGTCAATGATCTGAAATTAAATTGATCTAAAATTTCAAGATATTTTAACCATTAATTTGTATGTGAATTTGAATGTTAAATACTCATTAAACAGACTTATAAACATAAAATTTAAATTCTTTAACACATTCACAAAGAAAATAAACACAGAAATGCAAACCAGAAATAGAAGACACAGCTGATAACAGAGTTCGCCCCTGCTGGCCACTTCCAATGGGAAGTTCGATCTATTAAGTCTTAAAAAGCTTACAATTGAGTGTTTTGGAAACACTTCAAAATTCTTTCTATCAGAAGCATAAATAAATAGCACCATTGAATTCCTTGCGAAATTATGAGAAAAATGAGTATAAAATCGAATATATTTTCCTGAGACATCCTCGGCCTTGCATGTACTCACTGTACTTTCCCACCTCGAGGAGTATGTACATTAATTCCTATACTCACCTCAGGATCTGTGCCATGCATGTCTTGGGATCTATTCCTGCTTTGTGTTTCCCCTGCACTCTAAACTCGGTTTCATACCATGTACCCGTACCTCCGAACTTTCAAAATTGTGTTTTTATATAGTTTAAAAATTTAGGTTTTGGGGTCGTGAGTCATGGGCCACACGCCCTTTTGGAACCTCACATACTCGTTGTAAATATTTAACCATATTTTTTTGTGGCATCATCCATCATAGCTTGTTGTATATACCCTAATTGATAGAGTTATTTTTTCAATGCTGAAATGAACTCATGCCAAGAGGAGATTATTTTTCCTTTTGTGGCAAGATCCTCTTGAGATCTTCTCTCCCACCATATGAGAGTAGTCTCTCCAAGTCGAAGAGAATCCAAATGGATCTTAATGTCATCTTTAGTAAACTTTTGAATCCTACAATAAACTTCAATTTGAAGGATCCAATTGTCCAATTGTTCAGCATTAAGCTCTCCATTGTACATAGGTAATTCAAACATAATATCTAGCTTTAATTGAGGCACATTAAGATCATTTTTTCATTTTTGCTTTCCAAACGGAGAATGTAAAGAGAAAGCATCATCAATATAAGATAGAGAATATGGTGGAGATTTAGGAGGTTCCTCACCACCTACTTCTTTTTTACCTTCCACATGAGATGGACCTCCTGTTTCACTTCTCTTTCGATCTTGATAGAGCTCCTCTACCATCATTTTCATTCTCATGAAAGCTTTCAGAAAATCCCCTTCATATGGGATAGAATAAACTGCTTATTCTCTTTTTTATTAATACAATTTTTCTCTTCTTGAACCAATATCTGTATCAAACTCTTCAAGTTCTCATTCTCCACGTTGTAGCCTGGATCTTGTTAACATAAACTCACAATGCAATGGTTATAATGTTCTGATACCAAACCTGATCTAAAATTAACTTGATCTAAAATTTCAGGATCTATTAACCATGAATTTGTATGTGAATTTGAATGTTAAATACACATTAAACATGCTTATCAACAGAAAATTTAATTTATTTAACACATTCACAAAGAAAATAAACATAGAAATGAAAACCAGAAATAGAAGACACGGCTGATAACGGAGTTCACCCCTCTTGGCCATTTCCAATGGGAAGGTCGATCTATTAAGTCTTCAAAAGCTTACAATTGAGTGTTCTGGAAACACTTCAAAATTCTATCTATCAGAAGCAGAAATAAACAGCACCACTCAATTCCTCGCAAAATTCTGAGAAAATTAGTATAAACTCGAATATTTCTGCCTGAGACCTCCTTCGGCAAGCAAAACGAGACACCTCTACCTTGGTTGTACTAATTGTATGTTCCCACCTCGTAGACTATGCACATTAATGCATGTACTCTCCTCGATATATGTTCCCACACCTATCTTAGGATATGTGCCCACTCTATGCTGCACCTGCACTCTGAACTCAATTATGTACCATGTACCTGTACCTCCGAACTTCCAAAATCGTGTTTTCATATAGTTTAAAACTTTAGGTTTTGGGATCGTGGGCCATGGGCAACACGACCTTTTGGAACCCCGCACTGTCGTTGTAAACATTTAACCATATTTTGTCGTGGCCTAACTAACCTATGGTCATTGGCCTAGTGGTGGAGGTGCTGGCATATGGGGCAGAGGTCCTGAGGTCAAACCTGCACGCCTCTCCCCAATATTCGTTAATGCTGGCACATTTTATATGGTGGATTTCCCCGCTTATGATATGATTATCCAAAGTTTTGAAAGGTGGCAATTTTCTTAAGGTATGATATGGTATCCCCATTTTATTTTTAAAACTTTTAAACCATAAATATTTATGCCATATCCCTAACAAAAAGGAACACACATGGAGGATTTTGTTTGCAAGATATTATGAATGCTATGAGGACTTGGAGGTATAGGGTTCAAATCCCATAGACTCTAACCTCTAACGAATATTTTGATACCAACTTTTACCAATTTATTTTCTAAACCATATATATTTTTTACCATTTTTACCTTCATTGTCGGAACTTCAAATACTGAAAAATTCTTCATCTGAAGGTTGTTTCACATGAAACGAACATCGCTGGAAAGTTGTTGACGAGATATTTCATTGTATAACGAGGAGCTGCGTCGGGTCAGTTCGTGAATCTCGACGTTTCGATCCCTACTATGGGATCATCATCAGGAGACAACTGAAGCATGAGGTGAGAAACTAAGAAGGTCGTCAGTATTTATAGTTAGTGTGAGGCAAAACTAGATCTAGGTTTTAAGTCGATTTAGGTTTAAAGTTTTAAATATTTTTAATTATATTCATTATAAATTATAATAAGGTTTAAATAGTAAATAAAAAAAATTAATTTTAATTTAATAAAAAAAAATTTAAGATTTTGAAATATAAAAAAAAATTTATTAAAAGTTTTTAATTATTGATTACCAAAAATGTTTTAAAGCTTTAATTCTATTAATATGTTGTAAATCTAAAGTTGAAATTCTAGCATAAACGAATTTTTAATTAAAGATTATTAATTTTTAATTTTTATTTATAAGATTTTTATTATTAAAAAAAAAATTTATTAAAAATTTTTAAATTAAAAGTTTTTATTAATTTTTTTAAATTCTAACTTTAAAATATTTTAAGTTTAATGTATTTTATTTTAATTGAACCTAACAATGAGAAAGTTAAACTTAGTTTTTAATTAAAAATTTTCAAAACTCTAAGGTCCTAAGAGTAGGGTCAAAAGGGAAAAGAGGCTTAGGGTTTTAGGTAACGAGAGAGTTTGAGGAAACTTTAGCAAAAATTTAGTTTAGGGAGGCAAGAGAGTCAAGGAAGAGCAATTATCTTTATAAATTTTAGTTAAGGTTGGGAAAATTTATCTATTGTTGGTAAAACGTCTTTCTTTGATTTGCAGGGAGTGAAGGAGTGGTTTCCAAGAGTCGCTGATCTTGGCGCCATCGTCTCTGTTAAGGCAATTGTTATTAAGATTAATTTCAATTTTCTCTCTGATTTTCCTTCTTAACAGGTTGTCCTCTCTGGCCATGACTTTGGCGTCTTCAAGGCAAATGTGGTGACCAATTATGCGCGTGCGTTCCGCAAGGGCTAACTTCTTGTGTCTATTATGTCTAAGGTCGGCACTATGTTCCTTAAACTTGGTCTCCATTGAGCGATCGGTTTCTCCTATGTAAAGCATGTTACAAGAACAGGGAATGGAGTAGACTCCTTTGTTTGCTTTGGGTTCAATTGGGTATTTGAGGGAATCTACCATATTTCTAATGGTGTTGGGGGGTTTGAAGAAAACCTGGATTTTGTGTCTTTTTAGCGTCCTAGCTAATCTATCTGTGGTGCCTTTTATGTAAGGGAAGAATATTCTGCATCTGTTAGTGTGCTCATTCTTGTCTTTAGTCCTTCTCTTCCTAGGTTTTTTGGCAAAATCTATTGACTTCCTAATTTTTCCACTATTGTATCCATTATCCTTAAAAACTTTCGCTAAATGGTCAATTTCTTCTTTGATGTGATCCTTGTCTGAGATCCTTAGAGCTCTAGTTACAAGGGTGTTGATCACACCTAGATCAGTCAACAAACACATAAGTTGTACATAATATGTATATGGAAATTGAATAACATAATAATGATAAAACCATAGTCTTTTACATGAACATGAGGAGACACCAATATCCTAGCTTTGTGAGCATCATCTCCAAGGAGGATACTCCCCTTGATTCTCTTTCTCCAACAGGAAAGAGGCTACGACCTATTAAACACAATCTCCAACTCATGTCAATCATTGCTCATTTGAGAGAGGCTCCAACCTCTCGCAAGTCTCAGTACCTGTTATACCTCGAAATGGCACTTCTCCATCCGAGTGATGACACAAAAATTTTCGTCCCACAAAAGGAATTAATGGATAGAAGATCCTTAATATTATAACAGATATGGACCCTAAATACACAATGTTTACTCCAGTATCAACACATTTGTATTATGAGTTTGACTTCAATACGCGACTTTCCTCTTGAAAACCTGTGTATCATATGCGAGTTGCACAAGGAAACCCACATACCATACGTAATTTTCCTTCTTTAACCTTCGTACTCCATTAAAACTCGTTAAAATAAAAAGTAAACTAATCACGAGGAAGTTGGGGTCAATTTGGTAACTACCCCAACTCCCCTAACCACCCTAACCTCGTAGCTCCTCCTCCTAATGAACTGTAAAAAGAGGAGAGGAGATAGAGGAGAGGGGGACCTTTTAGAGGAAAAGTTATGCTGGAGGATTTCTTTTGGAGAAGAGAAGCAAGAGGGCTCATATCTAGGTTTCAAGGAAGCTTTAGCAGGATGAGGTATATGTAATTGTTTCCCAAAACTTCTACTCTAGAAAATTGTTTGCTGCATTTGGAACACCTAGATGAACAACGCAGAGATCTGGTTATAGAAAACGAGGCACATAAGCAACGAGTCAAGAGCCAATATGACAAATATGTTAAACCTAGGGTGTTCTCTAAAACAGACCTTGTGTTGGTTTATGACCAAGATAAGGAAACTTTGGGGGTAAAAAAATTTAATTCAATGTGGTAAGGACCGTATATTGTGTCTAAATTCTTAAAGAATGAAGCATATGAATTGATAGACTACAATGGAAATAAGTTGTCAGAGCCCCAAAACTGGCTCTATCTGAAAAAGTATTATGCTTAGGCTACATGCTTTTCGTGTATATAGTTGTATAAATTTGTAAATGGTTATATTTTAGTGTTTCTTGTGTAAATATGGTGTTATTTCATATGTCCACCAAGATATTCATAATATTTGTTGATGGCACAAGTCATCACACTTGCAACCTTGCTTCAGCGGCTTAGGTCATATATGCACCCACAAGACAACTAGTTACCTCGTGAGGTGATTTTTTAGGTCATGCCACTAATAATATGTTTGAGTACAATGTCTTCATTGAGCTACTATGGGACATTTCTCACATGGTGTTATGTGTCTTTAGGTTAGACTCGACTCACAGTTAGTTGTTTCTCAGCTTAATGTTGATTATCAAGTGAGACATCCTACTTTATTTCGTCAGTTCTTACGAATTAGATTACTTGAGAGACATTTTAATCACATTATATACAAACACATTCCAAGAAATCAAAATGCAGTAACTGACTCATGCAATTTATATTATTGATTGGAATTTGTCACATACATTGTAAAAGTACTCAGATGTACAGAAAGAAACATATGTAAATAAGTCACTATGTATGTATGTATGTATGTATGTATGTATGGTCCATATAATTGAGTCCTGGTCAAGAAGATCCAATCATAAATACAGCAAAATAAAAAAATGGGATCACAGTCCCTCATGATGCTAAAAACTAAGGAGACTCTACAGCCTCAGTTGCCTCCACTACCTCCTCTCGATAGAAAAGGACTATCCTAGACATCTTCCAAAGGATGCGTAACCATGAAGCGGGAACGCCCACTACATGATTCTGCATGTCAATAGGTATCCTCTCCATCCTCAATGTAGGAATTTCATGGGTAAGACGAGCCATATTTCCCTCCACAACTTGGAGCATGGCATCAACACCACCTCCCTTGATCAGTCGCATGTAGGTCCTCGGATGGTCATCCAGATGAACTGGTCCAATATATGTATCGCGTAATCTTGACTTGGCTTCATGAAATATACAAATGTATATACACTTATTCATAAAAATAAAATATATAAAAAACAAAAGACTTACCCATCTCTCCCTATGCCTCTCTGGGAGATAGCACAATCTTAAGATCACCTCGGAAGTCCAACCTGGAATAAGGAAACTGCTCAAAATCCGGTGCCTGTCAACTCCACCATGCGTAGAAAATATCATCATATTCTCCTTGGATCTCATCGCCACCTTGTCGAACTAAGACATTCCCCCATCGTGTGATTCTAGGCTCACATGGATGTGGATGAGGAAATTTCACCCTGGGGCTCAATGCTGGAACACGCTCGAAGAATAAGGTTGTTAAGATGTTGGGATATCCAAAATTATTCTTCTTTCCAAGTTTTCAATCTGTAAGTTGTTTCTTCATGTTGATAACAAGACCAGAATACCAATTGAATACCACAATCCTCAAGCATTCCACGCCCAAATGCATATGGTTACGAGTGGCAAAGTGTAAGGATGACACACCCTCCACTCATGTAATGGTACTCACAATCACTTTAAGTGTAAATCTATCTATCTAACCAATATAAACCTATGTACTTGGATTTTGTGATCCAAGTAAGCAGTATGTGTTCACATAATCTTGAACACTAAGTGGGTCACCCCCACGACCGAAACCGCTCAGATTCATTATCACTCCTCTATGTGATAAGCCCATGATGAAATATATTTCTTCAGCAATAATATTTAGCATCTCGCCGTGAAGGTCAAACAAACCCTTATCAGGATCCTAGTACCTTACCAAGGTTTCTAGCAGTCTGATTTGGGCACGCATATTGGTCGTGCGAAAGAACTTTAGCAATCCACGTCATCGGAGGGAATTTAATGTTAAAATATCATGTAATGCTTCACAATATAGGTCAGCATTCTCTCATTCATGCCATTCAAGAACAATTTAGTTGCAAACACCATGAAATTTGGGTCATTTACCATTTAAAACCCCTAACCCGCGGCATATGCGAGTGTAGTGTTTTGCACAGCGCGTACCTTGCACGGGTACCTCATTGTTCACCTGCGTATTTTTCTTGAATACACGAGTTTACAAGATCCTACTCGCATATACCGCATGGTGATTTTTTAATCTCACCAAAACACCAAAAATTGCAGAAAAAACTTCAAATAAAATGCATGAAATGAAAGGTAGGAGAGAGAAGACTTACCTTCAACTTGCGGAATTTGATTTCGTCCACCGGATTGAGCGTACAAAGCATTTGAAGCTCAAGGTTAAATTTGCACTATTCCAAGGTAAAAGTCAAAATGAATTAGTTTTTAACCCAAAATCACTATTTATGGTAAAAATTTCTAATATTTTACCCACTTTTGTATAGTTTCTGGTTAATTCTAAATATTATGACTAATGTTATATTAATTTTTTATTTTTATACAATAATACCATAATGAATAATAATACCATATTTTGTTTGATTTTATACCATCAAAGCACATCACACCTAACCAACCAATTATATTACATTAGGGAATAATACATGTGTTTCTATGACAATATGTTCTACTAGTACTTTTTGAAACAAAATTTATATTTTGTAATTAGGCAAGCAAACCCCAATAAAGTTGTTAAGTGCCTAATGTTGGGATTTAACACTTTAAATCATGTTAATCTACCAATGTTACAAAACTTTATGCAATTGCAAAATCAGGGGCAACCTGCCTCTTCCAATAGGAGAGGGGAAGAAGGAGATTCTCTGAGCATATGATTTGTTGAGAGACACTAGCACTCAAGAAGTAGATATGTGAGCAAAATGGGGCAACATTCCCATGATAATTCGGTTGAAAGTCATCAAAAAAAGTGGGAACTAAAAATAGATCAGATTCGGTATCTAAAAGATATCAAAAGAGGAAATATGATGACGACCCATTACAAAATAAACTCGAAAAAAATAAACTTCCTACTTTTGATGGAGAGAAATTAGGAGAAAGTGTTGAAATGTGGTTGTGAAAATAAAGAAATATTTGTAGTTGCAACATTACTCTAATAATCCACAGTCCTAAATTGTTATATACAATATTCAAGGAAATGAATATGAGATTTAAACATTTATAGATCTAAGTACAAAAATCAATATATTATTTAATAAATGAATAACATAAATTACTACACAATAACTCAGAACAAAATATATATATATATATATATATATATATATATGATTTTTTTAATGCGAATGAGTGATGAAGTATAATATTTAATGACCATCAATTCAAATTAAATTAGGGTTAGAGGCAATTCAAATTGCTCATACAATGGATTATATGTGTTAGCCTTAACAAAAGGTTAAAACCCCTTAGTTAGCCATGCTCACTGAGTGAATGTTTAGTTAACTAAGTGAATGTTTAGTTAACTAACCAAAATAATATAATTACGTCGATAGACGTTTTTATTTGAGATTTGGGGTGGACTACGACTTATGATTTTTCATCTACGGACGAGGATGAGACAAGTGTTCTGTCTAGATTGATTCTATGGTTGCTGTTCAAAATTCAAAATAAACAATTATAAAAAAAGGAATATAAAAAATGTGACTGGTATCTAGCTGATGAATGGATAACTGGTAACAATACATGGATAACTCATAGTTGATGAATGGATAACCAACAATTAATGACAGATAACTAGAAGAATGTGAGATAAAAAGAAAAAGAATATAAAAATAATTACGTCGATAGACGTTTTTTTTTTAGATTTGGGATGGACTACGGCATATAATTTTTCATCTACAGACGAGGATGAGAGAAGTGTACCATCGATATTGATTCTATGGCAGTCATTCAAAATTCAAAATAAACGATTATAAAAAAAAGGAAGATAAAAAATAATTGGTAGCTAGCTGATGAATGGATAATTGTTAGCAATTCATGGTTAACTCATAGTTGATGAATGGATAACAAACCGTCCATGGAAGAAAACTACAAAATGTGAGATAAAAAGAAAAAGAATATAAAAAATAATTGATAGTTGATAAATAGATAACAGGAAGAACGTCGGTGATAACATGTAGCTAGGCATGGATAACTCACAATTGAAACCGTTTAACTAAAAGAATATGAGTAATAAAAACATATTTTTTGTTCCATAACTGTCCCAACAATTTTATCCCTATCGACGTGATCCAACTACAAACTATGTGGGTGTGCTAGTTAATTCCATGAAGGCATTGCCACGACGCGGTATGTAATGGATACCACTACACGAACGTAAGTGATGCATCTGGCTTTGGATTTGCTTATGGATACGTTACTTATGTTGTTGGGGGGTCTCAGTCTTCAACTAGATAAGCTACAGAAGCAACTGTTGCATATGGATCTACCTCTACCCCTTCCTTTTCCTTAGGCATTGATGCTGCTAAGACTATTGGTGGTGCTACTGGTTTTTTTCCACTAAGTTGCACTTAGGGGACTTTTCAAGTGAGCCACCAAGGATCGGAACAAATCACTTGTTCTTACTCAATGCTCGGAAGTTCCATGGTTTCATCAGGGCTAGTTGTGGCCTCTTTTGGATGTCCACACCCTTTCAAGGGAATTGTAATAAATGACATAGAATGAGGTTCTTTTATGTAAAAGGATTGGCCTTCTTAAACTTGATCATCAAGTTCATCATCCTTGAGTGTTTTTTCCCTTGTTAATTATATGGCACTTCTTTAAGCGACATATAATCTTCAAGTTTTTCACTCAAAATCCTCCAAAGTCAGGATGGTGAGTTTGGCAATTTTTTTCTCAAAAAGGTTATTAAATCCTAGGGTCTATGTATTATACCATGCTAGTCATATGTCCAGAGTTTCATTAACATCCGATAAGTCCCCTCCAGGATTTTTTAATTTTTAGTTTTTTAATAAAATCATTGATAAGGTGTATTTTAATTGTAATGTTTCAAAAGGTCATAAACTTGGGCCTAGGGATCCAATTTGGTCATGGGGATGCTCATTTTTAGAGCCAGATACCTATCTTAACTCCTAAACCCACTTTTGAGAGTCAAATTAGTAATTTTCAATTATTAATTTGGATTTTCTCTCCAAAATGGCTCAAAGGGTCAAATAATTGGAAAAATAGGAGAAAATCCCAATCCTAAATCAAAGGCAGCTTGTATAGGACTTGTCTCTGAGGTGTCAGGTTGGTTGAATATCTTTTCTGGGGAATTTATGAGCCTAGATAGTATCTCCAACCTTCTCTCTGAGGCGTCAAATAGCTCTCCACTAAATGGGGGTGCATTCTCCTCAGGGAGGGCGTAATCCCTCATGTGGTGGAGGTGGTTGGCAGAGGTGGAGGCCTCCTGAGACATGTGGCTCACCTCCTATGAGGTGGCATCCCTTAATCCCAACACTCAAGCCTTCCTCCCATGGATTTCTCAACCTCCTAAACCTCCTCTCCACTTGGCAAATGCGCCCCCTGGGGTTTGAGCTCTAATGTGGCTATAAAAGCAGGGTTCTCCTCATTTGTTGAGGATGGATGCAAGAAACCTATGATATTTTGTATTGTTTCCATATTGATGAATAAAATTGCATACTTTTTAGGTCCACTATGTTTTATGAGATGATTGCTTGCGAATATTTGAGGTGATATTGTTAAATTTCTGAATAGTTTTTTTTTCTTTTGCTTAAAATTGCTATTAGATATATATTAGGTCATCCTAAGGCACATAGAGTAGGCATTTACGGTTGTAAATTTATTACTGGTATTTTGATTTTAATATATAGGAGAGTAGTTGTTCATACTCTGTTGTATTTCAACTCTTTCTCATTTCATGTTTTGTAATACACTAGATCTAACTTTTTATGCAGGGATTTCTCATAGATTTGTTTTGCAAGTTACTTTTTCAAAGGAGGAGTTGAACTCGGTTGTATATTCTTCCTCTTTGACAATATCTCAGGTTTTATCTTATTTCTACAGGGTCTCCAAAGCTTTCATAAGAAGATCAAGTGAGGCTTGAAGTTGCCTTCCATCTTCTCAAAACAATTCTCTCTCATTTTTTCGATTACATAATTTGAATATGCAAATTTGATAGATCTGATTTAAAAGTATAATAATTTCAACCTACTTATTTATCATGTCATATCATTTATATTTATAAATGCTTAAAAATAATCATCTTTTATTGAATCTAAAGTTGTCATTTTAGTGCTCTAAAAACCAATAAAGTTTTCCAAACTTTTGCAAAGTACTGAAATTAGTTTTTGTTTTTTATCTTTTATTCATGCATTCAATCGTATTCTAATAATTTAAATTGGTTGTTTTTATCATGTCCAAATAAAAAGAGGAGGAATATCTTCTCAAAATTCGATTTTTTTGGTTTCCCGAGACACCAAAAAACCCTCAGTTTTCCCTTCTTCTTCATTCCCCTTCACTCCATAAATTTGTATGAGTATTTAGACCTGTTTTATAGGTTCTAAGTCATCTTTTAATTTCATTTTTCTGATATTGTGATCATAATTAACAAAGAAATCAAGTGGGATACACAACGCCCACACTTCATCCCCCTGGGGGGGTTGGTAGTGTCTCTTTCGTCACTTGATTTTTTTCTAACAATCACATGCAGACAATCCGCTTTATTTGAAGGTTGTATTAGTTAATTATTTCTTTCCATTTTCGTATTTAAAGTGGTTTAAATAATTGTGTTCTCTCGCTCGTTGCCACGAAGTATGCTCTCTCCACCAACCAAAGGCTTCTTGTCAATTATTGGTGGATGATCAGAAAGTGACACACAGCTTGTGCATTCTTTTAGGCTTTACTTTTTATTTTGCTGTTACAATATTTTTGTTTCAGTATACAATTGGTACAAACATTTTTCCATTCTGATGTATGCTCTTGCCCATCGCAGGTTTGCCCTAAGCTTAGGGATAATCAAAAGTTGGAATGCACACTGATCAATTCTTCGCATCTAAATAATTAATTCACAATAGTAAAATCAAAAACCTTATAAACATTGTGAAAATCCGCCACAACACCTTTGACATTATTGGGCAAGTTTCTCAAAGGAAGCGGGAACCACTTGATAGTGACCTTGAGATATGTTAGGCTACACCCTTGTTGGTGTAGCGTTGAACACCTTCTTAGATACTCCAATTCAACCCACATTTTCGAGTGAGGAACCAATTTTGTCATATCTCCGGACATATTCTCAGTACTTCATAAGTATATCAAGAATCCCCCTTCCCTTAAATCAACTCATCTTTAATAATTAAAATTGACCAAGACACATTGCAAAACATTTCCTTTTTAGCAGCATTTTTCACTCCATTTGGCACTGATCTGATTACACAACAATCTTATTTTCATCTGATTATCAGTTTTTTCAATATCAATATTTATATACTCATGCTATATGTTGTTGAATGTTTAAACGATTTTGCATCAGTCTTGTGACATGATTTATTTACCAAAAACTCCTAAAACAACTTAATTTCGTCATTAACAACTAAAATATAAAGAGCCTTAGTTGAACTCTTTCTTAGGGACCACCCCCCTTGGCTTCATTAGGAGTTTGGACTAAACGGAAGAGTCTTGCGATTGAAACTGTCAAGTTGCCCATTTATGAAGGACTGTCGGGACTATCTGAGTCCTTTCAAGAATTTGAAGAGAAGGTGTTTGAACTGCAAAGGATACTGGCTCTGGATACTGGCTCTGGATATAGCACTGAAGGCTACTCCGGATCGATGGTGGGAGACACACAAACAGACGATCCATGACTGGGAGCATATCCGCAGGTTGATGATGGTCTGTTTTGGTGATGTAGAGGTCTATCATGCTGGGAGATATGATGGACGAAATGACCCCGCCGGTCATTTGATCGAATGTCAGACGTTATGGACATCATGGCCTAGAGATGAGTGGGTTCATGCTTTTGTTCATACTCTAGAAGAGATGCCAAGATCCTGGTATGTGGCAGCAGAATTATGCAGAACCATTACCACTTGGGAGGAGTTGTTAGTTTGCTTTGTGCAAACGTCTAGCTTCCAGGATGCCAACCTAGAGGTATGTAACGCTTTGCACACTATCCGCGACATAGTACTAAAATTCATCCCTACTGCATACCCCGTTGATCCTCATGCAAATTGCTCCATCCAATCCATGATGACATGCTACAACTTGTCTTGGGAACCTGAAGATGATGATGAGGTGTGGAATGTTAATATTCTAGAGTCTGAAGGAAGACATGGTGTCGCATCTCCTGACATACCGATGAACTCAATGAACCAGTCGTTGAGGATTCAGAAAGTTGACATTCAGACAGCATAGAATCCTAAATTTTCCAAGGTTGGAAACTATTGGGGAGAAGAGACGATGGCCAAAATTACAGATCTACTGCATGAATTCCAGGGCCTTTTCCCAACATGATTTTAGAGATGAAGGGGATACTCAACGACTTGGGGGAAATGAAGATTCCACTCAATCCAAATGCAAAACCAGTACGCCAGAGGCCGTATAGACTGAACCCGCGATACAAGGATCGCGTGAAAGCTGAGATCGATACGATGCTCGATGCTCGGATCATCGAACCTATAGAAGAATCAGAGTGGATAAGCCTGATGGTGGTCCAAGATAAGAAGACTGGTGAAATCCACATTTATGTCGATCTGAGAAAGTTGAATGATGCATGTGTACATGATCCATTCCCAACACCTTTCACAGATGAAGTCCTAGAAGGTGTAGGCAGCCAGGAGGTATATTCCTTCACAGATGGCTTTTCTGGATACCACCAGATCTAGATTGCGAAGGAGGATTGCCATAATACTACATTTGTCACCAAGTGGGGCTGTTTCCAATATATCGTCATGCCATTTGGGCTGAAGAATGCACCCGTTGCATTCTCCCGCGTAGTTGTCACTGTATTTAAATATTTTATTCAAAAATTCCTACAAGTATATATGGATGACTAGACCATCTATGACGTGGTTAAAGACCATCTGGACAATCTACGATTGATGCTGAAACGGTGTAGACAGCATCAGATTGCATTGAATTCAAAAAAATGTATTTTATATGCACCCTTTGGCATGTTACTTGGGCACATTGTATGTAAAAAAGGTATGTTGGTAGATCTGGCGAAGATGGCGTTGATCCTTATTTTACCACCACCCACTAATGTAAAGATGCTCTGAGCAACACTGGGACATACAGGCTACTATCGCAAGTTTATTAGGGGATACGCTGCGATTACCACTCCCATGGAAAATTTGTTAAAGAGAGACGTTACGTTTGAATGGACTTCGTAATGTCAAGGAAGCTTCAAACACCCTGAAGGCCAAGATGGCCTATGCACCAATATTGGTTTTTCTTGATTGGAATAAAGAATTCCATGTGCATGTTGATGCTTCTTCTACTGTGCTAGGGGTTGTTCTTGCGCAGCCAGGTGAAGGTGACTTGGATCATCCAATAGCATATGCTAGTAAAAAGTTATCATTTGTTGAACGAAATTATACCACGACTGAAAGGGAAGGCCTGTTGGGGGGACATTTCAAGATGTTCACTGATCATTTTGCTTTACAATACCTAGTCAATAAGCCTATGTTGGGGGGGAGAATCTATAGGTGGTTGCTTTTGTTCCAAGAGTTTGATTTTGAAATAGTAGTAAAGTCGGGACGGTTGAATGGTAGCCCAGATCATCTGTCACGTGTTGAGAATGGTGAAGAACCAACCAATATTGATTATGGCTTTCCAAATGCGCAATTGTTCTGAGTTGAAGTCACAGATGATCACTATGCACCAATTGTTCAGTTTTTGTCTACTGGTGTGGACCCAGGAGACATGTTGACTAGCCAAAAGAAGCAGTTGGTCGTAAAAGCCTCTGATTTTCAACTAATTACTGGACAGCTATATAAACTTGGAGCGGATGAAATATTGCGACGGTGCATCTTACTGCCTGAGTAGGGCCCCATTCTAGAAGAAGCACATCCAGGAATCACGGGAGGTCGCTATGGAGGCCGCGCAACTGCACAAAAAGTGTTGCGTGTTGGGATATGGTGGCCCACGTTGCATAATGATGCTGCAGACTATGCAAGGAGCTGTGATGTCTGTCAAGGGGTTAGTAAACCATCACAAAGGGATGAGATGTCACTGGTGCCACAGGTGACTCTGCAACCGTTTGATAAATGGGTTGTAGACTTTGTAGGTCCTATCAATCCACCAGGTAAGCGCACTGGCGCCCGCTATATCATTACTACAACGGACTACCTGACTCGGTGGGCAAAAGATGCATTAGTCATTGATTGTACCACTGCAACAGCAGCATGGTTTATTTTTTAGAACATTGTGATGCGATTTGGGTGTCCTAGAATCTTGATGAGTGACCAAGGCAGTCACTTTGTCAACCAAACAGTAAAAGCGCTAACTAAAGAGCTCCAGATACAACAGAAGAGGAGTACACCAAACCACCCGCAAGAAAATGGTACTGTTGAGGCCTTCAACAAAATTTTGGAGACAGCGCTAACCAAGGTATGTAACGATAACCACGACGACTGGGACTTAAAAATTCCTGCAATTCTAAGGGCCTATCGCACTACTTGCAAATGGCTAACAGGTCAGACACCATTTAAGTTGGTTTATGGGCAAGAGGCAGTCATGCCTATGGAGTATATTGTTCCCATTTTGTGCATTACTGTGGCGACGGGTATGGATGATGGATCGGCATTAGAAGAACATGCTGCGCAGTTGTTTCAGCTTGAAGAAGATCATTTCATCACAGGCTTCCACCAACAGGTTGCGAAGGATCGACAGAAGGCTTGGCATGATCACCATATTAAGCACAAATATTTTACGATAGGAGATATGGTTTTGTTGTACGACAGTAAGTTCATCAAGCATCCAGGTAAGTTACAAATGCACTCGTTAGGTCCCTATCTTATTCAGTCCATTACATCTGGTGTTGCAATTCAACTACAACAGTTAGATGGCGCAATGTTGTCAAAACTCATCAACGGGAGTCGCTTGAAGCCCTATAGAATGGGGTCGATGATGCGCACCACCTGAAGTCTTGAGAAATAAAAAATTAAATTAAAAATAAAAATAAATGAGGATTTTAGTTCAGCAACGCAAGGCGAGCCCTGAGGGGGAGACTGCGCAAGGTTACAATTGTTAGCGATAGTCGGTTGACCCTTTGCGACAATTGTCAGGCTGTGGGGTTGTCAAATCAAGTAATAAATGTAGGTAGTTAAACCAGTTGGTTGGCAGTGCTTGTTGAAGCGACCCACATTAATGGGTGATCCAACTGTTAGAAGCATAAGATCGTCGGTGGATTTGGCAATAATGATGAAGTTAGATTTGGTAATGATGGATTTATAATTGGAAGTGGCTATAAAACACCGCGCAGGATGCGTCGGATGGAATTATTCAATTGCGAGAGTAGAGGTAGAAGGTGAATTATGTGCAGAGTATTAAGCAGAGTATTGAGTGAAGTGTAGTTCAAGTTGTTGAGCATATTTTTAGGTTTTGAGGGGTAAGGAATGCTGAGCGACCTTGACGCTATTGAAATTTCGAGTGAGTACAAGTCCCCTGTTCGGCCCACGGCTGTGGAAGAGGAATTCATGATTATGCCAGTGGGTTCGTCATTCTAAAGCGGAAGCAGCAGACTCAGAGACCAGATCCTACGCCACCAGAGAAGAGGCAAACTCGCACGTCTCTGAAGATGCGCAGAGAAGGCACTACACAAACTGGGTTGTCAAGCTCAGGAGATGTTGAGTCCGTGGAAACCTCAAGGTGTCTCGATGAATGATATTTTGGGTTACGTTGCTCCTACGCATCCAGGAGCCAAGCCACAGCCGATGTCGAAGAATCAGAAGTACTTGCCCAAGTTTCCAGTGTTTCCAGAAGGGATGACATGCTCAGTCGATATCATCCCTACGTTGATCAAGCTCAAGTTCGACGATCATAGCCTTCTCTTTCTTAAAGATGTCTGGGACGAGCCATATGAATCTATCCATACGGTTCCTGGTGACCCCATTCAGCGAATTCCGAAACCATGGGCCAATGGATTAGACAAGTCTGGGTTATTGGGGCTCATCAATATGCCCCATTTTGGCCGTTTGAATGAAGCACATGCGTGTCTAAAGCAACTGTTGGTGTGTTTCCATGGAGGGATGCTTTGGCTGAATACATCGATGCCTGTCACCGTCGACTTGATTGCAATAATTACTAGTTTTCCTAAGGCTAAGGAGGACCCGGTGCAATATATTCGTGGAAGAGATACGGATAAGAAACTTGCAAAGCAGCTGAAGGAGCACCTCAGTTTACAATGGGATGTTCATGCTTATCGCATTGACAGTATTAACTCACATACGATTCGCAATGGCGCCAAAATTCTGGCCAGCAAGGTTGTTCGCGGCAATCGACTAGTCCAATGCAATTCGGGTGTTGTCACATGTGCCTAGAAATGTGTTGAGGGGGTACAAATGAATTGGTCTTTCTTTTTGTTGAATCAGTTGCTCAAAGATGCGCTTGCTGCTCAAACCTGGCGGCCCTTTTCTTATAGCTGGTTGTTGATTCTTATCGCTCTTGTTTCTTGGATGGAACCGGAGGACTACCAACCAATGGCGGTTGAGGCAGTCAAGGTTTGTCGTGGTGCCTGCTATCAGAACCTATGGTGGGTTGAAGAGCCCAGTCACCAAACAGACTATGCTATTCATTTCTGGACCTATTGGGAAGCACTACAGGTGGCCGCTGTTGTTGTTCGTATAGTTTCTCCCTACATCACGTCCAAGTATCAGCAGATCCTTCGGTTTTCTATTGAACCCCACTCCATTCATATTTAGGCCAAGCGAGACCAAGATCTGCAGTGGCTACCATTGCCTTATAAAGTCACCATGAAAGATTTTGATTCCATTGTGCAAGATTGGCTAGGGGACTGGCATGTCTCAGTGAGTCAAGAGGAGTTAGAGAAGGAGCTACCCCTGGAGGTCCCTTAAGACCCTGCCCCACAGGAATTGAGCACCCATGACTCCGACAATGAGTCATCGATGGATCCTGAAGATGTAGCATAGCGTATGCAGGAGGAGACTCGCACCAAATGGCGTCAGGAATACGAGGGCAGCAATGGTACCAAATTGGGGATGGAATACCAACTGCATCGACTAATCAAACCCGTCACTGATTCATCTACAGCTGCGACTACAGCAATCTGCAAATCCAATCATGAAGAATTTGGTGCGATAATAAATAAACTAGAGTCCATTTTTTATATTGTTTCCAAGCAACCATCGACAAGACCTCTGTTGTAATATAGCCTGTCGATCAGCACTGATCCCCGGACCAGGAACGTGAAAGTTCCCTCGACTACGATCGACATCGATAACGAAGAAGTTCACAGCAGTTGCACCCAATCCAAAGCGTGACTTTGGACCTGAAAAAACTGTCAACCATAGTGTTGGTTGAGTTGCAACATGGCGTCGCACTGGAGTTGGCAGCATGGAAAAAAGACTTAGTGGAGGGCTATGTCGAGTCCCAGAATACCGCCACAAATCTATAGAAGGAAGTAGAGGAGCTACACCAGGTCCACGTGCATGTGGTAGAGGAGAAGTTACAAGAAATCAACTAGTTGAATGCGACACAGGCCGAGTTGCAGTGGAAGGTTGCTGAAGACATTACCGGCCTCAAGAAGGCGCAAGACCGCCTGATTGTTGAACAGGCATAGCTGTGTGCAAGGTGCAGGGAAGTTGAGTAGGCTATTTCTAATGCATGCCAAAACATTTTTGACAACACCACAGGGCTCACCCCAATCGAAAAGGCCAAGCAATTGGGGAAAACTCTAGTTTATCTTCAGGACAATAACTTCCTGCTCCAGGCGCAGGTACAACCCACAACGCTGCCAGAGCAGGTTGCGGAGCACAAGACCTCCATTGAATAAATTGCCACTTAGTTCGACACCATGGAGAAAGAGGCTAAAACTGTTATGGAGGCGACCACGTAGTTTTGGCAAAGTATTGTTCAGGATGAGCAACTTGATCAACTGACTACATAGGTGCAAGAGGCATAGGATCAGTTGACAACCCTGATGACGTCGCTGAATTCCATGCCGTTGATGGTGCAGATCACTTGGGCCATAGAACTGAAGGATCTGCAGCAGTGAACTGCCAGGGCATAAGAACACCAGCAAAAGCGCCGCGAGCAGCTTGATGAATTCCAAGAAATCGATGGCCAGTTGGTTGTTAAGTTTGTCGCCACGCTCCAGGATGTTCAAGAGAATCGACAACTAGTCAACAGCAAGGGTAGTGAGGAGCACCCCATCCAACAAAATTTGACTAATTGTCAGAGTATCGCCAGTAAAGTCTAGCTGCAGGTTCATGAAATTGCGGAGCAATTTGAATATTTTAATGACAATACTTTGGCACACACCCTATCGACTTGATGTGGCTCAAGGGCGAGCCACAAAACTGTGTTGGGGGCCTGTTGGCAAGGGGTTTGGGGTGAGTGAGTTGTGCAGCATCATGGCAGCTGCGCAAGATCACGTGGTATCATGCAAGGGAAGATCAACGCGATAAGCGGGAAAATAACCGCTTTTTGAATATTTTATGTATATTTTGACCAAGTTTTGTTGTAATAGGTCAGCAGCAGTTAGAAGTCAGTTATTAGTGGACCCTTGATGTAAAGGCAAAAAGCCTATTTATAGATATATTTTGGGGCAATTGATAAGCAGAGTCGTATGTGAGCAGTTGCAAACAATTGTATGTGATTGCATGTGCAATTGTAAGGGATAAGATCTGGTGCGATCTGATTTATGGAGACTTTTCTGTCTTGACTATGATTTTATCTTGGCCTCTTCCTTATGTATGCAGTCTCCGGTTTTGGATAATGATTGTGTAATGTGGCATATTTGCGCAAGATTAATATATGGTGCAATGAGTATGGCTCAATTCTTGTTTGTTTTTATAGATCTGTTATGATGATGTGACTCTATTTTATTAAAATGACATGATATAGATGTGAATCAGTTTCTTCCCGCTATATCAATGTGATATGTTGGTTTTAAGTTGATGCAATCTATGTTTCTGTAACTGTTTGATGCGCTATGATGTTCCATGAATGATGCTGCAATATTTTGATACTGTATGATGGTCACATAAGTTATGATCTCCCTCCGTCAAATCCCCATATCCTCCTCTCCCACTCTCGAAAACTCGGTTTTGGTAGCTCTCCCTCGAATGCCTCGGGTGAGACCTCATTTGCTCCACAAACATTGCAGGGCAGGGTAAAACCTATCTGGGCCGGTGCGCAGGGAGATTGCGCTGCAGGGCATCGACAAAGTGGGAACCCCTATCGACGAAGCTTTGTTGGTGGGCTTCACCAACATAAGAGGGCAGGCCAAACAAGAATCCAAAGGAAAAGATCCCATGCAAGAGGTATATGATGAGAAGATTAAGGAGTTAAATGAAAAAATGGAATCCATGGAAGCCACTTATACTAATCAGTTGAAAAACATGTAGAATCGAGTAGTGACCATGGAAATATCTAAATCCAATTAGAAAAATTTCCAACCTAAAGGTAACTGGGTTTCTAAGAAAGCTCCTTATAAAGATAATAATCCTCCAAATCAACTAGATACAACCAATATGGTTCAAGAAGTGATCCCTTATTATATACCTTGTGATTCACTTCATGAAGAAGCTAGTTGTTATGTGGCACTATGAATTTTGGAACAAGGAATCCATGAGAGTGGCAGTAGTGAAGAAGTTTCAAGCGAGCCTGAATACATCAACGCAGTTGGCCATATGTATCCCGTGTCTAAAGAAGATTGGAATAAAGCAAAGGATTATAGTCAAGAGGTGGACAATTTGACTAAGAACTATGGTGCTATGCCTACATCAGAGCAGATTCGAGAAATGCCTAAGTTCAAAGGCATCACCCATCAAAGAAGAGAAAATGTTGGAACTCCAAAAAGTAATCAATATCAGGTAAACACTCCCCATGGCCCAAATGATTCTCTTGATATGGGAGTTTGGTTTCAAAAATTTAAGGTATCAATTCTTGCAACTGAAGTGATTAAAATTCCAGCATAATGAGAAAAATTGGTGAAAGTGTTAACTCCCACTCCTCTTAAGAAAATGGCTTTTCAAGAAAGTCAAGAAATAGCTTCTGCTATAAACAAAAATGATTCCATTGATCTTCCAGTTATTTTACAAACTAAGGAACAAGGAAGAGAGGATCATCCTCCATTCTATGTTTCACTATTAATGAATGATCTTCTTCTTCATGACTGTTTGTTAGATTCTAGATCTTCAGCCAACATAATGACTAGGAAAGTCATGGAACAGTTAAATTTGAAAATCATTAGACCATATCATAATATCTGTGCGATGGACTCTAGAGAAGTTAAGGTTGTTGGTATTGTTTTGGATTTCCCAGTACAATTGGCCAAGTACCCTGATATTCACTTAAAAATGGATATCCTCGTAATTTATGTACCCAAAAAATGGGGTATGTTGCTATCTAGAAAGTGGGCTGTTGATTTGGGGGGATCCATTCAAATGGAATGGACTTATGCCACCATTCATTTATCTGAAGATACAATGGTGAAGTTGCATAGTGAAAAAGAAAATAAACATCATGTGGAAAACCCCAAGAAGCCTTCCAATAAATATGTTTACCACACAGATAGTCTTGGAAATTATTCTTGCTACTCTACCTTCTTGGCCCTAGTTAAAGAAAAATTTAAAGATGAAAAGGTAGATGAAATATGGAAGATGAATTTTGATGGTGCTCATTCAAGATATGGAAAAGGATATGGAGTTGTCATCACTTCACCTAGAGGACAAGTTTTTAACTTTTCCTTTAGGTTAGAATTTGAGGCAACCAACAATGTAGCAGAATATGAGGCAATCCTACTTGGGTTAGAAATAGCTAAAGATATGGGGATTAATATGTTGAATATAAGAAGTGACTCTAATTTAATAATTCTCCATGTTAAGAACCATTTTTCATACAAATGTAAAAGGTTAAAGAAGTATAGGAATGCGGGATACAATGGAATCCTTTAATGCCTTAAATCTGACTAGCATCCATAGAGATAAAAATAGCTTAGCAGATAAGCTAGTTGTAGCAGCCTCAACTCTTCAACCTTCAGAATAACTTCTAGATGGTGATGGAAAAATAGACATTAACTTTATACCATCAGTCCCAAATAACATGGAGCATTGGCAGTTATTTTGTGATGATGAAAAAATTTTGAAATTCATCCACAACATAGAGGAATTGTAAAACTTCAATGTCAATTTTCAGGAAGAAAAGAGTATCAAGGATAGGATGATCAATTCAATAATCAAGTACCTTGTGGTATAGCTTCACTTGAACACATATTTGATAGGCATGACAGAAGGAAAAATAACATAGACTCGATGAAACCTGGTGATTACATTCAGATCAACATTGAAACTAATAATGAACCAAAAATGATAAAAATTGGAAAAGGGACTTCAGAAAAGGAAATGAATGACTTGATAAATCTTGTCTAAGAGTATAGGGACGTTTTCGCTTTCACTTATGATGAGATCAAAGCTTATTGGGAGGATTTGTTCCAACACACTATACCTATCAAACAAGACATTAAGGAAATCAAACCTTTTCGTCAAAAATTAAGAAAACCAACCCCAAGCTTGCACCAATAGTTTAAAAGGAACTTGAGAAAATGTTGGCCACTAGGATCATTGCACCAACAAAACATTCATCTTGGTGCTCCAACTTGGTGATTGTAAGAAAAAATAATGGGAGCATAAGAATATGTATAGATTTCTGGAATCTAAATATTTCTTGTCAAAATGACAACTATCTGTTGCCGAATATGGAAACTCTTATTCAAAGGGTAACATGTTCTGCAATGATGTCTATGCTAGACAGGTTTTTAGGTTACAATCAGGTGGTCATCCAGAAGGAAGACAAACATAAAACTACTTTCACAACACCATGGGGTGCTTTTGAGTATTTAAAGATTCCTTTTGGTTTGTTGAATGCAGGGGCCACTTTTCAAAGGGCCGTGGATTATGCATTTAAGGAATTAATTGGAAAGATCATAAAAAGTTATTAGGATGACTTAACAGTTTTTTCAAAACAAAGAAAAATTCATGTATGTCACCTCAAGCAAATATTCAAGAGATGTAGAAAATATGGTATCTCTTTGAATCCAACAAAGTCTGTTCTAGGTATTGAAGAAAAGAAACTGTTAGGACATATTATTTTCAAATATGGAGTAAAGGTGGACCCTAAAAGGATCGAGGCAATTAAAAAGATCCCTTTTGCTAAAAATGTAAAATCTCTCCAATCTTTTAATGGCCACATAAACTTTATAAGAAGATTCGTCCCTAACTTAGCAGAATCAATGAATCCAACTCAAAATTTGTTAAAGAAAGATGCTAAGTTTAAATGGACCAATGAGGGTCGAGAAGCTTCCAGATGCATCAAGGATGCAATTACCAAATCACCAGTTTTGGTTAGCCTTGATTATTTTAAAGATTTATTGATTTTCTCCTTTGCTTCTGAAAGTAGTATCGTGGGGGTTCTTGCTCCAAAAAAACAATGAAGGATATGACCAACCCATCGCTTTCATGAGTCGAGCTTTACAGGATTTAGAATTGAAATATACAATCATGGAAAATCATGCTTATGCCTTGATAAAGTCATTAAAACATTTCAGAACATATGTTGGCTACTAAAAAATAATTGGTTATGTACCTCATGCAGCAGTAAAGATATCTTGTCTCGACAAGATTGTTTACGCATAAGGGGTAAGTGGGTCTCTAAAGTCCAAGATTATGATTTATAGATTAGGCCTACAAAAATAATCAAATTTCAAGGACTAGCCAAGATGTTATCTCAAG
This sequence comes from Pseudotsuga menziesii, assembly GCA_001517045.1. Taxonomy (NCBI): domain Eukaryota; kingdom Viridiplantae; phylum Streptophyta; class Pinopsida; order Pinales; family Pinaceae; genus Pseudotsuga; species Pseudotsuga menziesii. The sequence continues at coordinate 177,307 of LPNX010212161.1, read as the reverse complement.
GAAATGAAGAGACTTTAGGGATGGTTTGTCAGAATGAACCATCAACACTTGTTTTGCGACCAGAATTTCAATGGTTAGATCACCATTGGTATTCAGACATCATTTTATTTTTGCAAAATATTGCATGCCCTAAACATATCAAAGGTCACAAAAGGATATCCTTAATATTAAAAGTCATCAAATATTTCATAATTCAAGAAGTTTTGGGGTGGAGAAATCCTAATGGCATAATCCTTGGATGTGTAAATGAGCAAGAGTCTAGACAAATTTTGTCAGAGTTTTTTTCAGGATTTTGTGGTGGGAATTATGCAGCAGATACAATAGCCCACAAGATCCTTAGAGCAAATTACTATTGGCCCTCCATATTTTCAAATGTTCACAAAATTGTCAGGAGTTGTCAACGGTGCCAGTTATTCACAGGAAAGCAAAGGTTAGAAGCCTTGCCTTTGCAACCAATTGTGGTGTTAGCCCCTTTTCAGCATTGGGGGCTTGATTTCATTGGACAATTCAAAGACAAATCAACCAATGGGTTTTCTTGGATCCTAACTGCAACTGACTATTTTACTAAGTGGGTGGAGGCTATCCCCACCAAAAGGGCTACTAATAAAGTTGTTATGGATTTTCTAGAGAATAACATCATCACTAGATTTGGTGCTCCTGCCAAAATAGCAACCGACAATGCTAAGGCTTTCAGTTCAGCAGATTTCACATATTTTTGCTTCAAATACGGAATTTTCCTATCCCATTCTTCCAACTACTATCCCCTGGGAAATGTTCTTGTAGTGTCAGGCAATAAAAATAGTTGGAAATAACAAAAAGTCATGGGATAGTAAAATAAAATATGCACTTTGGACTGATCAAATAACTAAGAAAAGTGCAACTGGAAAGAATCCTTTTAAATTGGTGTATGGTTTGACTGTCTCTTTGTCAGTATACCTTCAAATTCCTGCCATGAAGATGCTTCAGGAATATGAAATGGAGTAGGATTCCATGCCTAATAGGATCAATTAGATCATTGAGCTAGATGAGAACTGGAGAAATGCTCTTGACATAAGTATCAAGAACCAAGAGAAGGTTAAAACAACTTTTGACAAGTCTGGGAAACCGAGGTCCTTTCATATTGGTGATATGGTGTTATTATGGGATAAATGAAGGAAGAAGCCATGCAAACATGGGAAGTGTGATAGCCTCTGGATGGGGCCATTCATCATCTACGATGTAGCTGGCACAAATTCATTTCTTCTAAACACCATGGAAGGAGAAAAGTTGTTCTTACCAGTAAATGGGCAACATTTGAAATTGTTCTTCAACGATCCTATCTAATGCCCAAAGTGGCATTATCGAGACTCTTCTAAACCATTTCTGTTGTATCATATCTTATTGTTGTATATTATTTTATGTATCATAGTTTCATGTACCATAGTTTTGTATATTATTTTATGTATCATAGTATAATGTACCATAGTTTTTGTAATTTATTTTTTATATTATACTGCAATTTGTATTTCATTTTGGCATTTATTTACATGTATATGGGACTAATGCACTTTAGTTTTCATGCAGGAACCAGACATTCCAGGGTTCTCGCCCACTCTCTTTGATTAAAGATCAGTCAAGTGCGCGTCCCATAGTTGGAGCCAGATGTTGTCCACGTTTCACTTAGGGGACTTTTGAAGTGAGCCACCAAGGATCAGAACAAATCACTTGTTCTTACTCATTGCTTGAAAGTTTCATGGTTTCAGCAGGGCTAGTTGTGGCTTATTTTGGATGTCCACACCCTTTCGAGGGAATTGTAATAAATGACATAGCATGAGGTTCTTTTATGTAACAGGCTTGTTCTTCTCAGACTTGTTCATCAAGGTCATCATCCTTGAGTGTTTTTTCCCTTGTTAATTATATGACGCTTCTATAAGAGACCTATAATTTTCAAGTTTTTCACTCAAAATCCTCCAAAGTCGAGATGGTGAGTTTGGTAACTTTTTTCTCATAAAATTTTTTAAAGAATAGGGTCTATGTATTACACCATGATAGTCATATGTCCAGAGTTTCGTGAACATCCGATAAGTCCCCTCAGAATTTTTTTATTTTTATTTTTTCAATCAAATCATCAATAAAGTGTATTTTAATTGTAACATTTCAAAAGGTCATAAAATTGGGCCTAGGGATCTAATTTGGTCATGGGGATGCTCATATTTTGAGCCAGAGACCTAACTTAACCCCTAAACCCACTTTTGAGAGTCAAAATATTAATTTGTATTTTCTCTCCAAAATTGCTCAGAGGGTCAAATAATAGAAAAAATAGGAGAAAACCTCAATCCTAAATCAAAGGAAGCTTGTCTAGGACTTGTCTCTGAGGTGGCAGGTTGTTTGAGGATGTTTTCTTGGGAATTTATGAGCCTAGAGAGTATCTCCAACCTTCTCTCTAAGGTGTCAAACAACTCTCCACTAAATGGGGGTGCATTCTCCTCAAGGAGTGCACAATCCCTCATGTGGTTGAGGTGGTTGGGAGAGGTGGAATCCTCCTAAGACATGTGGATCACCTCCTATGAGGTGGCATCCCTTCATCCCAACACTCAAGCCTTCCTCCCATGCATTTATCAACCTCATAAACCTCCTCTCCACTTGGCAAATGCACCCCACTGGGGTTTGAGCTCCTCTATGGCTATAAAAGCAGGGTTCTCCTCCTTTGTTGAGGATGGATGCAAGAAACCTCTCCTATTTTGTATTGTTGCTATATTGTTCAATAAAATTTCATACTTCGGAGGTCCACTCTATGTTATGAGATGATTGCTTGCGAATATTTGAGATGACATTGTTAAATTTCTGAATTGTTTTTTTCCTTCTGCTTAAAATTGTTATTAGATCTAGCTTAGAAGGTTATCCTAAGGAACATAGAGTAGGAATTTATGGTTGTAACTTGTTGACCAGTGTTTTGATTTCAATATATAGGAGATTATTTGTTCATACTCAGTTGCATTTCAACTCTTTCACATTTCCTGTTTTTGAATACACTATATCTAACTTTTTACGCAGGGAATTCTCATAGATTTGTTTTGGAGGTTAATTTCAAATGAGGAGTTGAACTCAGTTGTTTATTCTTCCTCTTAGAAAATCTCTCAAGTTTTATCTGATTTCTACATGGTTTTCAAAGTTTTCATAAGAAGATCAAGCGGGTCTTGAAGTTGCCTTCCATCTTCTCAAAACAATTCTCTCTCATTTTTTCGGTTACATAATTTGAATATGCAAATCTGATAAATCTGATTTAAAAGTCTGATAATTTCAATCTAGTTATTTATTATATCAAATAATTTAGATTTAGAAATGCTTAAAAAGAATCATCTTTTACTTAATCTAAAGTTGGCATTTTAGTGCTCTAAAAACTAGTAAATTTTTCCAATCTTTGGCAAGTACTGAAATTAGTTATAGGTTTTATCTTTTATTCATTCATTCCATCATATTCTAATAATTTAACTTGTTGGTTTTTAGCAGGTCCAAATAAAAAGAGGAGGAATCTCTTCTCAAAATTCTAATTTTTTGGTCTCCCGAGACACCAAAAAACCCTTAGTTTTCCCTTCTTCTTCATTCTCCTTCACTCCATAAAGTTGTATAAGCCTTTAGACTTGTTTTATAGGTTCTAAGACATATTTTAATTTCATTTTTCTGATATCGTAATCATAATTAATAAATAAAGCAAGTGGGCTACACAGCGCCCACACTTCATCCCCCAAGGGCGGATTGGTAGTGTCTCTTTCATCGCTCGATTTTTTCTAACAATCACACACACAATTCAGTTTCTTTTAAGGTTGTATTAGTTAATTATTACTTTCCATTTCCATCTTTAAAGTGGTTTAAATAATTTTGTTCACTTTGTCGTTGCCACGAAGTATGCTCTTGCCACCAACCAAAGGCTTCTTGTCGATTATTGGTGGATGATCATAAATTGACACATAGCTTGTGGATTCTTTTAGGATTTAGTTTTTATTTTGCTACCACAATATTTTTGCTTCATTATACAATTGGAACAAACATTTTGTCTTTCTGGAGTATGCTCTTGCCTATCGCAGGTTTATCCTGAGCTTTGGGATAATCAAAAGCAGGAATGCGCACTGATCAATTCTTCACATCTAAATAATTAATTCACGGTAATAAAATCAACAAACGTGTAAACATTTTGAAAATCTAGCACAACGCCTTTGACATTATTGAGCAAATTTCTCAAAGGAAGCAAAAACCATTGAATAATGACCTCAAAATACAGTTAGGATACACCCTTGTTGGTGTACTGTTGAACACCTTCTCAAAGACTTCGATTCAGCCCACATTTCTGTAAAGATCCAATTTTTTCATCTCTCCAAACATATTCTCAGTACTTTATAATTTTATAGAGAATCCCCCTTTCCTTAAAACAACTTGTCTTTAATAATTAAAATTGTCCAAGACACATTGCAAAACATTCCCTTTTTAACAACATCTTTTACTCCATTTTGCACTAATCTGAGTACACAACAATCTTATTTGCATCTGATTATCAGTTTTGTAAATATCAATCTTTATATACTCATGTTATATGTTGTTGAATGTTTAAACAATTTTGCATCATTCTTGCGACAGAAATATTTACCAAAAACTCCTAAAACAACTTAGTTTCATCAGTAACAACTAAAATATAAAAAGCCTTAGTTGAAATATTTCTTAGGGACCAACCCCCTTGGCTTCGTTAGGAGTTTGGCCTAAATGGAGGAGTCAAGATAAAGTGACAGTACTTGACTCAAGACTTGCCCCCAAGGACACCTAGCAGCTTGAATATTTTTGTTGCGCTTAATCCCCAGGTGTGTGAAAGGCGGAAGCACTGGTACTTTGAAATGATCTTGTATTGGATACACCACTGGATATGGGTATGAAGCTAAAACCCCCACGCAGATATAATACACTGAGAGGATCTCTTATTTATCTACGCTCACGGACAAAACCATGCATATTGAATTAGCAGTTAGAATCATTATCTATTTAAAGAAAACATTTTATCATGGAGTGCGTACATCACTTTTCGCATTCTTATAGGCATAGCATATTCTTCCATTGGTCTGAAAGTAAGACCGCCATAATATAGCATTACATCTTGGAGTGTTTTTGCGGGTGCCACTCAAGAATGTATGCACAATAGTAAGGTCTATAAATGGAAGCTTTTTTAGAAGGAGGGCAGATAACAATGTGCTTTCATAGTAGCTACAATTTATTCATCAAAGTAGATGAACTAGATAGGAAAAGTGATCTGCTTTATGTGGCATAATGTTGGTAGTATAATGCGCCCCAAAGAAGTAAGCACATAGTGTGATTCACCCAATAAGCAGTAAATTAGATAGGAAAGGGCATTCTACCTTTGTAACTCATTAGAGGAAATTTCAACTCAAAACGGGCCTCCTAAGGAAAATAATAAAATAATATTTATTAATTTTGGAGGAAGAAAAGAAAAAAACTGCTTTTTTTTGTTCGTATTTTCAACATATCTCCCTGTCTTTTTACTCAAATTTCGATCGAGAGAGCTCGTTGGGTGTGGAATTTATGAGCTCTCCCGATTGAAATTTGAGTAAAAACACGGGGAGATATGTCGAAAATACGAACAAAAAAATAGTTTTTTATGATACCTATCCCCAAATTTATATTAAAAAGGTGTTTAAGACCTATACGGTATTTAAAATTTAAAGAAATTTCATTGGGTATCACATGATGACATGGAATTTGAATGAGGGTTAAAAGGACCATTTTGAGTTGAAATTTCCTCTAATGTCAGTTATTTTATTTCCCGCACCTCTCTCAAGTTAGTCCAAGAAAGAGTTAAGGTTCTCTTGCAGGATCCTCGCAATGTGCAGGAGGTCATTCTCTGGGTGGATTAACCTCTTGTGACCTATTGGACCACTTTACAATTAGGCCAATAAGGGTGAATCTCTTTAGTTTGCCACCATGTGCTATGGTTTACAAATGAGTGTTTTAGGAGTATTTATATGAGTCTCCTTCACAGGTGTGGTGGACAAGCCCCCACATAGATAGAGTACACAACAAAAATAATCCTCAAGGGAATGAATGGTCAATTAGAAGTGAAATTAGCAAGGTTCTCCCAATTACCAATTAAGACTAAACACTAGCATTCTTGAAATTAGGGAGTCACTCCCTAAATCAAAAGATACACCTTGAGACTAAGGAACATGCCCTAAGTTTGAGGAATGCACTTAGCTAAGCCTGGTTGGTCATTAGGGTTAAGTGGAAAATAGAGAGGTTATAGGCCCTTAGAGCTTAGAAGAAGCTCTACGGCGACTTGGAGGCTTTTGGATCTAACAATTTTTTTTTTTAAACAAAAGTTGTTCACCTGACAATTGGACAATTGAGTTATTTTCCAACTTATTCAATATTATGGGGCTCAATATACTTAGAGCATTAGAGGAGGCTCACAACACTTGGACAATTGAGCTATTCTCCAACTTCTTCAATATTATGGGGCTCGGTCTACTAAGAGCATTAGAGGAGGTTCACGTCACTTGGAAAATTGAGCTATTTTCCCACTTCTTCAATCTTATGGGGCTCAATCTACTTAGAGCGTTAGAGGAGGTTCACGTCACAAGTAAATGTTCTTTCGGTTTTTAATACCACCTTTTTTGCCCTAATATCAAAGTCTACCAATCCTCACAACCTTCGATATTTTCAACCCATTTCCTTATGCAATGTGGTGTATAAGATCATCTCTAAGACTCTAGTTGAGAGACTAAAGCCTCTTCTCTCCATTGTTATTAGTTCAAAGCAATTTGGTTTTATAAAATACCCAAAATAATGAGAAGGTGGGTGTCACTCAAGAATGTATGCACAATAGTAAGGTCTATAAGTTGCATAATATGCTTGTTAAGCTCAACCTCCTCAAAACATTTGATATAATGTTGGTTGTATCTGCGTCTTTTACTTATTCATGTGGGATTCACCTTAAAGAATGTTAATTGGATTATGGGATGTCTGACGTCTATTTCCTTTTCAACACTTATTAATAGTTCTACTTCTCCATTTTTCACTCCCTCCCACAAATTATGACAAGGTTGTCCCCTTTCTCCCTATTTATTACTTCTAGTCACACAAGTACTCAATAAAGCTATCCATGAAGCACATTAACAACAAAGATTGCAAGGTCTTTTCAATGCCTCATTAAAAGTCTCACATTTTTTCATTGCTGACATTTTTCTCATCACTAAAGGCACATTTCACGAGGGTCGTATTTTGGTTAATATCATACACTTATTCTGCGAAGCCACCAACATGCAAATTAGCGCTAAAAAATAGGCATGTTATTTCAATGGGATAGATGAAAGAATAATGCAAGTGCTTATGAATCTACTTTAATTCCTTGTAGAAGATTTCAACACAAGTTTGACATACCTTGTATTTAGACTCAAACCCAATGGTCATCGCAAGACTCATTGCAAAGTGGCTCCTTGCCTAGTTTAAATCACACATAAGTCAATGGTGCACTCGGTGGCTTTCTCAAGGCAACCACATAATATTGGTTAAATCAATCTTAGAAGCCCTACCAATCTAATGGAACATGTTAGTAGAAGATTCTAACACAATTCTAAGATACCTTGGGTTTAAACTCAAACCCAATGGTTATCACAAGACTGATTGGAAGTGGTTCTTTGCCTAGTTCAAATCACACATAAATCAGCAATACACTCATTAGCTTTCTCAAGGCAACCACCTAACACTTGAAATTAGGAAAAAACAGAGTACGCAGAAAATAGAGCACATAGAAATTGGGAAAAATAACACACCAGAGACTATTCTCTCATTCTTTATTTATTAAATGAAGACAGATAAGCGGTCACAACAATCAACAAGGAAATAGGATCTACATTAATAAACTGGAGTTTATATAAGTAACTAACTAGTGCTCCATTATTTCCAAGTCTTCCCCTTAATGGAGAATAGAGGAGAGTGGATTGACTTCTACACCTAACATCTCTCTAAACAGCTCAAAATTAATCTTTCCAAGAGGCTTCATGAAAATATCAACAGTATTTTCAAGTGTTGCAATATATAAGAGCTATTTCATTGGACTACAAATTTTCTCTAACAAAATGAAATTGAGCATCAACAAGCTTTGTCCTTGCATGATAAATCGGATTATTCGTCAGCTTGATTGAACTTTGATTATCACATTTGATCATTGTAGGTTCCTTTTGTTCTTCTCCAACATCTTGAAGAAGCCTTCTCAACCAAACAGCTTCAGAAGTTGCTGCACACAAAGCTTTATACTCTGCTTTAGTAGAAGACAGAGATACAGTAAGCTGCTTTTTACTGCTCCATGAAACAATTCTGGATCCAATGCCAAACACATATCCAGTGGTTGATCTTCGATCATCCGGATTTCCAGCCCAATCAGAATCTGAGTAACCTGTCAACTCAACATCAGTTGCATCATTATATTTAATACCATAATCAAGTGTTTCCTTTTAGATACCTGAGTACCGCCTTTGCTGCATTCCAATGGATTTCTTGAGGTTTCTCCATAAACTGAATAAACACACTCATAGAATATGCAATGTCAGGTCTGGTTGTAGTTAGATAATTCAATCTTCCCACCATCTATGTATACATAGTGCCATTTACCTCCTTCGAACCATTATCACAAGAAAGTTTCACATTCTGTTGCATGGGAACAATGGAAGATTTACACTTATCCATTTGAAATATTTTAAGTATATCTCTGACATACTTACTCTGACAAACAAAAGTGTGGACTGCATTTCTCCAAACTTCAAGACCTAGGAAGTAATGTAACTCTCCAATATCTTTCATTTCAAAAACTTGTGACAACTACTCGTTGATTTCATCAATTAATTTCTATACATTTCCTGTAATTATTAAATCATCAACATATAAAGAAATCAATACTATATACCCCTGCTCATCAAAATTGGTATACATATTTGGATCACTCTTGCTCTTCATAAAACCCTGTTGAAGAAAGAAAGAGTCTATCTTCTCATACCATGACCTAGGTGCATGTTTTAATCCATAAAATGCCTTCTTTAACTTACACACTAATTGTTCTTGCCCATGTTCCACAAACCCTTTAGGTTGAGTAAGGTAAACCTCCTCCTTTAACTCGCCATTCAAAAATGCAGATTTAACATCTAATTGATGTAGCTTCCAATAGTACTTTGTAGCTAAAGCAATTAACAATATGATAGTAATCAATTTAGCTACTAGTGCAAATGGTTCAGGATAATCAATACATTTTGTTTGTGAATATCCCTTTGCCACCAATATAGCCTTATATTTGTCTATACTACCATCGGATTTAAACTTGGGTTTGTATATCCATTTCCATCCAATGGGCTTTTAATGTTTAGGCAATTCAGCCAATTCCCAAGTATTATTTTTCATTATAGATTCGTATTTTTCCTCCATTGCATTTTTCCATTCATCATGTTCATTGGCTTCATTAAAACTGATGTGTTCTATGACATTGGAAATGCTACTCATTAGGGCATGGTCTCTATACTTCTCAGGAAGTCAAACCTGTCATGAATATCTTCTCAACTGATTATCTTCCTCCTCACTTTGTGAAGATCTGTCTTTGTTACGGAGAAAACTTCCTATGGCTTGGGGTACCACAACAGACAGAGAAACCGCAGAAATCAATCCCTTCCCAATATGCAAGAGAAATAAACATCCAACACTAAAGGATCTCAAAACATACCTTATTACAGATGGTTGATGTAGATCCTTGTTGATCTTTTTCAATCTCGCTTGTGTTAGCAATTTGTTCTCTCAACAATCAGCAAACAAAACAAGCATACTATATAATTGTGTTAGACCTACTCTAGCATATATAATCAATAACATATAACCATTTAAAAGCATCCATGGATTCAATATTCATTTAAATACACATTATTGGACAGGAAAAGACATTTCTATTAACATAAATCAGAGATTACAAAAATGACAACCTCTGTCGACATATCTGCGAACCAAAGAAACTAAGTCATCCACCTGGGCCTCCACCACTTCAATCCTCCATCTCTCAATAGCAAGCTCACAAGCAAAGGCAAGCTTGGGAATAACACAAAGTGCTCCAAGGGACAAAGGGATGCAGACTCAAGTATAAGCTCTGCCAACAATGGACTATAGTTTTCTTGCTCTTCAATTCTTCTCCCTTCAATGTATCCAAAGGGTTCCTTATATAGTGCTTCAATGGGGTAATGAAAGGTCGAAACCGAGTGATCTCAAGGCATATGGAAGGCCAAGAGACAAGTGACTTGGCTCCACATCAAGGAAAACTCCAAAACTATTTGTTCGTTTTCACACATCCCGATGTACGCGGGTTTAAGGGTCATATCTGCATATATACGCGAGAATAGGTTTAAAAGTCGCGTATGGAAAATAATGCATGTTTTTAGGGATGATATTGAGAACATCAAAGGTACAAAAATGGTCCATGGGGTCCAAAGAGTCTGCAAAATGATAGGGAAGGCCATAAATGTGTGATCCACTATGTGTGGTAAAATCAGCTGTAACAGATGCCCCCTAATGTGTGAGGTCAGAGCAGTGATACGATGGTCGAAATACATTATAAGTCCATCCCAGAAGTGGAGTGATGAAGAACCAGGTGGAAGAACAAGCCATCCAATAGTATAATACAATAATCAAACTCTGCATATGACTGCAAGTATATACAGTAGTCCCGGATACATAAGAGTACAATGTTAGTTTTTCAACATTAATCTAGCATTATGTTAGGATCTTTACTAAGAGAATAACAAGTACAGCAATCAAACACAAGCACATCACAAGAGACAAGAGACACAAATAGTTTTCCTCAAGGAAACCATAAAGGAGAAAACCCCGCAACTTCCTCAGAGATAGAATCAGCACCAAAACAGTAAAATCCCCAAAGCAGTAGTCTTCTTCTTCTGTCTAGTCCCAGTGTATTTCCTTCCTCACTAATGCGCCACACTTGAGTGAGTGAATGATATGTGTTACACGTGATAAATAGAGAGGCTCTCACTCTCTATTTATATTCTTCTGTTCACTTGAAGTGCACTCAATCATGTCGACCCAACTTAACAATTACTTACTAGAGCCTACATCTCTATGAGTGTATAATAACCCTAGTGCCCCGAAACTGTGGGGACTTTAACAATGACTTGACATGACTTGTTTACATTATTGATCCTCCTGATCGGAACATCGGGGCATAACAACATGACTCAAATACATAATAGGAACATCCCGGAATAAGTATCGGGTTACAATACATAAGATACATAGATGAATACATTCTGAAGTTACATATACATCAACACTCCCTCTTAACTAGGAAGGTATTCTTTCGACACAATTTTCAGCACTGGTCTTCTTCTCTGTATCAACTGGATCATCTCGTCATCTGCATCTTGAGTCTTCAAGTCATCTTCACTGGATCTGGATCATCTCTCGATCTAGATCATCATGGAACATCATCACTGGATCTGGATCATCTCTCGATCTGGATCAACATCACTGGACTGGATCTGGATCATCATTACTGGATCTAGATCATCACTCGATCTGGATCATCACTGGCTGTCATCACTGGATCTGGATCATCACTCGATCTGGATCCACTAGTGCTATCTCATGATTCTTCTCGTCATAGGAAGTTCTACAAAGCCATCCCTTTTTCATGCTGGTTGTAGGCCTACCCATCATGTAGGTCTTCGCCCAACACTTACATCTGACCTACTCGTCAGAAAGGCACATCCATCCAGATAGGAACACATCCTATCACAGTGATGGAAGACTCCCATCCAGACAGGAACACATCCTATCACAGTGATGAGAGATTTCAGCACTTACATCTGACCTACTCATCAGAAGGGCACATCCATCCAGACAGGAACACATCCTATCACAGTGATGGAACACCCCCATCCAGACAGGAACACATTCTATCACAGTGATGAGAGATTTCAGCACTTACATCTGAGCATGTGAGAACACATCCCTCAGTCGCTCCAGAAAGGCTCTGCACTTACATCCATCCAGACAGGAACACATCATATCACAGTGATGGAAGGGCTTGCACTCACATCTGATCCTACGAGAACACATCCCAGCAGTCATATCAGAATGGCCCCCAGTCCTCGACTGAGCTACCTGGTAACTGACCAGGCGCCTCCATTCTCCTAGAGAATGGCATTTGCCCTTACATCCGACCTGCTCGTCAGAATGGCCAACACTCACATCTAACATGGAAGGAACTTAATCCTTTAGCCATGATAGAATGGTTCAGCCCTTACATCTGATCAAGTGGGAACACATCCATCTATCACATCAGAATGGCTACTCAGTCCTATACTGAGTGATCCTGGTAACTGACTAGGTGCCTCCATTCCTAGAATGGCAATTTCCCTTACATCTGTCCTACTCGACAGAATGGCCAGCACTGATATCTGACATGGAAGGGAGAAACCCTACCACCATGACAGAATGGCTCAGCCCTTATATCTGACCTACTCATCAGAATGGCAATGGATCTCAGCACTCATATCTAACATGGAAGGAACCAATCCTCTCACCATGACAGAATGGCTCAGCCCTTACATCTAACCATGGAAAGAACCAATCCTCTTACCATGTCAGAATGGCTATGGGTCTTATCACTTTCTCTTGGAGGAAACCTCGATCTGGAGAACACCAAGCTTCTCCCTAAAGTACTCAAACTCCAGTCTAGCCAATGGCTTCGTCAATACATCGGCTATATGTTCCTCCATCGCAACATACTGGAGCTTCACTGCTCCTCTCTGCACCATATCCCTAATATAGTGGTACTTGATCTCGATATGCTTCGACTTGTCATGGAACACTAGATTCTCTGACAACTTCACGCAACTCTAGTTGTCACAATGTATACAAGTAGCATCCAACTAGAGATCAAGTAGCTTCTGTAGCCATACTACCTCACAACTAGCTGAACAAGTTGCGACATACTCTGCTTCAGCTGTACTCAGTGTCACATAGGATTGCTTTTTGCTAAACCAAGAGATCACACCTAATCCCATACTGAAGCAACATCCTGAAGTACTCTTCCTGTCGATGGCACTGCCTGCCCAATTTGAATCAACATAACCCTCTAGCTTAATCTTTTGATTCGCATCGTACTTGAGCCCATAATCAAATATACCCTTCAGGTACCTCATAATATGCTTTGCAAAATTCAAGTGAACACTTCTCGAATCTGTCAAGTACTGGCTCAAGGTGTTCACAGCAAAGCAAATGTCTGGTCTCGTGTTTGTCAGGTACATCAATGACCCAATCATCTGACGATACATCGTAGCATCAACCGACTATGATGAAGCATCACTCAATAGCTTCATATTCGATGCCATAGGTGTGGCCATAGCTTTGCAGTCCATGAACCTCTTCAGGATCTCTACTGCATACTTCCCTTGTCCAAGAAAGATTCCATCTGCACTCTACCACACCTCCATACCTAGAAAGTAATGCATCACCCCCAAGTCCTTCATTTCGAACTCAGCAGCAAGCTTTCTCTTCATATCAGCAATCAACCCATCTGTACCTGTCACAAATAGATCATCTACATACAGTAGGAGCATCACTGGGTTGCTACCTTCAACCATGTAGTAAATATTGGAGTCTGCTTTACTCTTGGTAAAGCCCAAAGTCATTAGTAATCTGTCCATCTTGTTGTACCATGTCGATCTTCAGGATATTCTGTAGTTACTCCCTCTGAAGCGGAGCGTCATACTCCCTCTGTCTTCTGTACTCTATGCACTGAACATTCTGTACCGGAGTGACAAGTAGTGTCCATATAGGATCATTGGATACCAAGATCCTCTATTTTGAACTTTTCCAAAAGTTCTTCTCACATCCATCTGTGAGCTTGTCATCATTTATCAACCTTGTAGCAATGGTTAAGATATTCATCAAGCTCATCATGTATGTGTTATCCCATGGGTGTCTTCTGAACTCGTACAATGCCTTCTTTCATTTGCACACATGATTATGCATGTCATGTGACTTCACTTCCAGTGGCTGCAAATGTTTCTTCGTAGTCTTTTTCATGAGAAGCCTCGTGCTACGAATCTTGCTTTGTATCCCACGATGTTTCCATCTACTGCATGATGGAACTATGAACTTCTCTTTAGGTCTCGATAATGCGCCCTGACATCATTCTTCTTGAACTAGTCTTCCCTTTCTTCTTGGTGGCTGGAAGGTTTTGCATCAATGATGTCACTGCACTCATCATATTATTCTTCATTTTGAAATGTCGTCACTTGCTCTTCGGAACAAGTCTCGTCCTTCTTTTCTTGCAGGCGATTATGTATGCGATCTTTCCTATAAGTCAAATGCATTTTTATGGTTAGAACATTTCATAAGGAATATTCATACTAGCAAATACTTATGCATAAATATATGATCATGCAACTACTTTAGCCAATACAACATTCATCCATATCTCACTGAAACTTTCTAGATGCCTTCCATCTCTACCAGGACAACATTGAGATTGTGCACTAATCCAATATGTCAGCAAAGAGGTTTCATTCTAGATAAGTAGCAATGGAAAATTTGTATAGCACCATGAGCTACTTACCCATCACATGCATATTAGTAGTATACTGTCATTAATGCAAACATCCTATCATGCATAATACAATAACTGAATATAAACAAATGCATAACAAAACAATGAAATGACAATTGAATACTTATCTTTATTTGTTTCGTGGGTAGACTCCTTCTTGAGTCTTCAGCTTCATCATCTTCTTGATTCATGATAGAATCGTTTCTTATCCAAATGCCAAGGAGGATAAGAGGTGCTTCAAGAGTTGAGTTCTTCATATTCCTCATCGCTTGAGGGATCTTCTTTGGATTGTGAGAGCTTGATCTTCAATTGCTCCCATCTTTTCTTCTCTTCTTATGAGTCGAGCTTCTTCTTCTTCTCGGAGTCTACTGAAAGTAATCACTTCCTTATTTCACACATTCCTCACATGAATGAATCCTATGATCCTCGGAGGCCATTCAAGGTGGCCATCACCACTTCTACATTCTTCACTTCTTCTTTTACCGCTTCAAGTTGTTCTTGATTTGAGAGACTCTTATGACTGCATGGCCTCTACATTCTGGATCTTCACATTCTTCAACTGGTTTCTCAAGGTCATATTCTGATTTTTGTTATTCCCTTCAAATAACTTGGTCAATGAATCAAAACATCTTTGGTGTCTTTAGGGAGACACTTGTAGTACAAGTTGATCCGTGACTGAATCAACCACGATATTCTTGGCCTTGACCGAGTTCTTCTTGAGTAAGGCTTTGAGCCTCATCTCCCTCTGGAACTGGAACATCTATACTCATGTAGGTGTCCAATCCATTTTCTTCAGAGAGATCATATACTTCCATGCTTGGAATTTGTCCACTTCACCAAGCTTATCATCAAACTGATGTGATAGATCACTTTTAAATGAGAACCTCAAATAAAAATAGCAAAGGATTAGATCTTACCGATTTGAGGTGTCCGTCTTTGTTCCGGAGCTAGCTGATCTAGGGTTTGTCACGGAAACCCTAATTTTCAAAACTTGGAATCTTTCAGATCTGATTGGATAGACAGATAGATCTTTTCAAATGGAATTGTCCAATGTACTCCTTTTTTGAAAACAGTGGAGGGAAACTCCCGAAACAGGAAGCCTTAATTTTCCAATTTCTTCCGCAGAAATGCATGTTACTGTTTTTGTGATATCTCTGAAATTTACGCTCCTCTATGTCTCAAATTCTCATTGAGGTAACTTCGCATGTCCTTGAGCCAACACCACATATTTCATCAGAATTGGTTTCACCATTTGGTATTTATGATCATTTTACCAAGGTGACCTGTTACAGGACTGTTCAGAATAGAAAAGTTGTACGGCATGCCACATATCACTGATTCATCCTCTGAGTCTGATATTCAGATCACCGGAATTACAGTCCGTGCCCTTTGTGGAACATCTTCAGGAATTCCATTTGGACATCTGTAGCCCAAGATATTGTAATTCTCCCCAGGTGTCATGTTTAAGGATGAATTTTGGAAGAGGCTGGAACCCTACCTTGGAGGGATCATATCTCCCAGAATATAGCAAATATGAGGCTAAGTTCTAGATAAAATGTTCATCAGGATTTTATATTCGGCCCCTGCAATTTGCAGCTTCTGAGACCTCTCCAAACTCGGAATATAGCGAATGTACCAAAACTTATCAGTTTTAGTATTTAGGATTTTTTCAGCTCGGGGTCAAACAAGGGTTTGACTTTCCTGGAGTTTCACCCAACCAAATTTCTTGATCCAGGTCTCTAAACTTCGGTTTTGATGAGGAGAACAATCCTATGTTGGTCTCACTCAAAAATTCCTCTTCTATAGAAAGCCCTAATTTCCACATCGAAAACTGAAAATGCTCGGAATCGAATTTCGCATCGACAGAAAGATACGCCCTTCAATGGAGAGTCATTCTAGCATACTTTTGCTGATGGATTGTGGAGAGAGACCCAAAAAGTAATAAGCCCTAGCTTCTATAGCTGCACAATGTCTTCTTCTCAGGTTAGCTCTGATACCATGTTAGTTTTTCAACATTAAGCTAGCATTATGTTAGGATCTTTACTAAGAGAATAACAAGTACAGCAATCAAACACAAGCACATCACAAGAGACACAGAGTTTTCCACGGGGAAACCATAAAGGAGAAAACTCTGCAACTTCCTCAGAGATAGAATCAGCACCAAAACAGTAAAATCCCCAAAGCAGTAGTCTTCTTCTTCTGTCTAGTCCCAGTGTATTTCCTTCCTCACTAATGCGCCACACTTGAGTGAGTGAATGATATGTGTTACAAGTGATAAATAAAGAGGCTCTCACTCTCTATTTATATTCTTTCGTTCACTTGAAGTGCACTCAATCATGTCGGCCCAACTTAACAATTACTTACTAGAGCCTACATCTATATGAGTGTATAATAACCCTAGTGCCCCGAAACTGTGGGGACTTTAACAATGACTTGACATTACTTGTTTACATTATTGATCCTCCCGATCGGAACATAGGGGCATGACAACATGACTCAAATACATAATAGGAAAATCCCAAAATAAACATCGAGTTACAATACATAAGATACATAGATGAATACATTCCGAAGTTACATATACATCAACATGGCCATGAATAGGCATGATACAAAATATGACATGTGTGGTCATCACCACATACAATATAAATAGATCAGAATTTTCATGATGAATATATACAAAGAATCATGATCTCCATGAAATCTGAAGATATACAAAGAATCAAGATATCCATAATGGTTGAAGATATCTGACATACACTGGAATCAAGTCACGAGAGCTGAAATCTCATGAACACTGGCACGATCAAGGAGGTAGCGTATATGAAATGCCGCCAATCTAGAAGGTATTCTACACAATCCGCTACAAGTACATGTCCTACTATGTGAATAGAGGTGTCCAGATCGAACATAGTAGTCCATTGTCTAATTACCAGTCATTGGCGTATACCGTTAAAAGACGCGAGATCACCCACCGATAATGACAATGGGAATCAAGGTACTAGAGTGCAAACTAACAAGTGTTAATAAATGTGTTGAGGTCGAACACTTGAAAGAATCCATCGATCAGGGGACATTGATGTATTCCCAAAACTATCGATGGCGAGAGAACCTGCCATTGATGACTGCAAGTCTCAAGGCACTCAAAATGACTCTAGACTCCTATCCTAGAATAAATGATCTGAAGTCGATGGGATGAAATCCGTTGGAAGGAGGGAATTAAGGAATCCCCCATCATCCAACACGAGGTACTCAGCAAAGTTGTATAATGTGGAAGGACTCGATCATAACGTGCACTAACTAGTACCAGTATCGGGAATGGCCGACATGCAAAGTCAAGAGAACTGAGGAATGGTCGGCTCAGGTTTCAACTTCCTTCAAACAAGAGCATAAAGGCGAATGGTGACTAAATGTAGGCATCATAGACTCAATATACAAAACTGGGACATCTCTGCGACACAAGAGGCATCGTTAGAGGCTCCATAGGGACTGGAAGCTTAACCAGTCAGTGGAGATAAACTCAAAGAAACGAGTACAGCTCATAAAGTCAAACTATTAACCCAACCAACGGATGTGATATACAGTGCTATGTTCAAAGGCAACATGACTCGACTGCTGCCAAATATAACATCTTTTCATGTCCGGCTTTTTGGTTTTTTTTTTTTTTTTTTTTTTTTTTTTTTTTTTTTTTTTTTTTTTTTTTTACTTTTTCAAATATTTTGAAAAGATTGAAAAAGAATAAAAGTGTTTTATAGTTACAGACTATGAGGAGACGAGTGTCAAGGGGCAAACAAACCAGTTCCAAGCAGCGGAACATACCTATGTTCAATGCAAGGACACATGTGTAGGATAATGACACCCGAGGGAAAGTCTCCTCCCAGTAAAAATAGGGAATCAAGCTGCAAAGGATATGTAAAATGGCTCTACTTGACTAGACATAAGACAAGCTCGGGCTATATGGTTGATAATCAAAGTCAGGGAAGTCGGCATAAGGCTCAATAAGGCAATAAAAACTCATGATAATGCAATTACAACTTGACATAATGGAGTCTTGGGGAAAAAAGCCAGCAAAAAGATCAAGAGTATGAGACTCTTGCGCAAAGTCATGGCGATACTATACAAAAGACTCCCACACCCTAAAAAAGAAATGTTGGCATGGGCACTAAATGCAAAATAGGAGCTAACTAGGGCACCCATGTATGATCAAGCTCTACCATTCGCATCACTTCTAAAAGCAATAAGTTTATGTGACAAGATAGAATGGGTTCGTACCTAAGGTTATAATGAAATGATCATAAGGTCATGCAAAGTGCAAACGGATGTGAAACCTAACCTATATGCCAGTTTAGACATAATACATAAAATCGGCACGAACGGGTCAAAACCATGGTCAAATTGTGCTCAAAAGGGACTCCTACATCATCAAAATAGTCCAAAATGGTCAAATACGATCCAAAACTATAAAAAGTGGGTAAAAATTTTCAAAATTTTCAAAAAAAAACTATAAATAGTAAAAAATTCAAAAATTACATATCATTTGAAATTTTTACCCATTTTAGCTCAAAACTTCCAACGTGAATTTCGGGAGCATCATCCAACGAAATTCGACACCGTTTGTTCCAAGTAACTCCTTATGTCCTCCTCTTTCCATTTCATACAATTTTTTTAAGTTTATATGGTCAATTTCATTTTCTACGCCAATCTAAAGTATGGGTCTCAGCCCACGCAGATATCGAGGTTTTTTCCACGTATAGCGCTGGCCATATGCGGAAAAACCTCCCAAAACAGCGTACATACGCGGCTATTTTGCAAACAGACATGTATGCAGCTGCGAATGAGGATTTCTAAGGCAAATAATAACCAAAAATCATGTTTTCTATGCAGGATGGTTCTAAAATGGAGGGAGAGGGAACATGGTGATGTAGAAGAGGCTGTACAAAATGACTGAATGGCTCAACAAGCTCTATGTGCATGTGTTTTGTATACGTTTTGGTGTCTTGGCAACTTAAGGGCCAAACCAAGACTCCTGCAGATGCTAGTGGATTACTGGGATCCAGACTCAGAGTCTTTTCACATTGACGAGATGTCGCTCAGTATAGATATTGAGGACATATACTTTATTACCGGATTATCCTGACGAGGAGAAGTGGTAAATCTCCGATCTGATGGGCCAAGAGGTGGCTTGACTATTGATGAGTACATTGCAGTGTACTGCTTTTCGTACATGGAAAAGGTTGGGAGTCAAATCCCGACAAACTCGATCCAGGTGTTGAGACTGAAGGCCATACTATTGGTACTCAACAGGATAGCCAGACTAGCTTCACTCCACCAGGCCTCACGGCCATTGATGTTCTATGCAGTGGAGTGTAAGAGACCCACAGTGTACGACTGGAGCAATGCGATGTTGAATAACATGAAGCAGTAGCTCAGTGACTGCAAGATGGGCAGGGTGAGAAACTTCAGTTTCGGCAACATACTGAGCACGTTCTTCTTTTGAGTGTGTACCGGGGCTAAGCCCTAGAGTGGACATTCCTCCACACAGAGTTCGAGATCTGACCCAACAACATTGGGCAAATGTTATGCGCAGACTAAGCGGAGGTAGGGTGGCTAACCCCTACGCAGTGGACTTCTTTCCATGGTGGCGGACGCAGATCATTACCATCGATGACTACCCCTATGCAGGGATAGATTTTCGAGGAGATCCAGACATAGGGCCCTACCACCAGGAGCGACATATGGCGACATAGGTAACGATTCTCAAACCCTCTTTTTAAGTTTTTTGAATTATTAATTTTTTTGTGTTTTTTGATATATTGACTCAAAAGACATGTTTTGGCGTGACAACACATAGTGACAATCTGTCATGTGTATGCAGATGTTGGACCACGGCAACCTGATGGTTTCCCTCGTCATAGACAGAGGAGAGGAGGAGACAACATCATGGGTGTGGATGCGGAGCAGACGCTCCAAAGCATCCACACAAACTTTGTACACTTGACACACAGGGTACCCATGGCACAAGTCAAGGACTTTCCTAAGGCCATGCAACGTCGGGTGGTTGGTGTACCACAGCGATGGGTTCGATTATTTCAACGGCTAGCTAGAGCCGTGGTGTGCTACCACAATCAAAAGCCCCCTCCTCCTCCTCAGGCTTAGAGACCTAAGAGTATTTTTTTTTGTACTACCATGTATTATATTTTGGTGGCTCGGAAGCCCCAATTTTGTATTATGACACTTAATTATTATGACGTCACATTTTGGATATTTAATGAAAAACTTTTATGATGATCGATTTTATTTATTTACATGTGTAAAAATGTATGTTTGTGATATGCTTATGGTCTATGAAACAAATGCCAATCTAACACATAGTTAGCATATGAGTCAATAACTTGATTAAAAATTCTTGAAAGATGTATGTACGTTATATTCTCAAATGGTCGTTCTAGCAATCTCACACGTAAGAATATTCGTAAGAATATTCGTAAGAATGTCGAATCCCTAGTACAATACTAGCCATTAAGCTGTGAAACCACTAACTGCGAATCAAGACGTATCTCAAGAGAGAGAACACCATGTGAAATGGCATCCTGCAATAACTCAATAGCGGCACTATATTCAGCAACATTGTTCGAAGAAGTTCATAAACATATGCCTCCTGAAGACAATACTTGACCCGTAGGAGTATAAATCACCCAAGCAGCCGAAGCTGACTTTTGAGTGTGACGGCTAACACCATCAACGAATCCTATGTAGGTGGAAGACTCCATCAACATCTGCCATAAGAAACGAAAGCTAATCAACAAACCCAATCACCATAAGAAAATCTAACTATGCAATTCAAAAACTGTACAATAATATACAACAATCAGCCCTAGCTAAAGATCATGCATAGTATTTTTTAAGATAGAGCTCATTTCTAGGCTCCGCCAAGGCTATCCCTTCATAATCCACCAGCTCATAGGCACCCTTCTCTAACACACGTTTGACTACGTAAGGACCATGCCACATGGGATTAAACTTCCCTGCCTACATGGGTTCTTTATCTTGACCCCACAAAAAGACCAAATCACCCTCACTAAACATCCTCAGATGAAAAAACTTATCATATTGGACCTTGACGCGTCGCTTATTTACTTCTTGAGCCACGAAGGCATCTCTGCGCTACTCATCAAGCTACTCTAAGTGGACCAAACGTTCCTCGAATGTGGAAGTGTCTGGTAAAATCTCTATAGCTAGCTTCAACGAAGGGATTTCACATTCACCCGGCAAGACAGACTCCACCCCATGTACAGGATGATATGGAGAGAAACTGATGGTAGTCTTAACCACGGTTCTATAGTCCCACAAGGCAGGATATAACATGATATTCCAATTCGTCTTGCTTTGTGCGATGGTTCGTTGGAGAGTAGACTTAAGTGATTTATTCACTCCTTCAACCTGTCCATTCGCTTGAGGGTAATAAGAAAAGGAGTGCTCATGCTTATACCCTAACTTTGAAGCCAACTCTTCCATCATTTTATTCTGAAAGTTCCTACCATGGTTAGTGACAAGCTCTTTCAGAATGCTGAACCAAGTAATAATTTGGTTGAAAACGAAATGCGTGGCTGTTTCACCGTCGAATTTAATCGTGAGCATAGCCTCTGCCCATTTCGTGAAATAATCGACAGCCACTATAATGTGATGATGCCCCCCAGCCAAAGCTGAGTTGCAATCCATGAAGTCAAGCCCCCACTTTGTGAAATGATCGACAGTGATAATAGGATGTAACGGGGCAGGATGCAAGCGCATATTGCGTGCAAACACCTGGAAAGGGTGACATTTCTTGACTGCATTGACACAATATTTGAAGATCGACGATCAAAAATATCATGTTCTCAATACTTTTTGGGCTGTAGAAAGTCTAGATAAATGACCACAACACGCCTCTCCATGGCAATCATTTAGCACAAAACTCAACCTTATCATGGGTTAAACAACAATGTAAAATGGAATCTACCCCACGGTGGTACAAAGTGTTATCCACTATAAGGTAGTTCTTAGATACATGATGTAATCATCGTTGCTCATCCCGTGAAAGCTGAGTAGGGACCTTCAACGTTTGCAAATATATAATGATATCCCTATACCATGGGTCCAAAGTTGAGATAAGAAAAATATGCTTATCGAAAAACGTATCCTCATAAACCCCATCCTCCTCCACACGTGGAAAATCAAATATGAGCTCCGCAAAGATCAACGATTTCTTCGATTTCACCGAAACGAAATCGAGATCAAACTCTTGCAAAATAACAATCCATTTATTGTATTTTCCCCTAATCATCCTTCTAGTGAAGACGAACTAAAACGGATTGACATGAGCTACCACCAAGGTCTGGTGAAGGAGAATGTAATGTCTCAATCTTTGAACTGCATGAACGGTGGCCAAGGGAAGTTTCACCACATGGGAATAATGGATTTCCGCATCAACAAGGTTTCGGCTTAAATAATATATGACATGCTCATGGAGATCTTCATCCTCCTGAACCAAAACCATACCAACCGTCTCCATGGACGTGGCCACATAAATCAAAAACTCACGACTATAGTCAGGTGGACTAAGCATGGGGGCCAATGGTAAGGCTCGCTTAAGAGCATCAAAGGACTCTTGGGCTCACTCATCCCAGCAAAAAGTGGTGTCCTTCTTTAAAAGATGCATAAATCCTTTAGTCAAATTGGAAAAATTAACCACGAATCTCCACAAGAAATTTGCCATGCCTTGCAAACACTGAAGATGTCTAATATTATGCGGGGGAGACAATTGAAGTATTGTCTTAACCTTTAAGGGATCGACTCGTATCCCCTCCTTGGATACAATGAACCCTAGCAAGCGACCAACAGTCACGCAAAAGATACACTTATGAGGATTTAACCTAACCTAGTAATGGCGGCATCTTTTGAATAATAATCTCAAATGGTATGGATGACACATTCTCAGACGAGAATGAGCAGCAAGGTCGTCCAAATACACTTCAATAATCATTTTGAGATCATGAAAAATTAAGGTCATAGCCCGCTGAAAAGTAGCTTCGGCATTTTTAAGGCCGAAAGGCATATTCTGATATGCAAAAGTACCCCGAGGACAAATAAATGCAATTTTATGTTGGTCCTTGGGTTTGATCTAAATCTGATTATATCCGAAAAAACCGTCCATGAAGGAGAATACCTCGCTTCCCGCACACTCATCCAAAATCTGATCAATAAACAGTGTGGAAAAATTATCCTTAGGACAAGCACGATTTAAATCACGGAAATCAGTGCATATACGGATCGCTCCTTGCTTCTTATCAACCAGAATGGGATTTGAAACCCACTCCGTCAAGGGAACGGGATAAATAAAACCAGCTTTTAACAACTTCTCTATCTCAGCCTTAATAATGGGTGTTTTTCTAGGATTCACAGCATGCAAACGTTGTCGAACCGGCTTCGCATCGGAATAGGTCTTAATCTCATGTTCGACAATACGAGGGTCAATACCTGACATTTCCTCGTATGACCAAACAAAGATATCACGAAACTCTTTAAATAGCTCGATATACTCCTTGATCTCATCAAGGGAACAATCCGCCCCAATGTAGACGTTCTCAACTTTGCTAGGATCGCGAGAAATATTATTAGGAATAGTAGGTGATAAATTCACCATGTTCCCATCAGCCATCTGACCAGGAGAGCTCAATGGAACCACGAGACTACCAATCTTCTCACTAAGAATCTCCTTAAAGTCCTCATGCTCCATACGGTCAAGCTCGATAAAAAAATATGATCGATGATGTAACTCTTCCCAAGGTGGCTCAACCCCAAACATGGACTCAATAATGGCTTCATCCAATGGAAAAACATCAGTGAGGCAATCATGTGCGTGAGAGGACTCAACTTCCCATGCAAGAAGCACATACGGGTCTTCCTCCTTCATCCGCGAAGAGGAAGGACTAGGCTCTGTAACACAATCAAGATTCGTTTGATATGCTATCATCGTTGCAGGCAACGGCACATCCGTTTCGATAGGTCCATTCGAAGGACTCGGTGAAGGAAGAATCCAAGGATATTCCATATGGGTAGTGTGAAAAGACGCCGAATTCAACGAGGACGAAGTCCCACCAAAAATAGATCCGATCATAAGAACGAGCGTATGATAGCTAAAGGTTCCCATAAGAAACGGATACATACCCACACCCACACTCCCAGTTGCCAGCTAAGAATGATCGATAATCGGGATAGAAGCTCCCGATGATGCACTAACACTCGGATTATGGAATGATGTCTGATCAATCGTAACGATCTTCCCATTAAATGGAAAGCATACCAATCGAAAGAGAGAAGAGGCTACGCCTTGCATACTATACATCTAATTTCGGCCCAGCCAAAGATTGGAGTCAAGGGGCGCGTCAACCACCTCGACCTCGATCGCGATGGTCTTCCCTCTCAATTGGACCTTAAGCAAAGGAAGAATCCCATGCGGCCGAAATGATCTACCATCAAAGGTAGTCAACATAGCAGCGGATTGAGACAACTCGGGAGAACCCAAACCCTTCCAACATGACAAAGACATCACGGAAGGAGCAGCGCCTTCATCAATCACAGTGTGTTTGACGGTCATATTAAGACACTCTACATGAATCAAAAGAGACATGTAGTAAGGAAAGTGAGGCTGCAGTCCCATGGTTTCAAATTTGATAACGGAAGAAGAGTTATCATCATTAACCCCAAGAGCAGAAAGCAATGCTTTCCTTTGCATAGGACAACTCTGAAGTACTTCAAGCGTGGACATCGCACAAGGAGTTTGGCCCAAATCCTCGACAACGGAATAGTTCTGGGCGGCTTGGGCATTAGGATTGTGCCCCAAACGATTTAGGACTCCCTTAGGAATGCGAGGTGCAACTTCAACTTTATCTATAGGGTTTTCGATACACAAAGGGCTCTCGGGTGGAGGGGGTTCTTTTCCAAGTTCTGATTGTGACGAACCATAATCCTTCGCATGAGTCACAAAGTTAGTAGCTCGCACCATGTTGATGTAACCATAACAAATATTGGCCTCTGGCGGATTTTGATCTCCACTCGATGCACAATGAGGATCAATGGTCCTCGAGTTCATATTTTGATTAAGGGGTAAAGTATTAATTAGCACAGTTGGGCCCTGCGTTATGAATCTCGAGGCATAGTCCATATGAGGGCACAAGTGAGTGAGGTGGTCCTCCTTACACAACTTGCAAGGAAAATTTACCTTACAGTTAGACTGCTTGTCCCCCCCAACATTACGAGCGTTCTTGTCATTATAATTAGAATTTCCATTCTTGTTCCCACCCTTACAATTATTTTTACCCTTTTTCTTATTCATTCTAGGTTGTTGGTTGCCCTTCTGGTCCGACGATTGCACGAAATGTACAATCATCATTTGGGTGGGTTGAGACCAAGTCGTGGCTTGTCCCGACGCAGATTGATTAATAGACAATTGGCTCACTTGTTTCACAACCAAATCCATAGGTTTGGCAATTGTACAACCCACAATGCCATCAGCATGTGGTCCAGGCTTGATCTTGGGATCGAAACTAGATCGCGGAGTGTTAGATATAATCTCATACAAAAGTCTGGATTGAGCGTAGATCAAATCCAACTCTTGCGCCCTAAAGATTGTTTGTTCCTCGTTTTGGACTCCGGATGTAGAAACATCCTTCGCAATGTAAGGTAACAACAACTTGAGGAGCCACTCAATGAGAAATTTCGGTGGTATAAAGGTTTTAATCAACCGCTTTCGTCTATGCCACTCTTGAATATGGTCTGAGATATGTGTGGCTTTGTCTTGTCGAAATGTCGACAAGAGTTCTGTACCAACATCGTAATGCACGGGTAGCTGAAAGTGATTGAGGAAAGTTATGGCAAGGTCATCGAATAAAATGAATGCCCCCCTTGGTAACTTTATATACCATTTCGTTGCAGGCTCGGTGAGGGTGCGTTGAAATAGCCTTAAACGAATTGAATCGTCATGTAAGGAATTGGAAGAGCGCCAAAGATGAAAAGTAGTGACATGCTCACTAGGATATTCTCCAGCTTTTCCCTTGAACTTGGGAATGTCCAAAGGAAGCTTGTTAGGGACAGTCGGCCAAGCCAGGTCATGAGATACCAAATCGTTCATAAGTCTCTATAAGTCAGGTAAGTTCAACATTGCGAGGAAAGGGAGCCTAGGTTGAGCCGGTCTATGCCACACTCCCTGATAGTTCTGGTTCATGTAAAGATGATTGCTATAAATACCATGGCCTTGGCCATAATATCCTCCTCCCATTTAACTCGTATAGGGCTGCATTGATGCATTATGATATGGTGTACCTTGACTATGTGATGCTACAAAACCATAATTGGAAGATTAAGTAGGTTGTTGATACCTATACCCATAGGGTTGATAGTTCTGTCCATACTGCGGTCCATAAGACTGTCCATGAGAAACTCTATAAGGTGTCCCATGGGATGTCCCATGAGAAGCTCCATAGTTAGGGATATGGGGAACTCCTTGAGATGAACCATTAGACGATCCAGAAATAGGAATACGACCTCCCAAAACAACGGGAGGTACTTGACTCTGAGATACTATCGTGCAAGCAGTCGCAGTACGAACTTGGCTAGTAGCGGTATTCCAGCCCGAAGGACCACGTGAATGAGGGGAAGGAATGGTTCTCAAAAATGCATTCGAAGGAGTATGTTTCGAAGATGAAGGGACATGTGAAGGGATGTAAGTGGTGTTCCCTATGCTCACTCGTCTCGGTTCTAGTATCTGCATATGGGTACTAACACTAGGTCTAGGACGGACATGTGAGGTAGCTTCCACCACTGGGATGGAAGGTGCAATGTGACTAGTGCTCCTAAATCTCTCCGCATGGAAAAGAATAGAAATGCCCCCAGTCATAGTGTTAGGTTCAACTTCTGACTCGACATGATGTGCCAGATCGGGTGCAGGGATATCAGACATGCCATAACGAACATGACTAGTGCTTGTGGGTTCATGATGAATCTCGTCGCCTGGAAACCAATACCGGCGACCTGTGAATGAGGGATCATAACCATAATGTGAAGGTATTTCCAGTGAAAGATCATATACGGGAGTAAAATCTACATCTCCAACCTCGTGAGGTGGAGAAGACATCTCAGGAATCTCATCCTCGTGATCTCCCATCGTGTGTGAATCAACGTGAGAAGTAGTCCGCCCAGACTGTCTGTTTCTCTCTCCCAAAGGAGGAGGAGACCTGGAAGGAAAACGTCTTGCTAAACGACGAGAACGGCAAAGTGTCACACCCGAATCCACAATGACTCAAAAATGAAAAAGACTCGATCTAATTATGCAAACCCTAGGCAAATTAGCGTGCACAGAGCATACACCTATAAAATGTAAATCCAAATCACAAGCAAACAAGGGTAGGATACGTAAACTCTCAAATGAAGCAGGTATGTCTCGCCCAGGAGAGGCTTGAAACTCCCATACACAACAAGCGGAGGTTCGTAACCAATTATAGTGGCCCTTAGCTTCAACGCATATAGCGACTGTGTTGTCCGACCCCTACCTGCCCAGGACACCTGCAGAATAACCTTTGCGAAGTACCCCCTCGATAACCTAGGTAGGGAAACTAAGGTCACCTCAATATAATCAATGCCAAGGCAGCCAGTCACAAGCGGGATTGACTATATGGGTAGGGTAGCAAAGCCCAAAACTCTCGAAAAATCCCCCAGATACGAATACAGTCCTGGAAATCTCTCCGGTGCTACTCAGTTATGACTAGGGGTCATCCCAATCAATAAACGCTCACACTGCCTCGTGTTTATCTCCCTTGTAAGAGGAGGATCCTGAGAAACAGTAATTATATAAAGGAATTTCAAACTCTCGCCTGGACAGAAACATAAATGTTTCGCTTAGTGGTCTTTAAGAATTTACTCACAATGAACTATTCCAAGACCCTAAAACCTAATCTTGTTGGTGCACCCCATAAAAGAAAAAAGTGTAATTCATTTTATTATGCATTGATTTTAATTGGCTTATTACTCAAAAGGGAAAATGGTCGTGTAACTAATGATATTATGACGCAACAAGAAGTAAAATACAAATCTAACAATCAATGCAAATGCACTCTGTCAAATGAAAAACGGGGTATGCTACTACGTGAAGTGCAAAATTTTCTTTCAAACGAATATGCAATCATTCTATATGAAAATCTGACTAATACTCTCCAAGCAAACCAAATGCAAGTACCATGCAAAATGCAACAATGCATAATGATGCAAAAAGAAAATGTTTTTGTATTTTTTTGAATTAAAATGAGATAAAAAACAAAAGTATGACTCTACAACCCCCAGACTCTGCAAGCACTATGTTGGAGCAGGGCCTCACAGCTACAGGAAAAGCTGTTATTTTTTGTAGAAGATGGACAATTTTTTGAGGAAAGACAGTTTTGGCGATGCTGATAAGCTAGCGATGTGATAAAGGTACGACGCCGTAGCGCATTTCCCGTCGCGGATCGTGGGTCGGAAATCACGGCGGTCGAAACTAGAAATTCAAAGAAAACAGTACTTGAAGCGGCCGAGAAGAGAGCTCAACCACTGCATTTAAGGCAGCGGCGACGACAGGAGGGCTCATCTACCCTCATAAATGAAGAAGGAGCAACAGGCCGAGGTATTAAAGATAAAGGACAGAAGAGGAGCGACTGAGGAAGCGGCGCCCATACCCGCAATCAGCGTCAAAAATCGCTGAAGACTACAGGAAGCTGCGATGTGACCAGTAAGCGGTGGTTCAGAGTACAGATAGGCCGACTGTCATAATTAGGGTTTTAGGTTACTGTTGGGATAGGCCCACAGTTTTGTATCACAGTGAGAACTTCGAACCACCTATTTAAGCATGTATTTTGTATTATGAAAGGTTGGTTGGTTGGGTTGTTACTAGTTGTCGTTAGTATTGTGAGACATTGAGGAAGAGTCGAGCTCTGGTTCTGTCGTTAAGTCTGTAGTTATCTTACTGTAACCAGTGGCCGGCTCCTTGAGCATGAATGTAACAACCTGCACGGATTGAGGGAGAGAGAGGAAGGGTATATTGTAAGAAGAAAGCATTAAAGGAAGAGAAGAGATCTAAGAGAAGGGCTCCCAGCTGTGTACGTAGAGTTTCCCAAAAGATCTCATGCTGCATAATTGTGTTTACTCTCTCAAGATATAATATAAACACAGTTCCCGTGGACGTAGCTTCCCTCTTGGAAGTGAACCACGTACATCCGTGTGTTGTACAACTATTTCATGTGATTGTACTCTACTTATTTGCTATCTGTTATCCATTACATGAACTTTGCTTATCAGTTAATGAATGTATGTATGCTATCTTTCAGTTTACAATAACATAGAAGGTTAAATGGGAGTTGAATGTGTCGAGTTTTATGTATATGAGATTATCAGTGCTTGATTCACGACAGCTAACAGCTACAGTGTTAAGTGAATTCTGTATATTTAGTTCAGCAAGTTAAACGCAATTGATGTAAAGTGTGTTAAACTGTAGGAGCTTAAGTGAAGTTTTTTAACACCCTGATGAAGGTTAACTAAGCTAATATACCCAAGGAGGAAGCCTCTAGACCTTGATAGTTGATGAGCATATTGAGTCTTACTGTAGGAACTATCGCAGCGTAGAAAGGCGATATCGCACTGTCGGGGGAGCTGCGGGGTGAGATATCGCAGGTCAAGAGTTGAACAGAAGAGAAAAGTTGCACATTGTCCTAGAAGATGCGATGCGATAAGGGTCAATCCCATAGCAGAGTCAACGAGGAGGAGAGAAACAACCCTTGCTGAGAGATTTAGCTGGTTAATTAGAGTCAAGAGGACCTAGGATGCTACAGAACCTGGTTGAGGAAGCCTGATTATTCAGCCACCCCATTTAGGATCACTTCGGGTGAGACTTCAGGCCATTCTGCGGTCTGTTGCCGAAAGGGCCAGTGAGCTAGCGGTTTTGTTGGTACAATAAAGTAAACCCGAGTCTGCCCAGAGGAGGACCAACAAATGGTTCCATTGCCGGTTTTGAACAAATTGAAGAGCTGATGTTCTGTTGGCATCCTACTAAAGAAGAACTTAACCAGTGGGTTGAGTCTAAGGAAAGAGAATTTGCTGAGAAAGAAAACAAGAGTCCTAGACTGAGTACAGAGGACTGGTTACAAAAACATATCTTCACAGACCTCCATGTGATATTTTTTGTGACCTATGCAAATGAGTTGTACAATTGGTTGTCAAAGTTGAATGATAAGCATGTATTCAAGAAGAAACGGAACATTGTTTGGACATCGGAGTTGATTCACACCGTGAAGAGCGTAGATAATCTCATTTCGTGGGCAGTAAAATTCTAGCTTGCGAGTTTGCTGGAAGGTTTCATTACAGAGTTTACAGTTGATCAAAGAAAGAGTTTCAGCGAAGCAGAGAGGTACTTCTTCAAGGGATATCGCGGTCAGTACTTCAACTCTTTAAATTTGTCTCTTAAGATGTTATTGTATGAAAAAGGAGTACTGGATATATTCTCAGATGAATAAGTTAAGTAAGTGTAATGTCACAAGAGTTTGAGAGTGATTCTGAAGAAATTGGATGTACATGTAGCGGTAAGAGATATAAAGTAGATTTCAGATCTTCCTTCTTTGAAGACAGTTCAAACAGTACTAGAGAACAAAGTCAAAGTAATAGAGAAAGAACAGTAGGGGGTATCCCTTACCACCCTCATACCCCATAGAAACCAATCGGGACTCAAAATAATCCCGCAGGAACTCCATCTAGTAGTTCACACACAGTACATACTACCTTGATACCACCTACATTTACACCATCAAGTAATAGTAATACAACAAATCAGAATCCACCTCGTAGAAACAGAATGGGGAATGACATGAAATTACCTACCTTTAGGGGTACAGGGGCAGAAGACCCAGAATAGCATCGGTTCCTCTGTGACGCTGTATGGACCATTAAATAGATCCACGATGACAATACTACTAAGCTTGTCCAGTTGGCCACTACACTTAGAGAACGAGATTTAACATGGTATATGAAGTATACATCAGCGCAAAATAGAACACTCGTAGAGGTCAAGACCGCAATGATTAAGGAATTTAAAAAACCCAAGTCTGAGTCACAATGTATCACAGAACTTAAAGACATTAAACAGTTACCCACAGAGTCAGTATGGGATTTCGATCAGAAATTTAAAGCTCTTATAGACCAAGTTAGTTTTGAGTTTGCGCCGGAGCAGCATAAGGAATGGTTTATCGCAGCACTGCTCCCTCGTATCAGACTTCCCCTAATGTAACAGAAACTCCATACACAGGATGAAGCATTGGAGATGGCAATGAAACTAGAGGCTTCACCTTTAGCTGAGACTAGTGCAGGTATGACAAACTTACAGAATCAATTAGCCAATCTCACTTTACAGTTACATGAGATTAAGAAAGGAAAAGAGGTTGAACAAGAATTATGGTGTACAAAGTGTAAAGGACATGGCCATACCAAATATAATTGTCCAGTAGTTGTTGAGTATATAGCAAGTGGGGCTCCTAACCCCTTAGTACAGAATCAAGGACCATGGTGTGAAATCTGTAGAACACGAGGACATAGACCACGGGAATTCCCTTTACTTCAGAAGTATGTGCAAACTCCTAATAATTTATACTATAACTTATGTAAGTTAGTAAGACATGATGAAAATAATTGCAGAGCTTATGATCTCATGATAAAGAGAAAACATGACTTCTACAGAGTCCAGTCAGAGACATCAGGACCAGAAGTAGGTCCACAGCATGAACCAACTCATAATGGCCGTGGTGGAGGCTTTGGCCGTGGCCATGGACCGATCGTTTGTTACAACTGTGGAGCCATAGGACATTATGCTAGGGATTGCCAAAACCCTATTACAACATGTAAGTATTGCAAGTCCTATGATCATACTATAGAAGAATGCTCTCTCTTGATAGCCAAGACTAAGGATCATAAGCCAGCAGTAAACCAGAATATTCAGCTTATTTCTACTGAGCAGCAAGAACCAGAACCAAGAGTAAATATTGTGACTCGCAGCGGTGCTTCTACTAGTAGGACATCGTAGGATGACGAAAAGAATACAGGTCCGAAGTGGGTGTGTAAAGCCACTGATAAATCTACACCACTTGACCTGCAGAAGAACAAAGAAACATTTCAGCAAGCTAAAACTTTCTTTACTGACCCTACACCATCAGGATCGCAGATATTGCCTTATAGGGGTGTACCACAGCAAAAACCTTGTAGCATTAGTCCTGTGTAGATATCGCAGGCTACCACATCTGGAAGGTGCGAAGAGGATGAGTTGACAGGAAGTGTACAATCCTTCCTGCAAAGCTGCTTGAAACTCGTAAGAAATGAGAAATCCATAGGAGAGATTCAATGCATCATAGATCAGTATCAGCAGTCTTCCTCCGTGAGCAGTACGCAGCATGTTGTTCATAATATTATGGGCCATACAAGAACAGGAAGAGAAATGAGACTCACAGCACAAATTGGAGAGTTTGAAATGGGTGAGGTAATCCTAGATTTAGAATCATAAGTAAATGTTCTTACTAAGCAGACATGGGAATAGATGGGTATCCCTAATTTAGCCAGATCACCTATCCATCTACGATTATCCAATCAGCAAAGGGTATCGCCGCTGGGTCGATTACCGCAAGTACCAGTTGATATTGATGGAGTTCACAGCTTTGTAGATTTTGAAGTCATAGAAATTATTGGCGATAGCAGACCGTATCCAGCTTTATTGGGTATTGATTGTGCATTTGATAACATGGCTGTTATCAATTTGAAGAAAAGAAAAATGACCTTTGAGGATAAACAGATTCGAGTCATCGCACCGTTGGATCCTTTTCAGGGTCCTCGATACATTGAACCTATCAGAGCAGAGGAAGAGGTGCGTAATATGGAGAGCCTCTATCAAATGACTACTAACCAGAGTGATTATGTCAATCCCACCTCAAAAGGAAATATTAGTTGGTGATGCGATAGCTCATGCCCATCGGATTCGGATGTTGGTTTAGAAAATTCGCAGAACAGGCTTTATGAAGTTTCAGCTCACAGATGTGCATTTATGACTAAGTCATTGCGATGGATTGGAACAGAGATTAAAGATATTCCGTCTTTTGATGGCTTAGCAGATATCAATGAATTTTTACAGCAGTTTGAGTAGGAAATCCCTAATGAGCAGAGGATGGCAGTTATTGACCTTGCAGTAAGAGCCACACCTGCAAGATGGTGGCATGCACATACAGAAAATATCCCATCATGGGATGATTTTAAGAGATTGATGGTGATCAAATTCTCTAATGATAAGGAGCGTTTACAGTAGAAATATACAGGAGAAAGTGACCCCAGGTCACATTAAGATTTGTGAACAGAATTGGTCGGACATTCCAGAGGATGAATGGGTTCACCTATTCATTCACACTTTAGACACAATCCCAAAGAAATGGTACACTGAGACAGAGTTGCGCAGAGGAACGATTACATGGCCAGTTATGATAGACATTTTTGTACTCACTTTCACTTTTGAATCTGAGTATCCAAGCATTGATCAGGCTCTACAGATTATAAAGACTGAGATATTTGATGACTGTACCCTACCAGTGTATGCTCAGCCTGATTGGGCCATCCAGTTAGAACATGCGCTAGAGTGTTACAACTTCGCAGAAGAGCCAGGTGATGAGGATGAGAATCCTCGCAGTATCAACATTCCAGAGTCAGAAGGGACTCACGAAGTTGATGGACCAAAGCTAGAAATTCCAGCTGTCACGGAGCCTATTAAGATTAAAAAGATCAATATTGGCACAGAAACAAAACCAAAGTTTGCCTCTATTGGAGACTATTGGGATGATGAAACGGCAGGACACATCGCAGATTTGTTACATGACTATCAGGACTTATTTCCCACTAAGTTTATAGAGATGAAGGGAATAGTAGGAGATTTGGGAGTCATGAGGATACCTTTGAAAAGAGGATGCTAGGCCAGTTAAGCAGCGTCCATACAGATTAAATCCTCGTTATAAAGAAAAAGTTAAGGATAAGATTGATAAGATGCTAGCAGCAGGCATCATTGAGCCAGTAGAAAAAAGCGAATGGGTTAGTCCCATGGTTGTGCAGAAAAAGAAAACTAAAGGAGAAATCAAGATTTGTTTCGATTTGCGCAAACTCAACGACGCATCACTTCATGACCCATTTTCGACACCTTTTACTAATGAATTTTTAGACAATGTGGGAAGACAGAAGATTTACTCATTCACTGATGGCTTTTCAGGCTATTACCAGATAAGAATCCATCCAGAGGATCTACATAAGACCACCTTTGTGACAGAATGGGGCTCATTCCAGTATACAGTAATGCCCTTTGGTCTTAAAAAATGCACCAGTTATTTTTTCTATAGTAGTTGTTGTCTTTAAGGAATACATCCATAAATTCTTAGAAGTCTATTTTGATGATTGGACTGTATTTGGATAATGTGGGAGGACAGAAGATTTACTCATTCACTGATGGCTTTTCAGGCTATCACCAGATAAGAATCCATCCAGAGGATCGACATAAGACCCCCTTTGCGATAGAATGGGGCTCATTCCAGTATACAATAATGCCCTTTGGTCTTAAAAAATGCACCAGTTATTTTTTCTATAGTAGTTGCTGTCTTTAAGGAATACATCCATAAATTCTTAGAAGTCTATTTTGATGATTGGACTGTATTTGGATTAATCAAAAAGCATATAGGAGATTTAAGGCTCATGTTAGCGAAATGTAGGCAATATCAGATTTCTCTTAACTTGAATAAATGTATATTATGTGCACCATTTGGTATTTTGTTGGGTCATATTGTTTGCAAACAAGGCTTGATGGTATATTCTGCAAAGATTGCCATCATTGTAAATCTTCAAGCACCCAACTCAGTCAAGCAATTGAGGACAGTGCTTGGTCATACAGGGTATTATAGAAAATTCATCAAAGGTTATGCAAAGATCACAGTATCCATGGAAAATTTGTTAAAGAAAAAAGTGAAATTCCTATGGAATTAGGAATGCCAGGAAAGTTTAGACACTCTTAAAGAGAAGATGGTTACAGCACCCATCTTAGTATTTCCAGATTGGAACAAACCATTTCATGTACATGTGGATGCATCTGGCATCGCACTCGGGATTGTCTTAACACAACCAAGAGAAGGGGGTATCGATCACTCTATTGCGTACTCAAGCAAAAAGTTATCTACCGCAGAAAAGAACTACACCACTGCAGAAATAGAAGGATTAGCTATGGTGTATGCTCTACAGAAGTTCAGGCACTACCTATTGGGTGCCCCATTCAAGATGTTCACTGACCATTCCGCTTTAAATTATTTGGTCAATAAGCCAGTGTTAGGGGAAAGGATCTGTAGATGGCTACTCCTATTTCAGGAGTATGATTTTGAAATTATTATAAAACCAGGGAGATTGAATGCAGGACCTGATCATCTGTCGCGGATAGACTCATGAGAAGAACCAAGTAATTTAGAGGATAATTTTCTAGATCCACAATTGTTCTCTATCTAGATCGCAAATGAGTATTACGCAGATATTATTCACTTTCTCACTACAGGGTGAGCACCAGTTGAGTTTACTAAGAAGCAAAATAAACAGTTAGTTGTTAAAGCAGCAGATTTCACTTTGATCGTAGGACATTTATACAAGTTAGGTCTAGATGAAATTCTGCACAGATGCGTTATGCCGCACGAGAAATGAGCCATTATCAGAGAAGCACATTCAAGTACCACAGGAGGTCATTTCGCAGGAAAGCCGACTGCTCAGAAAATTCTAGCTGTAGGATTATCGTGGCCTACTTTGCATAAAGACACTAACGAGTTTTGCAGATGCTGCGATATCTGCCAGAGGGTAGGAAAACCTTCAAGGAGAGATGAAATGTCCCTGCGACCACAGATTACGCTACGGGCATTTGACAAGTGGGCTATAGATTTCGTGGGTCCTATCAACCCACCAGGGAAACGAACTGGTGCGAGATACATCATCACAGGAACAAAATACCTTACCAAGTGGGCAGAGGCCAAAGCAGTAAAGAATTGTGATGCTGCTACAACTGCACAGTTCATTTTTGAAAACATCATAAGTAGATTTGGATGTCCAGCAATTTTGATGAGTGATCAAGGCACACACTTTCTGAATCGCACTATTGAGGCCTTGACGGAGGAATTTCAGATACAGCATCATAAGAGCACTCCCTACTACTCACAAGCTAATGGTACGGTGGAGGCTTTTAACAAGATTCTATAAAATGCTCTTACTAAGATCTGTAACAACCAAAGAGATGATTGGGACCTCAGGGTTAATGTTGTGTTATGGGCTTATAGGACTACATGCAAGAAACTCACAGGACACACACCTTTTAGCTTGGTGTATGGACAAGAGACTGTTATGCTTATAGAATATATTATTCCTAGTTTAAGAATTGCTCAAATTACCGAGATGGCTGATACAGATACGATGAATAAAAGATTAGCGCAGTTGCTTGCCTTAGAAGAAGACAGATTTATCGTAGGATTTCATCAAAAAGTGCAGAAGGCACGAGAAAAAGCTTGGCATGACAGGCACATCAAGAGCAAGATTTTTCAGACAGGAGACCTAGTGCTCCTTTATGACAGCAAGTTTGTTAAGTTTCCAGGAAAGTTCAAGACACATTGGTTGGGGCCATATTAGATTCAGCAAGTCACAGAAGGAGGTGTCATTCAGCACAGTAAACTGAACGGAGAACTTGTTCCTACTTTGATTAATGGCAGTAGGCTCAAGATTTATAGTGATAGCCACTCCACCTCCCAACCCTAACTCTGAGAACTAAGTGGTGCAGATGTCCAGTGTAGTTGAAAAAAGGCATCGCACCCATAACTAGTCTACACCAGGTGAAAAAAGTTCCAAGTAGGAGGAATCGCAGCAGGAAAGTTTATTTTGCGCAAGTCATAGGACGATTGCGGAGTTTTTGAACGTTGCGGAGTTTCACGCCAACTTTTTGGTCCAGGACGATGCGGCGTGACATCGCAGCGAGGCGATGTTCCCCGTGCTGCGAAGACGATTTTGAAAGGGAAAGAGGGCTAGTCACTTTGCCTTCTGACAAGCAATTAATGTAGATATGACAAGTATACGTTGTCCTAGATTTGGTAAATCTTGGTCGAGACCGCAGCTTGTGCACAATTTTCAAGGAAAATTTGAACGGGTTTTAGCAATTAATAAGGAGCAGGGCGTCGGGTGTTGTCTTGTCCATGCAATAAATGCCGCCAACGGATCCAGTCTAAGCGACCGTTGCTTCAGAGATTACCTCCTTCATTACAAATACACAGATCATTCAAACAGAAGGGTTACTTTTGCGATTTCTGAGAGTTATAGAGTAATTTGTAGAGTTTTCCATGTGCAGAGAGATACTCCAGTTACAGAGTGCTGGTTTCCCCATTTTCGCAGCCATTTCCAGTCCAGAGTATCGCACAGGGGGGTTTATGTCCGAGACGCAGCCTTTAGAAGACGTCGTGCGACGATTCAAGCATGGTGGCCTCGACTTTGCTATGACGACGCCGCCCAAGATTGTGAAATTAGGTGCAACACAGGTCAAGCAGACGCCAGGGACGAAAAGTCAAGCTCAGATAGTAGAAGAGTCCAATTCAGAGCACGAAGAAGAAGTTCATATGGCAGCAGTATACATTTTGCCACGAGTCGAGGACGCACCAAAGGTAACCATTCCCAAGGGTGCTAAGTTTCATATTCCACTACCGCTAATTGATCATCACGTAAAGGAAGATGGAGAACTGTTAGGATACGTCCCTGCTCTCAAATTTACAAACTATAACCTTGGAGACAGTAAGACATATCCTCAGTTTCGGCAGGATCAGTATCTTATGGTTCAGAGGAACCCGAGGACCAGTGCAGATGAGTTTTTTCCTATGGAACATGTCCATATTCTTGAGCAATCATGCTTGCTCAATTTGTTGAGAATACCACATTTCGGACGAGGTACAGAGATTAATGCCGTGGTGCGTGTGCTACTTTCCTGTGTACATGGAAGTTACCTCTGGCTGGGTAACAGGGTTGATGTAAACGTCGATTTGATACACCACATCACTGGGCTGTCCAAGAGCGGTAAGGACCCTCAGACACATATATCAGGGAAAAGCAAGGATACTAAGCTACCAGTGCTTCTAGTTAGCAAGTATAAGCTACATAGACGAGGTCGGGCTTATGACCTCACAGCCTTAGCAGATGATACACTCATATTTACAGACAGTCTGCTTGCAGGCAGACTGTTAACTAAATTTCGCCCGAAAGAAGTCACAGCAGCAGTAATTCACCTTGTCGTGCAGGTCGCAGAAGGTGAACAACTTAATTGGTGTTTGTTTTTATTAAATATTTTTCTTTCATATTATTTGGCAGCGTAGGACGAGCCAAACCACCCCTTCCACTTCTCGTGGTTGCTTATATTATGTGCATTCGTCGGGTGGAGAGAGCCACCCCATACCCAATTTCTACAGCTAGGAGGCGGAGAGTGCAGAGGTGCACGATATGCAAACTTATGGGAAAGCAACAGTCCAGCCAAGAAAAAGATCAATATGATAGTATTCATAGAATACTATAAGCTTTTGAAGCGAGTCATCCTTGAGACACCGCGGATCAACACAGAGGTTGTTGACATGTATCACAATCAGCTTGATTTCATTGCGGACAGGCATACAATCTATTTGAGGCCAAAAGGGTTTAGAAAGGACGACTGGGCTATTGGATTGTTCAGGATGATAGCGCAGGATGTAGAAGATGTCATCAAAGACTTTAATGAAGAGTGGAAGAAGGCATTAGAAGATGCCACAGCAGGAAATGTACAAGCAGAAACCGCACAAAAGGAAAGATGCAGTAGAAGTGCCACCAGCGGCACAAAAGAAGAAAAAAGTCAAAATCTCAACGCCCACTACAGAGACCGCACTAACAGAAGATGAGTATGATCTCATCGCAGCGAGAGTGCAGAAGAAGATGCAGGACTCATTTCAGAAAATGCAAACATCACAGGACAAGCTACAGAGCATGATAGATAAGCATCTTCCAGAGTTGAAAGCACTAACTGAGAATACTGCCATGACGCGGATTCAGCCAGTCAAGGCGACACCAGGAGAAAGCTCACAACCATCGATTTCCCGCGAGGAAGTCTTTGCACAGGATTGCACCAATACAGTGCTCATACCGCCAGGGAGCATCTGATTCCCTGTTTCGATGATTGATGTGCAGATACAGGTTAGACACCCTTTCGAGGTTAATTTGGCACAATTCCCCGTTGATCAACTACAGATGATCCAGCGGCAGATAGTCGCAGAGCTCAGGGATAGAGAGCTTGCGACTTATAACCAGAACACTCAGCTGATACAACAGAATACAGAGCTCACCGCAGGCTTTCAGACAAAGGCGATGGAGTTAAGACCATATGAATGAAAGAGAAAAGGATCTAAGTCGGGTCCTGCAGAACATCGCATTGGAAAGCATACCACTCGAAAGAGAGAAGAGGCTACAGCTTGCATACTATACATCTAATTTCAGCCCAGCCAAAGATTAGAGTCAAGGGGCACGTCAACCACCTCGACCTCGATCGCGATGGTCTTCCCTCTCAATTGGACCTTAAGCGAAGGAAGAATCCCATGCGGCCGAAATGATCTACCATCAAAGGCAGTCAACATAGTAGCGGATTGAGACAACTCGGGAGAACCCAAACCCTTCCAACATGACAAAGACATCACAGAAGGAGCAGCGCCTTCATCAATCACAGTGTGTTTGACGGTCATATCAAGACACTCTACATGAATCAAAAGAGACACGTAGAAAGGCAAGTGAGGCTGCAGTCCCATGGTTTCAAATTTGATAACGGAAGAAGAGTTAGCATCATTAACCCCAAGAGCAGAAAGCAATGCTTTCCTTTGCGGAGGACAACTCTGAAGTACTTCAAGCGCGGACATCGCACGAGGAGTTTGGCCCAAATCCTTGACAACGAAATAGTTTTGGGCGGCTCGGGCATTAGGATTGTGCCCCAAATGCTTTAGGACTCCCTTAGGAATGTGAGGTGCAACTTCGGGTTTATCTATAGGGTTTTCGATACACAAAGGGCTCTCGGGTGGAGGGGGTTCTTTTCCAAGGTCCGGTTGTGACGAACCATAATCCTTCGCACGAGTCACAACCTTAGTAGCTCGCACCATGTTGATGTAACCATGACCAATATTGGCCTCCGGCGGATTTTGATCTCCACTCGATGCACAATGAGGATCAATGGTCCTCAAGTTCATATTTTGATTATGGGGTAAAGTATTAATTAGCACAGTTGGGCCCTGCACTATGAATCTCGAGGAATCTTCCATATGAGGGCACAAGTGAGTGAGGTGGTCCTCCTTACACAACTTGTAAGGAAAATTTACCTTACGTTTAAACTACTTGTCCCCCCCAGCATTACGAGTGTTCTTGTCATTATAATTAGCATTTCCATTCTTGTTCCCACCCTTACAATTATTTTTACCCTTTTTCTTATTCATTCCAGGCTGTTGGTTGCCCTTCTGGTCCGACGATTGCACAGAATATACACTCGTCGTTTGGGTGGGTTGAGACCAAGTCGTGGCTTGTCCCGACGCGGATTGATTAATAGACAATTGGCTCACTTGTTTCACAACCAAATCCGTAGGTTTGGCAATTGTACAACCCACAATACCATCGGCATGTGGTCCAGGCTTGATCTTGTGATTGAAACTAGATCACGAAGCGTTAGGTATAATCTCATACAAAAATATGGATTGAGCGTAGATCAAATCCAACTCTTGCGCCCTAAAGATTGCTTATTCCTCGTTTTGGACTCTGGATGTAGAAACATCCTTCGCAATGTAAGGTAACAAAAACTTGAGGAGCCACTCAAAGAGAAATTCTGGTGGTATAAAGGCTTTAATCAACCGCTTTCGTCTACGCCACTCTTGAATATGGTCCAAGATATGTGTGCATTTGTCTTGTCGAAATGTCGACAAGAGTTCTGTACCAAAATCGTAATGCACGGGTAGCTGAAAGTGATTGAGGAAAGTTATGGCAAGGTCATCAAATAAAACGAATGCCCCCCTTGGTAACTTTATATACCATTTCGTTGCAG
This sequence comes from Pseudotsuga menziesii, assembly GCA_001517045.1. Lineage (NCBI taxonomy): Eukaryota > Viridiplantae > Streptophyta > Pinopsida > Pinales > Pinaceae > Pseudotsuga > Pseudotsuga menziesii. Next base: position 135,455 of record LPNX010212161.1, on the reverse strand, counting down.
GCCCGGTGAGGGTGCGTTGAAATAGCATTAAACGGATTGAATCGTCATGTAAGGAATTGGAAGAGCGCTAAAGGTGAAAAGTAGTGACATGCTCACTAGGATCTTCTCTAGCTTTGCCCTTGAACTTGGGAATGTCCAAAGGAAGCTTGTTAGGGACAATCGGCCAAGCCAGGTCATGAGATACCGGATCGTTCATAAGTCTCGATAAGTCAAGTAAGTTCAACATTGCGAGGAAAGGGATCCTAGGTTGAGTCGGTCTATGCCACGCTCCCTGATAGTTCTGGTTCATGTAAAGATGATTGCTATAAATACCATGGCCTTGGCCATAATATCCTCCTCTCATTTAACTCGTATAGGGTTGCATTAATGCATTATGATATGGTGTACCTTGACTATGTGATGCTACAAAGCCATAATTGGAAGAGTAAGTAGGTTGTTGATACCCGTACCCATAGGGTTGATAGTTTTGTCCATACTGCGGTCCATAAGATTGCCCATGAGAAGCTCCATAAGGTGTCCCATAGGATGTCCCATGAGAAGCTCCATAGTTAAAAATATGGGGAACTCCTTGCGATGGACCATTAAACGATCCAGAAATAGGAATATGACCTCCCGAAACAACGGGAGGTACTTGACTCTGAGATACTATCGTGCAAGCAGTCGCAGTACGAACATGGCTAGTAGCGATATTCCAGCCCGAAGGACCACGTGAATGAAGGGGAGGAAGGGTTGTCAAAAACGCATTCGAAGGAGTATGTTTCGAAGACGAAGGGACATGTGCAGGGATGTAAGTGGTGTTCCCTAGGCTCACTCATCTCGGTTCGAATATCTGCATATGGATACTAACACTAGGTCTAAGACGGACATGTGAGGGAGCTTCCACCACTGGGATGGAAGGTGCAATGTGACTAGTGCTCCCAAATCTCTCCGCATAGAAAAAGAATAGAAGTGCCCCCAGGCATAGTGCTAGGTTCAACTTCTGACTCGACATGATGTGTCGGATCGAGTGCAAGGATATCAGACATGCCATAACAAACATGACTAGTGCTTGTGGGTTCATGATGAGCCTCTTCGCCTGGAAACCAATACCGACGACCTGTGAATGAGGGATCATAACCAGAATGTGAAGGTATTTCCAGTGAAAGATCATATACGGGAGTAAAATCTACATCCCCAACCTCGTGAGGTGGAGAAGACATCTCAGGAATCTCATCCTCGTGATCTCCCATAGTGTGTGAATCAACGTGAGAAGTAGTCCGCCCAGACTGTCTGTTTCTCTCTCCCAAAGGAGGAGGAGACCTGGAAAGCAAAAGTCTTGCTAAACGACAAGAACGGCAAAGTGTCACGCCCGAATCCACAATGACTCAAAAATGAAAAAGACTCTATCTAATTACGCAAACCCTAGGAAAACTAGCGTGCACAGAGCATACACCTATAAAATGTAAAGCCAAATCACAAGAAAACAAGCGTAAGATACGTAAGCTCTCAAATGAAGCAGGTATGTCTCGCCTAGGAGAGGCTTGAGACTCCCATACACAACAAGCGGAGGTTCGTAACCAATTATAGTGGCCCTCAAATTCAACGCATATAGCGATTGTGTTGTCTGACCCCTACCTGGCCAGGACACCTGCAGAATAACCTCTGTGAAGTACCCCCTCGATAACCTAGGTAAGGCAACTAAGGTCACCTCAATATAATCAATGCCCAGGCAGCCAGTCGCAGACGGGATTGACCATATGGGTAGGGTAGCGAAGCCCGAAACTCTCGAAAGATCCCCCAAATATGAATACAGTCTTGGAAATCTCTCCGGTGCTACTCAGTTATGACTAGGGGTCATCCCAATCAATAAACGCTCACACTGCCTCATGTTTAACTCCCTTGTAAGAGGAGGATCCTAAGAAACACTAATTACATAAAGGAATTTCACACTCTCGCCTGGACAGAAACCATTAGAGAAAATTTGGGGTCTAAAATGGGCCTTATAAGAAAACGTGCCAAAACAAGTTTTTGTGAGTTGGAATTCAAGAACCAATAGAATTTCAATAAAATAAGTCAACCATAATGGTTGAATTGACATATTTGTCATTAGAAAAAACTACTTTTTTTGTTTGTATTTTCGACATATCTCATTGTATTTTTACTCAAATTTCGATCGAGAGAGCTCGTTGGATGCAGGAGTACCCACACTGCATACTTTTGACGAACCCCGCTACCCCAAAAACAAGAAATACCTGAAAAAACGTGAAGATGATTTTTACTCAAATTTCGATCGAGAGAGCTCGTTGGATGCAGAAGTACCCACACTGCATACTTTTGACGGACCCCGCTACCCCAAAAACAAGAAATACCTGAAAAAACGTGAAGATGATGTCATCTTCACGTTTTTTCAGGTATTTCTTGTTTTTGGGGTAGCGGGGTCCGTCAAAAGTATGCAGTGTGGGTACTCGTTGGATGCGGAATCAAATTCCGCATCCAACGAGCTCTTCCGATCGAAATTTGAGTAAAAAAACAGAGAGATATGTCGAAAATACGAACACAAAAAATAGTTTTTTTTTCTTTCTTCCTCCAAAATTAATCAATATTATTTTATTATTTTAACTATTATTTTATTATTTTCCTTATGAAGCCCATTTTAGACCCCAAAATTCCTCTAATGATAAATGTTTTGTTTAGTGGTCTTTGAGAATTTACTCACAATGAACTACTCCAAGACCCTAAAACCTAATCTTGTTGGTGCACCCCATAAAAGAAAAAAGTGTAATTCATTTTATTATGCATTGATTTTAATTGGCTTATTACTCAAAAAGACAAATGGTAGTGTAACTAATGATGTTATGACGCAACAAGAAGTAAAATGCACTCTGTCAAATGAAAAACGAGGTATGCTACTACGTGAAGTGCAAAATTTTCTTTCAAACGAATATGCAATCATTCTATATGAAAATCTGACTAATACTCTCCAAGCAAACCAAATGCAAGTACCATGCAAAATGCAACAATGCATAAGATGCAAAAAGCAAATGTTTTTGTATTTTTTGAATTAAAATGAGATAAAAAAACAAAAGTATGACTCTATAACCCCAGGCTCTGCAAGCACTACCAAAAAGCACCCAAGCAAAGCACTAAGGTAAAAGAGACCTAATGCACCAATCCCAAAACAAAAAATAGAAAATGAAATGACAAGAACATTTTCAAAAATTTAAACTTAAAAACGTCTCTGGTCAGAAATAGAGGTGTATACAGACTCCAGAAGCATCCAAGAAGACTCTACAATCATCCAAACTCACCCAACAACACTTAATCTTCCCCAAAAAGGCAAAACTCAGGGCATACACGACTGTGTGCAAAAATTCCGTGTATATCCGCGGCTATTCCAGTAAAAACCACGTGTACACGCAACTATAAAGACAAAACTCGCGTACAAGAATAAAACGAGATAAAAAAGAAGGTAAACAGACAAGCTGAAACAAAATTTACTCCTATCAGACACTACTAAGCAAACATGCCCCCAGACCCGACTCAGAAAAAAGAAATCAAAGCAATTCAAGAACATTGAATGCCGATAAAACCCCCAAAGAAAATGACTAAGAACTCCCGAATGGAGTCGTCAATTCTGTTACAGAGAAAACTTCCTATGACTTGAGGTACCACAACAAACAAAAAAACCACAGAAATCAATCCCTTCCCAATATGCAAGAGAAATAAACATCCAACACTAAAGGATCTCGAAACATACCTTATTTCGGATGGTTGATGTAGATCCCCATTGAGCTTTTCCAATCTCGTTTGTGTTAGCAATTTGCTCTCTCAACAATCAGCAAACAAGACAAGCATACTATATAATTGTGTTAAACCTACTCTAGCATATATAATCAATAACATATAAGCATTTAAAAGCATCCATGGATTCAATATTCATTTAAATACACATTATTGGATAGGAAAATATATTTCTATTAGCATAAATCAAAGATTACAAGAATGACAACATCTGTCGGCACATCTGCAAATCGGAGAAACTGAGTCCTCCACCTAGGCCTCCACCACTTCAATCCTCCATCTCTCGATAGCAAGCTCACAAGCAAAAGCAAGCTTGGAAAGAACACAAAGTGCTCCGAGGGACAAAGAGATGCAGACTCAAGTATAAGCTCCGCCAACAATGGACTATAGTTTTATTGCTCTTCAATTCCTCTCCCTTCAATGTATCCAAAGGGTTCTCTATATAGTGCTTCAATGGGGTAATGGAAGGTCGAAACCGAGCGATCTCAAGGCATATGGAAGGCCAAGAGACAAGTGACTCGGCTCCACATCAAGAAAAACTCCAAAACTATTTGGCTTTTTGCACACATCTCGACGTACGCGGGTTTAAGGGCCATGTCCGCGTATATACGCGAGAATAGGTTTAAAAATCGCGTATGGCAAATAATGCATGTTTTTAGGGATGATCTTGGAAACATCAAAGATACAAAAATAGTCTATAGAAACCAAAGAGTCTGCAGAGGGACAAGGAAGGCCATAAATGTGTGATCCACCATGTGTAGTAAAATCAGTTGTAACAATCTTCATCACTAGATGACCTCGAACTGCTTGGAGTGTTCATATCACTAAGTCATTCCTGCTTCCGCAATTGTGGTTGTTGCTGGTGTTTGTTGTTGTGATGGTTGCTGTTGTTGTTTCTCTTATTTAACTCCTCCATTAAGAAGTCTATGCCATTCCTCATTACTGTTGTTATGATTCTCTGCTTCTTGCTCATGGAAAAGTACATCTCTACTTGCAAATACTGTGAGTAGAAAGATCAAACAATTTTTATGCTTTAAATTCAAAACGGTACCCTATGAACATTTAATGGTTTTAGCATCCAATTTCTTCCTATTCTCCTGTGGAATATGTGCAAAAGCTTTACACCCAAATACCTTCAAATTATGAACTGCTAGTTTGAAACCATACAAGGCTTCAAAAGGAGGTAATATTATCAAGACGCCTTGTTGGACTTCTATTCTTTAAATAAATTGCAGTGTTTATGGCTTCACCCCAAAATGCATTCGAGAGATTCTTACATTTCATCATACTGCGTGCACACTCTACTAGAGTTCTATTTTTCCTTTCAGCAACTTCATTCTGCTGTGGAGTGTTGGGTACTGTAAACTACTGTACTATTCCGTGATCTTTGCAATATTTGATAAAGTCTCCTACTTTATACTCTCCCCCTTGATTTGAACGAAGGATTTTGATGGATTTTCCTGTTTGTTTTTCCACCATGGTTTTGAATTCTTTAAAGTACTTAAAAACATCATTTTTTCTTTGAAGGAAATAAACCCATGTATATCTCATGCATTCATCAATAAATAACAGAAAGTAAAATGCACCTCTTAAAGACCTTGTCTAATAACAGAAAGTAAAATGCACCTCTTAAAGACCTTGTCTACATAGGTCCACAAACATCAGTATGCACAAGATCTAACACATCTCTCTTTCTCTTATCAGGATTAAAGGAAAATTCATCTCTATGCATCTTTCCTAATGCACATCCTTCACAAGCAATATTCTCATTCTTTAACATGGCAAGTCCTTCAACCATATTATGTTTCTGTAATAACAATAAATCATGATGATTGATGTGGCCATACCTTTGATGCCAAAGGTTTTCTGTTGGCATGGTTGCAAAAGTCAGTGCGTGATATTCTTTGTTGGTAACTTCAAGCTTGTATAGTCCTCCTGCTCTGACTCTCGTTGCAACAGTTTTGTATTGGTCCAGCACATCCTTTACTATGCAATAATTCTTGAAGAATTCAACCTTCAAGTTCTGATCTTGTAATGGTGGACACAAAGATCAACTTTTTATTTATCCCTTGCACATACACAATAGCGTGAATGTGTCGAACAGTGCCATTCGGCAATGTTACTAAAATATCACTATATCCCTCGATTTGATGAGGACAATCATCTCCAAGGTATATGCTGGCACTAGTCTGTTTTTCTTTAAAATTAGTATACTACTTATTACATGTCATATGTACTGATGCTCTAGAATCCACAAACCAGGCATCACAGTCATCAGTTTCAACAAAAAAAAAGCAGCATTAAACACATACAATCTAAGAGCCCGTGAATCAAAATTAGGGGATTCATCAGTATCATCACTAACAATAAACAAACTCAGAGCATGCTTTGAAAAATCTTCTAAAAAATGACCTGTATGTCTTCTAGGTATATTCCTAGCCTCATCATTTTTTTCTTTTGACAATCTCTAATAAGATGTCCAGGTGGACCACAATAAAAACAACTCTTTGACTCGTTCCTATTAGATGGCATACCTTGATTTGACCTTGGAGATTGTCTTCTCTGCAATGAACTCCCTCCTGAAAATCTCTTATTTGACCATGATGCCAAGTCTAAATTCTGAGGCTTCAAATTCACGCGCCTTTCTTCCTCCTGCAGCAAAATACCTGTCAATTCTTCAAACGTAGGTGGTTTCTCCCTTGCTGCAAGACCTGTTATAAACATTTGATAATCTTCTAGCCTACCATTTAAAGTAATTGTGACATGATCAATGTTGAAAACTTTTCCCCCCCTATTTCCCATCTTGTATTTCACCTCTTTTATGTGAACCAAGAATGAACTAACATATTCATTTCCATCCATTTTAATTCCTAGCAGTTGAGTTTTTATGAGTTTTTAGGAAAAGAATATGATTTCTATTGCTAGTTTCATACAAATCTTTAAGCGTTGTCCACATTTCAAAAAAAGTTTTAGCTTCTCTAATATGTGGAATTATGTTATGTTTAACAGACATACGTATCAATACCTTGGACTTGCTCTTACGCTTATACCAATCTCGGATCTGTGCTACTATTGCACGTGCAGCCACATCATGTTTTGCTTCATCTCCCTTCGCAATTGTCTATATACCATAACCTTCCATCAAGGTCTATATTTTCAATTTCCAATTGATGAAATTCAAGCCATCTAGTTTATTGCCTTCATTGATGTAGGTCTCTACCAGCAGATTTGACATTTCAACAAGTGTTTGCTCATTATTAACAAACGCACTTCAATCCTTGGGGAGTTGGTTCTCACGGATCTCCAAACAACATCTGCACATGTCTACAGCAATCTGCACAACGTCTCTTGAATGAATCTTGGTCAAGGAGCTATGCATTTCTTCCATAGCATGAAGGACAGGGGAACTTACTCTACTCCATAGGAAATTTGTTTGCTGGGAGCCAATCATGCCCCAAACTAACCAACCACGCACAACTGTTCTTAATGTGCAGCCCACGACTCCAAAGACAGTTCTCGCACTTACTCTACTGCTCAGGCTTCCTTTATTTGAATCCCTCCAACTACTCTACCTCACGGCTCCTCTACTTCACGACATACAGCACTCCATCTTCTCTTTCTCTCTATGATGCAACAACCTTTCCCACAGCACGAGAATTTGGCAGCAAGCAGCGATACCTCCAGGCATCAATAAAGGTCAATATATAGCACATCAGCTTCAACGCAACTCTGCATCCCAGCAACAGTTTCACCTTTTCACACACAGCGTGATTCCTCATCTACTATTTCCCTACTCTCATACCAACTTGAAATTAGAAAAAAAAAACAAAGTACACAAAAAGCAACGATACCTCCAAGCATCAATAAAGGTCAATATATAGCACCTCAGCTTCAAGGCAGCTCTGCATCCCAACAACAGTTTCACTTTTTCACACACAACATGACTCCTCCTCGTCCACTCTTTCCCTACTCTAATACCAACTTGAAATTTAAAAAAAACAAAGTACACAACAAACAAAGCACACAAGGATTGAGAAAAATCACATCAAAGACTAGCCTCGTTCTATATTTATTAAATGAAGACAAATAAACGATTACAACAATCAACAAGGAAATAGGATCTACATTAATAAATTGGAGTTTATGTAGGCAACTAACTAGTGCTCCATTATTTCTAACATTAGTTAAGTCAATCTTAAAAGCCCAACCAATATATTAAATGAAGACAAATAAACAATTACAACAATCAACAAAGAAATAGAATCTACATTAATATACTGGAGTTTATTTAGGTAACTAACTAGTGCTCCATTATTTCCAAGTCTAACATTAGTTAAGTCAATCTTAAAAGCCTAACCAATATATTGAAACACGTTAACAAACATTCCTAAAAAAGTTTTATTTAAAAAATTTGCAATTTTATCTACAATTGGAATTTTATCTTCAAGAGATTGCATCATCTCAAAGAAATTGCCAACTCATTTCCTTATCTACAATACTACCACATTAAAGAGAACATAATGAATTATCTAACTCTCAAAATAAAAACCTACAAACCCTTTAGTATCAAAGAAAAACATCTCGAGAACAAAAAGACGATTCTACCACATTAAAGAGAACATAATGAATTATCTAACTCTCAAAATAAAGACTTACAAACCCTTTAGTATCAAACAAAGACATCTCGATAACAAAAAGACAACGTTTTCGTTTGATACATGACTTTAAATTGCAAATCATTAAAAATTGGTTATCATCCCATCTGTTATTAATGGGAAAAAAAATCAAAGTATTAAATAATAATATAGAAGTGATTGAATGTGTTATTGTCCTTGTGCACCTATAATAAGTGTATTTGCAAAATTCGACGAAAGTTCTAATTATAATCTAATTTCAAGTGATTGAATATGGTGCTCCTTGTCCACCTTTGAGTGTATTTGCAAAATTGGATGAGTTTATGTTATCAACATGTAAAACACTTGTAAGGCCCAATGGTTGAAACTTTGGATCAGTTCATTTTGAGATGAAGTCATTTAATTGTTATTTATTTTATTATTCTTACCTATGGTACACATTACCCTTATATTAGTAGTCACTTTAAATGTGGGTATGACTTCTTACATACATGGCATTTAAAAAAAGAAATCTTAATATGAAAATGATTTTGGGAAACATTTGAAAAATACAATCAATTCAAAATTTAGCAATAAATTAATAAAAGTATCTTGTTGAAGGGTATTTGATATGACTTCTTACATGCAAAGGAATTTTTTTTAAAGAAGAAATTTTGTTAGTATGAAAACGATGTTTCGAAACATTCCAAAAATACAATCAATTCAAAATTTAACAATAAATTAAGATATTTGAATTTAACAATAAATTAATAAAAATATCTGGTTGAGAGGTTAATAACACTATTGATAACAACAATAATTATTTCATAGTACTTACATCCTTGATTTTTATTTGCATACAATTGCTAATATACACCTAAAATATATAAAGAAAAATGAAACATTTGAGAAATCTAATTAGTGTAGCCAAACTGACACCATTGTTTTATGTTTGGTGTTGGAGCATTCAAGTCCAATCAAATTAGGGTTGTTGCCAGGTAGCCAAATTGACACCATTGTCTTATGTTTGGTGTAGGGGCATTTAAGTCCAATCAAATTAGGGTTGTTGCAAGGTAAATGGTTGTGCTATAATTTTTTCAAATTAGGGTTGTTGCAAGGTAAATGGTTGTGCTGTAATTTTTTGTAGTTTCCTTATTAGTTAATATTTCATGTTTTGCTAGGGTTAGCCTATCAACAAAAAATGATACATTCATCTTGCAAGTGCAAAATTGCAAAAATTGCTTACCTTGGAGTAAATTCATTACTAGTAGTTAGAGTCCATTAAATTAGACTTATGAAAAAAAATGTACTTTGAATGTTTCATCGCCCAATTGCTCACATATTTTGGGCCCATTGCTTGGAATCCTTGGCTACCATGGCTTGTCATGGACTACTGACATCATTGGCATGCATGAGGAGCTACACTTGGATTTAATATGGCATGGGGACCTACACTTGAGGGCAATAAATACACTTGGGTTTAAATAGACAATGAATACGTGCAAAACATATAAAAAGCTTACTCACCCAAGCAAGAAAACTGAATTGAATAAAAGCCATATTTGGCATAAAATACTCCTGTTTCATGAGTATTTTTACAATCTTCTAAATTAAATGAATAAAAATTCTAATTCATTCTATTCCAGTATTTTTCAAGAATAGAACTAATTCAAGCAAAGAAACGTATGCATAATTATTTAATTCAAAAAGTAAATGGCTTTGACTATATTCACCACACTCATTTTCTTTTTGCTGTCACGAAGTTCCAGACTTGTAAATTCAGAACAAGAACACGAACAAGTTCAATTCAAAACTCTAATTTCGTCATTGCCTTTCTGTTTGCTTCCTCTCGACTATGTTATTAAAATCTCAAACTCAATCATTTTCTATCTGCTTGCTTCCTCTAGACTATGGTCATTAAAAACTCCCTTTTTTTTGTTTCATTTTCTGTATACTTGCTCTCTCTGGACAAACATCATTAATCTCAACAACATGCTCACACCTGGAAATTAATTTTCAGGGTAGTTTTAAGTGTCTTAGTTATGAAGAATATGAGAGAAGCCATGGCAGAACTATCTCGCATCATCTCCATAAATTTCATATAAACTGCACATCTCTCTCCCATCTCCTTCATATGGTTTTCCTTTGTCCGGTTTTCTTCTGAATGAAATGCACAACAACACCTGCCAAAGATCTAGCAAACAATTGTCGGAATGCCACAAGGAACTCCTCACAGCTGGTGGGAATACCAGTGATGAAACCAAAATCACTCCATGCCAATGTAATCATCACATAATTCCTGAAATTCAAGAACTGCAAAGAGCCGCAACATTGGGACTCCCATTGCATTATCCAATTGCTACAATAGTACTACATCGACCATACAGCAGTGCTATAAAATCGCTACATAGTATTTATATCGACCATACAGCAGTGATATAAAAAATGGAGTATGCTAAAAAGATCAAGATTGCATTATTCTAGCGATTTGTCAGAATCCAACTACACATTTTTTTCCTCATCTTTTATGAAATCATACCTTTCATGGTCTAATTTATAATTTTAACTGCTAAAATACACAATTATGCATCAAACACTCTAATTATGTAAATCCAATGACAATTATCACCCAAAAATTACTAAATGATAAAAACAAAACACCGTTCTAACCATAGTGAATTCAAATATTCTACACATTCAGAATCAAACCCATGAACGAATGAGACAGACAGAGATTGCATTCAGCAAGCATGCAAAGTAGCAGGGGAGTGCTATTCAGAGAGCACCATGCAATGTAACCTTGAGAGAAAACATAAAGAAATATAAACAAGAAGACATCAAGACTTCAATAAATCATTGGCTGTATAGGGAAGCAACAAAATAGGTCCTACAAATTTAATCCCAAAAAAAAAAAAAAAATCTTAACAGCTGCATCCTAATCAACAAGTCACACCATGCGCACCATATGCTTTCAACGAGAACAAACCCTTTATCACCAAGCAAGTGCACGCCGTGTGGACCGTATGCTTTCAAATTAACAGGAAAGCCTAACTTTAAATTCTTCAAACACATATAAAAATAAGCATGTATATGTAAACTAAACATGTTTCAAATTAACAGGAAACCCTAACTTTAAATTCTTAATATATATAAACTAAACATGTTCCAAATTAACAGGAAACCCTAACTTTAAATTCTTAAAACACATATAAAAATAAACATATATGTAAACTAAATCATAATCTAAAACAATCGACGAATACCACGGACAAAACAAAACACCCCGAACATTTAGAAACAAAAAGGAAACCACGACATCTGTCAACCAACAACCAGTAGGATAAATCTCTCGTAGTCTTCACTTCCAAAAGAAGAAACCCTGGTATGATTCTACCCCATAAAAAGCAACACAGGAAACAACCATAACCTAAAATGCTAATAACTTATCCTACATAATGAGTGAAAAAGGTAGAGAATAGCTCAAAGACGTCTTCAAAGCTCCATACCACTGGTGGTGTCAAGAGACACCATTAAGTTTCATTCATAGAAATTGCCGAATTTAAGCGCTGGTAAACTTGGTTACCGCCTTGGTACCTTCTGAAACCGCATGCTTGGCAAGCTCCCCTGGAAGAGCAAGTCTCACAGCGGTCTGGATCTCCCGGGAGGTAATTGTAGGCTTCTTGTTGTAGCGGGCGAGCTTCGATGCTTCGCTCGCCATTTTCTCAAAGATATCATTGATGAAGCTGTTCATGATTCCCATGGCCTTGCTGGAAATACCGATATCAGGGTGCACCTGCTTGAGAACCTTGAAGATATAGATTTTGTAGGTCTCAACATTCTTCTTATGCCTCTTCTTTCCCTTCTTGTCTCCGCTTTCCTTGGGAAGCTTCTTCTCGGCCTTGGGAGCGGGCTTCTTCTCTGCAGGGGTTTTCTCCGCGACCGGCTTCTTCTCGGCGGGTTTCTTCTCTGCTACCTTGGGAGCCATCACTGATTACAAAGAAAATTACTCTGAAAACACTAACGGACTGTGAGAACTCGAAGCAAATGGGATATAATAAAACAAAACAGAAAATGCCGTGGTGGGTAAGATCATGCATGCGGTTTAATATATAGGCGAAATGATTTGCTTCTCTATTGGTTGATTTGTTTTGCCACGGATCGCAAACTCCCCGCCATCGCAGCCGTTGGTTTGGATGTTGATCCGCTGAGATCCTTTTACAATGAATAAATATCAGCCGTCCATTCTTAGCAAGGTACTCTTTTTAAAAATATGGTAAGAAAAGAGCGGGAGTGAGGCCGTCCACGAATTTTAAGGTGGATTTTCTAAACACTACCGTGATATTTCAATGCCTTGGACCTTGTGGGGTATAGTAAGACGTGAAATGAACTTTGTGGAGTATGAATATTTATAGCAGATTTTACATTTCTTTTGAATTGAATCAAGTCAGCCTGACGAAGGGGATCATCACCACATTAGTCACATTAGTCTAGGCGCTCAGCAAAAGGGTGATAAAGCCACAAATTAAAATTACATCAAAAGTTCCAATCCATTCTAATCTTTTATCAACCTAGACTTATAGTAGTTTTGTATCTTTATATTACATAGTTCAAAATTTCTCTATAATAAAATTGAAACAAATTTGAGTAGTGTAGATTTTAACAAAAGTTCCTAACAGATGCTTAAACTTACAATACATAAAACTTGTTAAGGAAAGTTGGAGAAAGACCCTTCTCCAAAATATAGGCTTAGCAGTTTAATTTCACGCTTGATCACAAGTGCCTTTTTCGTCAGATTTGCAATCTAGTATTCAAGATGCTCGATCATATTTAACATCTCTTCCATCTTCTTCTATTGCCTCTCACCGGTGTTGCCTGACTGGCGCGACTGAGCATGATGGTCCCAACATCCCCTTTCCACCTCGTTCTCTAGTTGGTGAATTTGAGCATCATGATGTCACAAAATCATGCGCAGACGATTTTTCAGGTTGGACACTCTGTGCTTAAGGGAAATGACTTCCATTGAGGGTCTTTGGACTCTATGGATCGGGCAGCAATCCGAGATGCTAACATTGTTCGACATGGCAATAAGACAAGTTCTCCTAACCCAATTTACCTCAAAATCAAGTCTGTCTTCCAATTTGCAGGTCCCTTGGTAGCTTAATTCCTTTATGCTACTACAATCTGCGAAGAATGCCAACAGATGGTCACATCAAGGGATAAATCTTTGCCTCCCACACCTTCACATGAGTGGCTCATCATTCCAGGAGGTTACCAAGCTAGAGAACGAATGAACATTGTTTTGGATTTTAATTTTCATCATTTCCATCTGCGTCAGAGACAATTGCCCCCTATAACCATACTTGCTCTCCTTGATTTCACCCGCATTCTTTCAAACCAAGGTCGGGTATATTTATGTCCCACCTGCCTCCCTTATTCCAAGGTGGTGTCACGTGAACAAGATATCCATGTTTCCATAATCTGTAAACTTCAATCTCATGCTTTCATTTGTCTCTCGTCATGGGATATAATACTTGAGAGAATTGTCATTGTTCATTGATAAGACCCCTACCAGAAAGATAGCCGCTTGATTAGCAAGGGAGTTAGCTTGTTTGTTTAGGTCCCTTAGCACATGAAAAAATTGAACTCTAAGGGTAGAATAATTTTATTTATGATCACAATTCTTTTAAGGGAGACAACCTTGGCCTCCTAGTTGGTTCATACCATTCGAATGATACTTAGTGAGTCGCCAAAGACCCAAAGCTCAGTGATTATGAGTTGCTTAGCTAGCTTCAATCCTTAATAAAGAGCTAACGCTTCAGCAATATTATTAGTGTTTCTTCCTAATCCCCAGCCATGATTCTTTGTCCCTCGGAATCGTAGAGAATCTTTCTTGCTCCTACCGCCCCAAGATTCCCTTTGGATGCAACATAGAAGAATAGACATAACTTATGCTACGACTTCCACCAATTTTAAAAATCCTGCTCAGATTTCCTAATCTACCATGACTCCAACTTGGGAGGGCTTGTTGGGTGGGAGTTGGGTTTTGACTGCAGATTTCCAATCCATTGAGCTTATTGAGTAAAGAGACCAATTCAGGGATCTTGGACTCGAATAGAACTCAAACTCTCAAAGAGTATACCTTTAGCCTATGCCACCACAATAGTTGCTTGAGTGGTGCAATTATGAAAGACGACATTTTTGCTTGCTAACCAAATTTTCCAACAAACTAAATTTGGAAGAGTCAACCAACATTTTTTAAGCCAACTTTTTTCCTTTGAGAGAAGCGGGGTACTTCCTTCCCCCATTTTTCAACATTTTTTATGTATTCCTTGGGGTAATCTTATCACCGCATAAAGGAGAGATAACATGAAACCAAACCTACTGGGAAAAGGGGCACTCACAAAATAGATGTTGGGAATCCTCTAGGGGTGAGGCATAGAGAGGAAAACTGAAGGGGTTGTAAAAACCTATTTTGCCTAAGTCATCACCAGTGAGAAGCTTATTGTGAGCTAGAAGCCAACAAATGAAGGAGACCCTTGGAACAAACTTACGCCAAACCCTTTTCTAAAGAGCTTCGTCCAAATTGCCTTCCTGATGCGCAGTGAGGTACAAATAACCTTCAACCACCATGTAATTTCCCATCGAACCCCAACCCCAACAATCTTTATCTAAAAGGGTAGTAGGGCCTTTCCCCCCCATAAGTTACTTTAGTTGTTCATATCTTGGAGCTAAATGTTTTGGAAGATTGATTTCTTTCCATGCAGCTCAAGCTTCTCCTAGAGGAATAGTCCAAACATAAATGTTCCAAAGAGTTTAAAAGCCAATCATAGTCATCCATTTATGAAGCTCGTTTCAATTCCTCGTGCTCCCCTAACGTCTGATTATGTAAACTTTTATCTTTTCAAATACGGATTCGTTTCCCGTTCCTTGGGATCCAAAATAATTGCTTTTATAAGAAATCACAATCCCTAATGCATAGCTACCAAATATATGATCAATTTTGGTTTGCTGAGGGGGAGTCAAAAACATTGTAATCTTGGGCCCATCAGATACTTTTAGATCCACACTTGCTTTAACCACAAGATTTCCCTGAATATAAGCCTCCATAGCATTTTAGCACCAATTACCATATTATTTAGTTTAAAATCCTGAACTTCCAGAACTCTTTCTTAAACAAGCTTTTTAATTTTTTGTCAATTAACTAGGTGAAATTTGTATTCGTTGCTCTCCCCCCCATTCCATAAAAACCTGCCCATTAGGCCTTACAACTCATTCAAAATTGATGGCAGAGTTGAACAAAGGGAGAATTGAAATAATGGGAGAGTTGACAGGACCGCCTTTACCAAAACAAGCTTCCCTAATGAGTTTAGCTGAAAGGCACCCCACTTATGCAGTTTTGGCTTAAATTTTTTTACTATTCATGTCCACATACTTCTTCTTGGGTCCCTTTAGACAATAGGAAATCCAAGGCATTTAAACTCCTTCCATTCTGCATACCTCGACATACCCAGGATTCGAGTAATCTTGTTCAGTTCCTGGATTTAAGTGTTCCAACTGTATATTACACTCTTCTACTTATTTACTTTACTTCTTGAAATAGAACAAAACCCATAAATAATCCTATTAAATCTCAGAGCAACATGAGTAGATGCACCTCCCATCATGTTAGGATTATTGTAATCTTCCCTTGTCCACCATAGTCTATTTGTCAGTTTCCTAACTTAGGATAATATTATCACTTCCATTAGTGCATGCAGATGTCCTCTGGGACCCACTAGCCACTTGATGCACCCTCATGCATCAACCTAGGAGCTCAAGAGACCAATCTCCATATTTTAGGAGCTCACCTTGAGTTACAAGAGTTCCATCATCAGTTCACCCTAGTCAATGTTGAGTCATGCTCCGATGGGCCACATTCAGCTCACTCTCAGTTAGCAAAGCGCCTCCTTTGCATGATTTGAGGTGATAGACGTCTTTGCTCACCTACCATACTCAATTAACTGAATGTTCATTGTTTCAATTGTCCGGAGATGCATTAGTGAGTCTCTAGTGGTGATTTTCCCAAAGTTAGTCATGTATGAGTCATGGGATTTGAATTACTACTAGAGGATTCAAATTTTCTTATTTGTATCATGGATGTATTGTATACTAATTAATGAATATTGTGTCCAGTTAGTGTTCAAATTCGAGTGTTCCTTCTATGTTCAATTTCACTATGCATGTTTATGAATTTTTCACTATAACATCAATCTCCTTCATTCTGCTTTCACTCTGAGGTTCGATCTATCTTGAAGATCTTGTGGAATTAATAATTTTACATGGTATCAGAGCTATACAAAGTTGATTTACCTTCGAATTGAGATTTTTATGCAGGTTTCGTGAAGAATTCAGAAGAATTATGTTGCTCCTATGGCTGCAAAATGGAGAATTCAACTACCTTGACACCAAGAATCCTTACACCCTTCAATTACATGGATTGGAGGGAAGATATGCAGATAGTATTCCACATCAAGGGTATGCAGATAGTATTCCACGTCAAGGGTCTATATAGGTTCACAATGGGCAAAGAAGTCAAACCCCAACAAACTTTAGAGAAATCAAAGTACTTGAACAAATTGGATGAAGCTTTTGGTCTTATGTGTATTCATATCTCCATGGAGTTTCTCTTCCACCTCGATGGATTAAAAACCCCAAGGGAAGTACAGCTAAAGATTGAATCACTGTTTGGAAAGTAGGATGAGCTAAGAGGCCACATTTTGTAGAATGAATTGATTTCTCTTTAACCCAACAAATTTTCACCAAATTCAAGTCTTTGGTCATGCAGTGCAAACAATGTGGAATTGACAAGAAGGATGAGCAGTTGGTGCTATCCATTCTAAGTAAGCTTGGCCCTGAATTTCCAATATTTGTGTCCACCTTCCACTCCGAGAGACTGACAACTCCAAACTGGCGAATTCATTCACTTGATGCATTCATTGAATCCTTGATCCAAGAACAATATAAGTTGATCCAAATGGGATCCCTAAAAGCCTCCAAGAATCATGTTCTTTTGGTTGGGGAGACCAAGAATGTGCAAGCAAAAAGGGAAGGACAAGAAAATTTATGAATTTGAACCAAATAAGAAGCTTGATCCATCAAATGGAGCCTCGAGTTCCAAGAAGGACAAGTAGAAAAGGTTTGAAAAGACCAAGTGTACCTATTGTAAGAAAGCAAACCAATCAGAGAAATATTGTATGAAGAGAACTATAGATCAAATGGTCAGACTTCTTGAACAGCACTATATTTCCATCCTAGAAGGCATAAGGAATATTGATCCTGGAAGGAAGAACAATGATCATGAGAGATGCCATGCACTGAAGGTTGGATTTTCAAAATATCAAGTTGTTAAATTATTGAACCATTGATCTATAGGCAAATGAGAGTAATTGAGAGGTGGAATTGTGTAGTGGAATATCAAGAACAATGTACATTGAACAAGACAAATTTGAGACAAAATTGATAAGAATTGATCAGTTAATTACAACATTAATCTTCATTAGCCCCAACAGTATACAACAATGTTACAATAAGGAGAATTCGAATAATGTGGAAAAGATTAGAATCTACCAACTAAACCTGACTGACTGACTAACTAAGAGTGTCTAAATAACTACATGAGAGCCACTAGTCTAACTCTGGATGTCTAAACCAGTCTTACAATCATTCAAACTAGTTAAACTAGTTAAACTGATGAGGTAGGTGGAAAAAGGCACCACTTCCCCATGCAACCATGCAAAACTGGCGATAGACTAACTGAGAGTGATCTAACTGAATGTAATTGGAGGTTGACTCAGCATAACAGCCTACCTACCACAACCAACTGATGGAGGTTGTTGGTGGCACTCAAAGTGGGCTCCTATAATGTAGGGATTGGTCTTAGAGACACATTAACTCATGCATGCACATGCAGTAAGTGGCATTAACCTCTATATGTGTTCCCCACACTCTAGTACAGTAATAATGTCTCCCTAATTTAGACAAGATGATCAAATAGACTATCTATGGATAATGGAGTATTATATAACCCTAACACAAGCTTTCCTCGTTGATTTAGGAGACTCCAACCACATGGTTGCCTTCAAAAACTCTTTTTCTTCATTAAATCTCACTGATGGCCCAAGTATTCGCATGGGAGATGATACTCATATCCAAGTTGAAGGGAAGGGTACAATACAATTAGAACATGGAACGTTTAAAAATGTTCTGTATGTACCTTCCTTAGCAGCAAATTTGTTATATGTTTACCATATGACACACATTGGTTCACCAAAGAGATTTTTTTTGGACCTGACACAATTGATATCTCAGATATCTCTACTAGGAATTTGATAGCTAAAGGTGTTGCAAACGATGCCTCCAAGGCATATGAGTTCTCACACTTTTTGCCATACTCAGATCCGTTGCAAGATATACAACCAATTAAAGAGGAAGGTAAATATACTCTACCTAAACAATTTGCACATGATAATGTTTCTTGTGATGATTCATAATTCGAAGATGAGGACCAAGTTGAATCAGATCTTGATATCGAGAATGATGTTCAAGTAGATCCAGATCTAGATCCTACTCCCAATCCTAGGCCTAAATGGGCTCAAAATTCATTGAAGCAACTAGGAACATGGTTGGGGATCCATCTGACGAAAGGAGAACGAGATCTTAGTTTCAAGATAAGAACCTTGCACTATGTCATATAGATCCACTTCCCCCAGAGAGGTGTTATATTCTCCTTGTTGATGTAATTGTAACTTCGGAATGTATTCACTTGTATTTATTATGTATTATAACCCGATGTTTATTATGGGATGTATTTGTAATGTACTTGAGTCATGTCATTCCTCGAGGTTTCTATCGGGAGTTTCTATAATGTAAACAAGTCATGTCAATTCAAGGTGGGTAACCCTCCTATTGTCTAAGGGTTAAAGTCCCCGCAGTTCTGGGGCACTAGGGTTATTAGACTCACCTAGTGAATTCGGCCCTAGTTGGGTTTAATCAAGTCGGGAATTAGTATAAATAGAGAGCCAATCTCTCTATTTATCACACACTCACTCACACTCAGTTGTAGTGCATAGCTAAGGAAGAGAAATACATTGGGGCAAGGAATAAAGAGGTTACTGCTGTCAGGAGATCATCTTACTGTTTTTGGGTTTCACTTTTGGTGTTAATTCTATCTCTGAGAAAGTTGCGGGGTTTTCTCCATTTATGGTTCCCCCGAGGAAAAACATTGTGTTCATTGTCTCTTGTGTTTGATTGATGTGCTTGTTGTTCTCTCAGTTAAAGATCCTAATGTTATGCTAGCTTAATGTTAAAAATCTAAATGTTATGCTAGCTTAATGTTAAAAATCTAACATGGTATCAGAGATAACTTGAGAAGAAAACACTATGCAGCTGCAGGAACTAGGGCTTCATATTTTGTTGATCTCTCTCCATATATTTTCAGAAAAAGCAGGGTGGAATAACTCTCCTCCCTAGGGTGCATCTTTCTGTCGAAGCATAATCCAATTCTGAGGTTTTTCAGTTTTGGACCTGACACTGCTGTCGAAAACTAGGGCTTTTCTCAGAAGTGGAATTTTTCAGTGAGCCCAAGCCTGGATTGATCTCCTCCCCAAAATCGAAGTTAGGGATCAAATTCAAAGCATTTGGTTGGACAGAACTCTGGAAAAGAAAAACCCTAATCTGCTCCTGAACCAGCACTGCAGGATTTCAGCTCCAAATCCAGATCCGACATCTTGACCTGGTAAGATCTAAATCTTTTGTATTTCCATTTGAGGTTCTTAGTTAAGATGTCTCATCATACCAAGCTTGATGAAAAGCTTGAGGGAGTTGATAACTTCCGAGCCTAGAAGTATAGGATCTCCCTGGTCCTGGAAGAAAATGAGTTGGACTCCTATATCAGTGAGGAGGTTTCAGTTCCAGAGGGAGATGAGGGCAAGGACTTACATAAGAAGAAGTTGGTTATGGCAAAGAGGATCATTGCTGATTCTATCGAGGATCACCTCATACCACAGGTGTCCTCCCTCAAGACACCTAAATCCATGTTTGATGCCCTGACCAAATTGTTTGAAGGGAAGAACATCAATCAGAAGATGACTCTAAGGAACTAGTTGAAGAATGTCAAGTTCCAGAACGAGGAGACCATCCAGTCATACTTCACAAGGGTCTCCCAGATCAAAGAACAACTTGAAGCAGTAGATGAAGAAGTGGAGAATGCAGAAATTGTGATGACAGCCTTGAATGGCCTCCCTAGGTCATGGGATTCTTTCATACAAGGAATCTGTGCTAGGAAGAAGTCAGTCAAGTTCAGTAGACTGTGGGAAGAATGTTCACAAGAAGAAGCTCGGATAGCAGCTCAAGAAGAAAAGATGGGAACTAAAGATCAAGCTCTCATAGTACACTCCAGGAAAGAAACAAGGGAAAATCATCATCACCAAGGTAAGCATTCTCATCAGAAAAACAATCCTGTAAGAAGGGATCCATCCAAAATCAGATGTTATGCATGCGATGAAATAGGACACTTTGCTAGAAATTGTCCCATGAATAAGAATGGATCCAAGAAGAAGAAGAACTCCAAAAGAAGACATCATGCTCACACTACCGAGGATGATGATCCTCCCAGGAAGAGAGTAAAATAAGAAAGTTAAGACTCTTCAAGTGAATATGAATATGTTCTGATCTCTGCTCTCACGGGAACCATCACTCATGGAAGCAAAGATTGGCTTATTGACAGTGGGGCTTCCAAACACATGACAGGTTTCAAGGAATCCTTTGAGAAACTATCCGAACATAATTCACCCCATAAGGTGAAACTTGGGGATAACTACCAATATCCCATAAAAGGTAGTGGTGAATCCTCCTACAAGCTAGACTCCAGAAAGTCTATGAAGATGAAGGATGTCTTGTTTGTACCAGGACTAAAGAAGAATCTTCTATCCATATCGGCATTGGATGCAAAAGGCATGAGGGTTGCATTTGTAGATGGCCAAGTCGTCATGTGGTCAAGAGGAAATACTATTGACGATGCAATAGTGATTGGAGAACAAGAAGGAGGTTTATACAAATTGAAGGGCCATCCAGAACAAGCTTTGGTCCATGACACAATAGAGCCAAATGAACTTTGGCACAGAAGGCTTGCACATGTGCATTACAGAGCACTACCACTTGCAAGCAAAGTTGTTGAAGGTCTTCCAAAAATTCAAGCAAAACATGAAGGGGTCTGCAAAGGATGTGCGAAAGGAAATAATACAAAGAAGACATTTCCAAGTAGCGAGAGCAAAGCAAAAGGAATCTTGGAAATCATCCACTCCAATGTATGCAGACCAATGTCATCAAGTTCACTAAGCGGGTATGTATACTATGTTTCTTTCATTGATGACTTTTCTAGAAAGACATGGATTTACTTCATGAAGAACAAAGATGAAGTTTTCAGCAAGTTCAAGGAATTCAAAGCCTTGATCGAGAACCACACAAAAAAAAAGATTAAGACCTTTCGATCAGATAATGGCAGAGAATTCACATCAAATGAATTCAAAGACTTATGCAAAGAATCAGGGATTAAGAGGGAGTTATCTACTCCATATAATCCACAACAGAATGGGGTTGCAGAAAGGAAGAATAGAACTATCATGGAAGTTGCAAGAGCAATGCTTCATGATCAGGATCTTCCCATCCATATATGGGTAGAAGCTGCTAGAACAATGGTGTATGTACAAAACCGTACTCCACATAGAGTACTTGAGAACAAGACCCCTGAAGAAGTATTTTTCCAGCAAGAAACTAGAAGTCAACCATCTCAGAATATTCAGTTGTCCAGTGTACATACACATTCTAAAAGAGAAGAGAACAAAAATAGACCCTTTAGGAAAGAAGGGTATATTTGTGGGATACTCTGAAAGCTAGAAGGCTTACAGAATATATTTCCCAGGATTCAAGAAGATCGACATTAGCAGGGATGTGACATTTGATGAAGACACAGCTTACAACAAATCCATAAAGAGACCTGCTGAAGAACCTAACGAAGCAGAAGCACCCAAATTTCATGAAACAACCATGAATGAAGAGATTCAAGAAGAAGATCGAGAATTTGAAGAACCACAAAGACATGTAGATCCACCTCAAGAGAAGAATCCTCACAAGAGGAAACCTACTTGGGTACGAGAAATTATCCAAGGTGTGGAAAGATATGGGGCTCCAAAAGAGAATCACAGAGAAAGAAAGAGAACCAGATCCTGCTCCGGATATGTAGCTTTACTATGTGACTTTATCAATGAAGAACCTTCCAATTATGAAGAAGCGACAGAACGAAAAGAATGGAAGGATGCTATGATCGAAGAGTATCAATCGATCATGAAGAATGATGTTTGGGATGTTGTCCCAAGACCAGAAGGGAAGTCGGTTGTAACTTCCAAATGGATTTACAAGATCAAGCATGCTGCAGATGGTAGCATAGAGAAATATAAGGCAAGCTTCATGGCTCGTGGTTTCTCATAGAAAGACGAAATATATTATGAAGAAACCTTTGCACCTGTAGCCATTTACACTTCCATCAGATCAATACTTGCTTTGGCTGCAGTGATGAAATGGAAGATACACCAAATGGATGTCAAGACTGCTTTCTTGAATGGTGTAGTGGAAGAGGAAGTGTATGTAGAACAACCACTCGGTTTTGAGACACATGACAGGTAGTCTCATGTGTGCATACTGAAGAAAGCCCTGTACGGTTTGAAACAAGAACCTAGGACATGGTACGACAGAATTGACAGCTTTCTATCCAGTTTGGGCTTTACCAAGAGTAAAGTAGATTCCAACCTTTACTACAAGGTTGAAAGTGGCAACCCAGTGATGCTACTACTGTATGTAGATGATCTGTTTGTAACAGGTATGGATGGGTTGATTACTGATACGAAGAGAAAGCTTGCTGCCAAGTTCGAAATGAAGGACTTGGGTATGATGCATTATTTTCTAGGCATGGAGGTGTGGCAGAATGCGGTTGGAATCTCCCTCGGACAAGGGAAGTATGCAGTAGATATCCTGAAGAGGTTTGGGATGATGGACTGTAAATCCATGACCACACCTATGGCATCGAACGTGAATATATTGAGTGATGCTTCATCAGAGGCAGTTGACGCCATGATGTATCGTCAGATGATTAGGTCCTTGATGTACCTGACGAACACGAGACCAGACATTTGCTTTGCTGTGAACACTTTGAGCCAGTTCTTGATAGATCCGAGACATGTTCACTTTATTGCTGCAAAGCATATTCTAAGGTACCTAAGGGGTATAATTGATTATGGGCTCAAGTATGAGGTGAATCAGAAGATTAACCTAGAGGGTTATGTTGATTCAGATTGGGCAGGCAATGCCATTGATATGAAGAGCACTTCAGGGTGTTTCTTCAATATGGGATCAGGTGTGATCTGTTGGTTTAGCAGGAAGCAATCCTGTGTGGCACTGAGTACAGCTGAAGAAGAGTATGTCACAGCTTGTTCAACTAGTTGTGAGGCACTATGGCTGCGGAAGCTACTGTCTGATTTATTTGATCTCCAGATGGATGCTACTTGTATACATTGTGACAACCAGAGTTACGTAAAGTTGTCAGAGAATCCAGTGTTCCATGACAAGTCGAAGCATATTGAGATCAAGTATCACTATATCAGGGATATGGTGTAGAGGGGAGCAGTGAAGCTCCAGTATGTTGCGACGGAGGAACAAATAGCTAATGTGTTGACAAAGCCATTGGCTAGGGTGAAGTTAAAGTACTTCAGGGAGAAGCTTGGTGTTCTCCAGATCGAGGTTTCCTTTAACGGGAAATGATGAGACCCAGAGCCATTCTGACATGGTGAGAGGATTGGTTCCTTCCATGGTCAGATGTAAGGGCTGAGCCATTCTGTCATGGTGAGAGGATTGGTTCCTTCCATGGTCAGATGTAAGGGCTGAGCCATTCTGTCATGGTGAGAGGATTGGTTCCTTCCATGTCATATATGAGTGTTGAGCCATTATGATGAGACTGTAGGATTGGTACCTACATGATCAGAAGTAAGCGCTGAATGCCATTCTTGGAATGGAGGCGTTTGGTCAATTACCAGGTAGCTCAGTCTGGGACTGGGGGCCATTCTGATATGACTGCAGGATTGGTTCCTACAAGATCATATGTGAGTGCACGCCCTTCTCATATTGGTTGTCAGATGTAAGTACAGAGCCCTTTCGGCATGTTCATAAGTGCCGAGCCCTTCTAACATTGGTTTTCAGATGTAAGTGCAAAGCCTTTCGGCATGGAGGATTGGTTCCTCGCATGGCCGAGTGTAAGTGCTGAACCTTTTTGACATTGGTTGACGGATGTGAGTGTTGGGCCTTTTTGACAAGGTTGTGGGAGGTGTTCCCACATGGTCAGATGTGAGTGTTGGGCGTGCCTTTCTGATATGATTATAGGATTAGTTCCTACATGATCAGATGTAAGTGTTGGGCGAGCCATTCTGACTTAGGGTCAGATATAAGTGCTGGAAGAAGACCTACATGGAGGCTAGGCCTACAACCACAATGAAAAAGGGTTGGTTCCATAGAACTTCCTGTGACGAGAAGAATCATGAGATAGCACCCATGAAGATCCAGTGATGATGATCCAATAGAGATGATCCAAATTGAGGGATGATCCAGATCCAGTGATGATGATCCAGATCCAGTGATGATCCAGATCTAGGTAAAGATGACTTGAAGATAAAGATGAATTGAAGATGAAGGTGACTGGAAGATAGAGATGACTTGAAGGTGAAGATGACGAAGACTCGATGATGATCCAGATGATACAGAGAATAAGACTTGTGCTGATAAATTGTGTCAAGAGAATACCTTCCTAGTTAAGAGGGAGTGTTGATGTAATTGTAACTTCGGAATGCATTCACTTGTATTTCTTATGTATTGTAACCCGATGTTTATTCCGGGATGTATTTGTAATGTACTTGAGTCATGTCATGCCCCGAGGTTTCTATAATGTAAACAAGTCATGTCAGGTCAAGGTGGGTAACCCTCCTATTGTCTAAGGGTTAAAGTTCCCGCAGTTCCGGGGCACTAGGGTTATTAGACTCACCTAGTGAAGTCAGTCCTAGTTGGGTTTAGTCAAGTTGGGAATTAGTATAAATAGAGAGCTAGCCTCTCTTTTTATCACACACTCACTCACACTTAGTTGTAGTGCATAGTTGAGGAAGAGAAAGACACTAGGGCAAGGAAGAAAGAGGTTACTACTGTCGGGAGATCATCTTACTATTTTTGGGTTTCACTTTTGGTGCTGATTATATCTCTGAGGAAGTTGCAGGGTTTTCTCCATTTATGGTTTCCCTGAGGAAAAACACTATGTTCATTGTCTCTTGTGTTTGATTGCTGTGCTTGTTGTTCTCTCAGTTAAATATCCTAATGTTATGCTAGCTTAATGTTAAAAATCTAACACTCCTAGAGAGGTGCTACATGATGGTGAGGTGTAATCGATGGTTCTACAAAGTGGCTTTCCATGATCCACCAAGGTAGGAAGCCATGGGTAAGGAATATGAGTCACTGCAGAACAATGAGAAATTGGATCATGTCTCTCTTCCTCTAGAGAGAAGAGACAAAAGTGCATTTCTATATGATAAATTGGAAGAAGAAATCTACATGGAACAACCTAAGGCGTACATTGATGATTCTTCCTTGGTATGCAAGTTGAGGAAACCATTGTACAAGTTCAAGCAATCCCCCAAGGAATGGAATCCCAATTTGAACTCTTCCATACTATCATAGAGGTTTGAAAGGTGCAAGTATGGTTGCAAAAGCAACAACATTTATTTTCCTATCTGGCATTAGATTGGAAGAAGGTGGAGAGGTTCACATGCATTGTATCAGGGAACTAGTGCACACAAGGACCATCACACTGCATTATTGCTCTATAAATGATGCATATGGGTATAGGTGGCCACCCACCTATTCCACTGGATCAAAACAGTTTTCCATTTTGGCAATTTTCTTGTAATTTTCTATGGTTTTTCGGGTCCCAACCTTCTGGGGCTGTTTTGAGGCCCTAAATGATGTTTTTTGGTGATTCGAGGAGCCAAATGGTTGCCAACGACATGCATTTAGTTTTAGTCAAAAGTTTTAAATCTAAAATAGACCTTTTGAATGGGCTATCGAGCACCCCAAATGAAGATTCTATGCAAAATTTATGACCCCCAAGAAGTTTATTGTTCAACTAACCACCTTGGGGCCGCAAACTTTATGACAATTCATATCCTAGGTTTAGGTTTCGGGTTTTTTCCTCTCCAAGGCTTTATGATAAAAGGCCCTTTGTCCTCCTTTTTTATTCAACTTGTCATGAGTGAGCGTAGCAGCCACATCTCTTCTTAGAGATACATCTACCACCATTCTAGTTGCTTTTGTTTTACAGTTTGTTATGTTTCATTCATTTATTGTATTATTGTGTTTATTGACATATATCTATGTATGTGAATATATATATGCTCATTCATTTCATTCTCACATAAATCTGGATCAACAGAGGTGCATATTGCAAAAAAATAATCATAAAGTTTTTTACTCGGGAGAAATTTGTCTCTTGGTGTGAAGGCTTGATTTAGTTCCGTATTGTTCATTTTGAAGGGGGTTTATCCCATGAGGTTTTCCCTGTTTCCTCATTTTATTGAGCAGATATTTTTTTAGTTATTGTTGTATGGGTTACCTTTGGTCTCACTTGTCAAGGCTCGGGTTGTCCAAGTTTGGATTAAGGGGGGGTGTTAGGATTATTTTAATCCTCCCTTATTCACCATAGTCTATTTGTCAGTTTCCTAACTTAGGATTATATTATCACTTACATTAGTGCATGTAGATGTCCTCTAGGGCCTAGTGGCCACTTGATGCGCCTTCATGCATCAATCTAGGAGCTCTAGAGACCAATCCCTATATTTTAGGAGCTTACTCTGAGTTACAGGAGTTCCGCCTCCAGTTCACCCTAGTCAGTGTTGAGTCGTGCTCCGATGGGATACATTCAATTCACTCTCAGTTATCCAAGTGCCTCCTTTACATGATTTGAGGAGATAGTCGCCTTTGCTCACCTGCCATGGTCAGTTAACTGACTGTTCATTGTTTAAGTTATCCGGATTTGTACTACTGAGCCTATAGTGGTGATTTTCCCAAAGTTAGTCATGTCTAAGTCATGGTATTTGAATCACTCCTAAAGGATTTTAATTTCCTTCTTTGTATCATGGATGTATTGTATATTGATTAATGAATATTGTCTCTATTTATTGCTCCAATTTGAGTGTTCCTTCTATGTTCAATTTTATTGTGCATGTTTATGAATTTTTCATTGTAAAAACAATCTCCTTCATTCTTCTTTCACTGTAAGGTTCAATATAGCCTGAAGATCTTGTGGGAGGTGTATCATCCGCAAATTGAGTGTGGATAACACTTTAAAATCCTTGAATGATCATTATACATGGTATTTCCTCTTGAAGCCACTCGTCTTCCATCTTTTTACTAAGAGCTTCGACCATAATGATGTATAGAAGCGATGAGAGGGGGAAATCCTATCAAAGGCCCCTACTTGCTGAGAAAAAAGAGGTAGCTCGATCATTTACTTGAAGGAATATCCATGGGGAGCTAATACATGCCCAAATCCAACCAGTGAGATCCTATGAGAATTCCATTTTGTTCAAGACCATAAATAAGAACTCGTGCCTTACTTTATCAAATGCATTGGCCATATCAATCTTTATGGCCATACCTTTTTCTTTGCACATGATGCTTGAGTGGATGGCTTCTTGAATTGATGCAACATTGTCCAACAGTTGCTTGCATTTAGCAAACCCTCCTTCATTCTCCAGGATAAAAATGACTGTAGAGTTGTTAACCAATTCGCCATAATGTTTGTAATTATCTTATAGGTTGAATTATAGAGCAAAATCGAGTAGAAGTGGGAGAAAGTCGAGGGCGACAAGTCCTTGGGGATGAGGGCCAAAAAGGAGGAGTTTGTTGCCCCCCAAATTTCAACACACCTCTAATATTACTTACCATTTGATACAAGTCCTTCTTGATAATTTACCAACAAATTCTAATAAAATGGATTGGAAATCCATCAGGTCCCGAGGCCTTGTCTGGTTCCATTTCCCATATTGCTTATTTGATTTTTTCTTCTTCTTCTGGAAACTGGATGCATGAATCAAGAATTATCTTCTTTGGATATAGAGGGAGCAGTGGAGGAAGTGAAGTCCAATCCTCCCCCAAAATCTCTTCTTCAATGCAAAAATCTTTGAAGTGCTCATATGCAACATATTTGATTTGATCAAATCTAGTTACCTAGTTTCCATCGGACATGGAGATTTCTCTCACTTTGTTTCTTGCCTTGTGGGCTTGGGTCTTCTTTGGAAGAAGTTGGTGTTCTAGTCTCCATATTTCAACCAGATACTCATTGATTTTATCCTCCAATATTCCTTGTCATTTTACATGCTTTATGGTGGGCAACATGGAGCTTAGCTTCCTCTTGAAGGTCTTCCTGCGTAATCTCCTTATTCTCCATTAATATTTGATGATCCTCAAGATTTTGGATTCCATTCTTTCTCCCTTGGGTTGGGGAGGGAATGCCTTTAGCCTAATATTTCAATGCTTGCTTAACCCTCGTAAGATTTTCTTCCCAAATGTAGAAGGCAGATCCATTTACCGACTAATTCCATAATTTTCCCACTAGCTCCACAAACCCTTATTCTTGAACCCACAACAGGGAGAAACAAAAGGGAATGCGACCCAAGTTGAGCTCATCGGAAGGGATAATGAGATCAAATTATGATCTGAGATGTCAAAAGGTAAGATTGAGGATGATTTCTCAATTCCCTAAAGAAGGTAAGAGCTATGGATCAAGAATAGATCCAACCTGGCAGCAATGTGGCCAAGCCCCACCCTTTTATTTGTCCATGCCAACATGCGTCTTAAGGGTTTTATATCTTGAAATTCTCAATTCATGATTAAGTCCTCAACCACTTCTCTCATGGGATGTCTTACAATAGATCCCCATTTTTTCATAGAGTTGGAAAGTGACATTTAGATCCCCAACCAAGATGATATTTTCCATTCCTGCATTCCCTATGAAATTTTGAAGAGATTTCCAACATTATTTTTTCTTTGAATTTAAGTTTGGAAGATACAGATTAAAGAGATTTATATGGATCTTTAACTGGAAGTGGAATAGAGATGCAAGTACCCAATGCTAGGATACATGAGTTTGGAATAGATCGTATCTAAATGGATCCCATAAAGTTCCAATGCCCCCTAAAGCTACTCAAGAATTTCCTGCTAATACCTATACTTCATTTCCAAAAATTTTGACTTGAAAATAGGAATTCATCATCACTCGTCTTGGTCTCTTGGATCATAAGAATATATGTCTTAGTTGTTCGTATTAAATCTTTGACAACATCCTCTTTGGCCTCACTACCCATGCCTATAATATTCTAGGAGACCAAGTTCATCATTTAAATTGTGAATAGGGTTGGACCCCTTTCGACACCCAGCCTTGTGACTTATTTTTGCTAGTGTTCCTGGTGCTACTCCTAGCCATGAACTTTTCCAATGTTGGCTGAGCTCCCAAATTATTTTCTCAATGAGTATCCTCTTACCTCCTTTCCCTCTCTCGCTTTCTCCCTTTTTTCTTAGGATTGTCCTCCATAACCTCACCCTCTTCTTCCAAGGATTCATCAACAACGTCCTAGGATGGTTCCTTTTCAACTAGAGAAAGGTTTGTTGGGTTCTAAGACTCAAGGGAAACATGAGCACCTTTCAAGATCTGAATATCTTCATCCTATAGGGATACTTGGATTGTTTCTTCAGGAAATTCAGTCTATGGGGCTTCCACTTGTTGACCCCCCTAAGAAAACCATCGTCATTATGCATGTTTATGATGTGATATTTAGTTTCTCTCAAAGGATCGGGGGATTTAAAGGAAGAGCCCCCTAAGATGGTTTTCTAAACCCTACTGAGTTTTCTTTGTTCCTTTCATGTTCCTTACCTCAGTCTATTTCTCAGAATATTGGGGTTCAAGAGCAGACTGTAGAATTTGTGAGAAGTCCTTAGCAAAGTTCCCATATTCATGGAAGATACAACATTTGAAGGGAAGTTGATCATAATTCAATGCTTGAATATGGGACCAACCATCCACTATGAGAGTCAGAGGTTATGGGAGACCAACTTCGAGGTCCACTTCGACACAAATTATGGGACATGAGTATTGGTCTCTGGGATCAACTCGATCTATGAATTTACCTAGCGCATTTCCAATAGATTTCAACAACTCTAAATTCCAACAATGAATGGGGATATGAGGGAGGAAAACTCAGACATGAACAACCGACGGGGTATGCTATGAGGAGTCAAAATTTAGAGACCATTTGTTCATAGATACCCCTAGGACCCATAAAATAGGGCCCATTTCAAAATATCAGATCTTGATCTTCCTTCAAGATGAATTCAAAGACAAAAATATATTTTCCAATAAGACAAGAGGTAACACCTTGAGAGATCACGAGCCTCCAGTTTTGTTGAACCTAGGTTTATATATTTTTAGGGGAGGGCCATAGTGCCAGAGGTAAAGCTACCTTGAATGGTTGCTCTGGAGGGAGAGCAACCACTGAGAACGAATCTAACTTCTTGACAAACCTCGAGTGGGCAGAATTAATCATTTTTTTTACCTTGAGCTATAACAAGAATCCAGAAGGCAGCCACATATGGGGACAGGGTGGAGGGTGAACCTATGACTAAAGCCATGACTGTGACTCCAACTAAATCCCCATGCACTAGAAGTTGCAAAAAACCTCGAATTTCATCCGAGGAGCTTGATTAGATGGCCTCAAAAACCCTCAAAGCGCACTTATTTTGTTGGCAAAGTGGTTGTACGAGTTGTGTGGAACAGTCTCATTCTCGTGTGTGGAGCATCCCAAGTTGGGTAAAGAATTGAAGACCTTACACTGTGAATACATGCCACTACTGTTACTTCGGCCAAGGAGAAGTGACGCACAACAAAATGAAGGGCAAGAAACTCGATGTGTGGTGAGGGATGTGGAAATTTTTTAATTCGACCGATAGACGAGGAATCATGGTACAATGGCGAGAGAGGGTTTCTCACTATGAAAATGCCTATGATGTAAAAATATTTTTTTTAATAGAATTACGAATACATCCATACATACATACATACATACATACATATATATACATATATGTATATATAC
>LPNX010212161.1:0-103329 GCA_001517045.1 Pseudotsuga menziesii | reverse complement strand
TATACATATATATATATATATATATATATGTATATACATATATATAATATATATGTATATACATATACATATGTATATGTATATACATATGTATATGTATATACATATATATAATATATGTATATACATATACATATGTATATGTATATACATATATATATATATACATATATATAATATATGTATATACATATACATATGTATATGTATATACATATATATATATATATGTATATACATATATATATATGTATATAAGATTGAAAATATTTTATCATACACTAGGAATTGTCTCAAGAAGTGTCATAGAGAGCACTAAACCAGATGTCATGAAGCATTTGTCCCTCATCATCATAATGTCTCTCTTTACCTACAATTGCTAAAAGATAAATGAAAGTTGGATCAAATTCTGACAAATAATTCAGGTCAAAACAAATTTGAATTAAAATCCTACAAATACTCTACGGATGTTGATTCCTAGAGATCATCTAACTTCCTTGAAACGGTTTGCTCAAATGAGATTTGTGAGGGGCTAATGCCCCCCCCACCTTCTCATTTCCAACCAAATAACGTTCTTTCCAAAAAGGGTTTTGTTGTTCTCCGTACTCAAACTAGTGATATGTCAAATATTTTTTTGAGGGTATTCAAGAACATGCTTTACCAATGTCAAATTTGATAAGCAAGTTGCACGTAAAATGTTGTGATACTTTAGACTTGATTAGGCACTAGAAACAAAGTAGATGTATTTAGTTTTCATTCAACATCTAGTTGTGTCCTCGTTTTGATTGAACTTCACTTAGTATAGTACAAACACTGAAGATCTAGCAAAATTTAAAACCTAAAAACAATACTCGTAACTCTATCCAACCAAGGAAAGATCATCTATCCATATTCTTTAGATCCAAGGCCATAAGGCCATTATTATGTCAATAACTATGACCATTTTCATAATTTTTTGTAAGATATAAACATATGGATAAACTTTCATAACAATATATTGCTTTCAAAAACATTGAAAACATGCTCATCATTTCCATAAAAATGAAGCAATGGAGTTGTGTGTTATCGGCTTACGCTTGTTGGATATCTATGCCACGAGATATCCGCTTTGCAGGTCTATGTGGGTTCATCTCTGGCATGGTCTCTTTATGTTATGGGCAAGATTTCAGATAACACTTGTAGAAATTTTGGTAGTCGTTGAAATGTATTTCTCCTTCTCCAAAGCTTTGCTCTACGTTGGACTTCGCTCAAGTATTTAGTACAACTAGGAAGGTTGGTAGTATATCCTCTTGTTGCCTTGTTTTTCCTAGGCTCTTGATTTGGGGATCGACGAAGGATTTGGGGGTTGTGCATACCATGTTGGGTTCAAGTTGGAGCTCAGAATTAGGTAAAGTGTAGAGTGATATTAGATAGTTAAGAATCATGATGAGAAGGTCAAATATGCAAATGGAGGGCATCATAGCAAATATTGACCAAATATCATCTCATGTTTCACATATGGATGCAAGGTTTTCTGAATTAGAGAGCCAAGTAAGGGAGCATGGGAATCAAATAGAAAAGGTGGTCATCAATTCTGAAGCTCACCACAAAATGATGTTGGTTGTCTTGGGGGGCATTCATAAAAAAATTGTCCGTTAACCCCAGGATGATAGAAGAGGACTATGTTCAACCACCTATAATGGTGATTATGGACATTTCAAGTTCTTGTGATTTGGTGGAGGAAGAAAAGAACCTGGATGAAACAATGAATGGCCATAACTTACCTTAATATTTGTCTTTATGTGCCTTTTTTAGTCTTGCTAGGGCAGCTTATCAAAGTATATAATTTTAAACTCTCTATAAAAAATGCCATACCTGTTATAATTTTTAGGTTGAAGAGAAACTTTGTGATATAGCTCTTTTAGGACAAGAGAAATTTTTTAATAATGGGATAGTATGTAATTTCTTGATTGTTTTCCTTGGCATTTTAATATAAATTCTTACTTATTTTGGTTAAAAAATAAAAATAAAAATTATACAATAGTTTTTTATTGTGTGTGCCTCTACATGTAATGCATCTAAGACTACATTATAAATGTGATCCACTTAGCAGTTGGCATGTTGTCGAACTTCGACAAAGTATAGCACTTCGATTACTTCTACACAACCGACTTTGACTACTTCAGTAGGTTCAGTATCGGCTTCGATAAGTCCGAACCTCGACACAACTGACTTCGACAACCTCAACAGGTTTCGTGCTTGACATACAACATCTCGACATATATTGCTGACACCGACGACTATCGAACATCAACAAAATGTCTCTCTATCTTCTAGTCGTCTCCGACGGTTGAACTTCTGAACCATTATAACTTCTTTGTAACTGAACGTAACAGGTAGTCACCCAAGCATCTCAACATTCTATATAAACATGTACACTATTGTAGTATACATCAATCGATCGATCAATCAACCTTCATAGAGAATAAGTAATAATAGAAATTGGTTCGAATTCTTGTGTATTGTCTGTGTGCATACTTTCTATCTATATAGTGTATTTCCTGCTTTATCTATTATTTTTATGCTTTTTCCATAACAGTGCTTGACTCCTTTAGTCGAACTGTTTTCCCCAACGTGCACATGGGCATGACTTGGATCATTGGTGTCAGAGCTTGTTTAGAGCTTAAGTTACATAAGCACTTCCATTGAAGCTATTCAACTCATGCCTGTTAAAAACGCTCACAAACTCAGCAACATAAGCAGACACTATCTTCAACTTCAGAAAAGATGGTTGAAGAAGCAGACAATAGACATGCAACTGATGAGGCAAAGAAACTCATAGAAAAAGCATTGGATCGCTAGTGAACCAAAATGTTCACCCAGTTTAGCGAGATTCTCATGCAATTCGCTTTGACATCTAGATAATCCTCAACAAGACCCCACTCCGATAAAATCAACCCATTCAAAGAGCAAATGAATCTGGACATACCGAATCTTGAAGGCAAGATTGACATGGAATCCGTCGACAATTGGAATATTACTACTCTGTGAATCAACTCTCTGAAGCGAAAAAGATCACCATTGCATCCTTAAAGATGTCAACCTTCGTAATTTTTGGGGGGAGAATTTATTAACAAAGATGGAAAAAGAAGGCAACCCCATAGACACATGGGTAAAATTTGTCGAATAGGTCCGAAAGGAGTTCTACCCGCCCAAGTATCTTGAACAACCGTATAAGAAGTGGCAGCAACTAAGAAAATGGAAAGACCAATCCGTGCAGAGTTACATCGACGAGTTCTATCGACTCATGGCTAGACTTGGCGTCCAAGAAGAAGAACAATTGCTTGTCTTGAAGTACGTCAGTGGTTTATCACCGTACATTTAGCAAGAGATGGAGTTTTTGACTGTTAGTACGCTTGCAGATGCATTTCATTACGCCAAAAAGCTTGAAGCTAAACAAAAAGGGGAAGCATGTTTCACGAACAAGACGATAGGTCGAACATCTGACAAGAAGTCGTCAGCCGACTTCGACAAGTCAAAGCACCCTTCTTAGCTGACCCTTCCAAAGCTTGATTATCATAAGAATCACTTTTAGAAAGATAAGAAGGATCACAACAAACAAGCTCCTACAGGAATTGGTGTGATTATCACAATTCAACATGGCATGATACATCCGAATGCAAAGCTCAAAAGACATTTTTGGAAAAATTGTCGACCTCC
The DNA here is from genome assembly GCA_001517045.1 of Pseudotsuga menziesii. Classification (NCBI taxonomy): domain Eukaryota; kingdom Viridiplantae; phylum Streptophyta; class Pinopsida; order Pinales; family Pinaceae; genus Pseudotsuga; species Pseudotsuga menziesii. The sequence goes on along the minus strand of LPNX010212161.1, from coordinate 99,630 downwards.
AACTTATCCGACAAAGCCCTAATAGAATCTGATCCAGAAACATCAAACCTCTTGGCTTTGACATCAACCACTTCGACAGCCTCGAATATTGTCGACGAGGAGGAACGAGAACTCCTGTTCCATACACAGATATGGGTTCAAAAAAATCCATTACATCTAATTATGGATAATGGTAGCTAGAAGAAATTCGTTTCTGAAGGCCCCATGAAGAAATTAGGTCTTTTCACACACTCCACATCCTTAGCCTTACAATATTGGTTGGATGAAGGATGGACAGGAACTAAGGATCACTCGTCGATGAAGACTCACCTACTTTATCAAGCCTTTTTAAGATGAAGTACTTTGTGACATGGCACCACTTTTTGTAGGAAACGCCCTATTCAGGAAACCTTACTTATGGGATCAACACGATACATATCAGTCACGACCAAAGAAGGCAATTGTTAAAATTCAGAATCAATGGTACGACATACCAGAGCATCAACCCACATCTACGGTTACTATGATATCTGCCAAACAAACAAAGAAGCTTATCAACCATGCTCAAAAGTTCACATTGATTATGATACAACCTCAGAATCCCAGGAAGATTGCAGCAATAAGTCGACTCATCGACCAACGCATCTCCAGACAACAACAACAGATCGACCATATTCTTGACGAATATTGGAACGTATTCAAGGAACCAAGTGAAGTACCTCTGCATTGTCAGGGATAACATTCCATTGAACTTGTTGTTGGTTCTTCGTACCTAACGCATCTGTTTACAGAAGATCCATTCTCAAGAATGAAGAGATTTGTAGACAAATTCAAGATTTGATCAACAAAGCTCACATCCACCCCAGCTCCTCTCCTTGTGGAAGTCCAGTCATCCTAGTTCCAAAGAAAGACGGGACTTGTCACATGTGCATCGACTATCGAGCTCTCAATAATATTTCAGTACAGAACATGTATCCTCTTCCATGGATATATGGACTCATTGACAGTTTGAAATGTGATAAGTTCTTTACGAATCTTGAGCTTAACTTGGGATATCATCAAATTCCGATCAAGTCCATTGATGTATGGAAAATAGCTTTCAAGACCAAGGAAGGATTGTTTGAATGGTTAGCCTTGCCTTTCGACTTAACCAATGCATCTGCAACCTTCATGATATATATGGATGACCTTCTACGAACCTTTATAGACAAGTGTGTCATTGTCTATCTCGACGATATCTTGATTTTCAGTCGATCATGGGAAGAACATGTCAAACAACTTTGAAAGTCTTTGACACTCTCTAGTAACATCGACTATATCTGAACATGGACAAACGCTCATTTTCTATGACCAACATCAAATGTTTGGGGTATGTAGTTGACTCTATAGGAATTCATGTCGACCTAGAAAAAGTACAAATCCTCAAATTTTGGCCCATTCCTCAAGACATTCATGAACTGAGAAGTTTTCTTGGTTTGGCGAATTTCTATCGACGGTTCATACTTGGATTTAGCCACATCGCATAGCCTTTGAATCAGTTGGATAAAGGAAATGGGAAAACTATCTTCAAATGGACATCGACACAATGACAAGATTTTGACAACTCAAAAACAAGCTTTCTATTGCACTAGTACTTGTGTTACCTGATTTGCATCAGACCTTTGAAAGTGAGATGGATGCATCATACTATGCCCTTGACGCAGTGATCACTCAGTTGGGTCACCCAGTCGCATTTCATTCTGAAACTTTCAACGACAATGTTAGAAGGTATTTGACGTATGAAAAAGAACTGTATGCCATTGTACAATCTCTTAAGCAATGGAGAGACCACATTATTGGCAAGGAAACGATCATTATTACTGACCATAAGCCTTTACAGTTCACCCCGTCCTAGTTGAAACTACAGAAAACTCGACAACTCAAGTGGATTAATTACCTGCAACAATTTCAGTTGGTAATTAAGTATCGAAAAGGCAAAGCCAATTCCACAACTAATTATCTCAGTCGACCACCCATTACTCTACTATCTATAGTGATGAGTATGCACACACAAATACTTGGATGCAATTCTATTCAGTAGACTACGATTTCTCTGTAATATACCGACAACTTCAGGCCGACACGTTGTCTACTACCGACTACTAACTGAAGAACACCTTTCTATATAAGCTTGGACAACTTTGTGTACTGACCAGTGAGCACATACAGAAGCTCATTTGGGATGCAAACTACAACAAAATTGCAGGACATTTTGGAGTCGCAAAAACACTTGTTATCCTCCAAAAGTATTTTTATTGGCCTTCACTTAAATAGGACGTCAATAAGTACATTCGATTGTGCGTGGTTTGTGCCATTGCTAAACCGCAGAACTGACGACAAGGACTGTACACACCATTGGCAGTTGTTATTTGACCATGGTAATCTATTTCTATGGACTACTTGATGATATATCCTACTACCAAACATCGGCATGACACGATCTTAGTAGTAGTCAACAAATTTTCCAAGATGTCTATACTCATACCATGCAAGAAGACTACGACAACACATGAGACTGATCATCTCTTCTTTGAACATGTTTGGAAACATTATTGCCTTCCAACAACCATTATCTCTGATAGAGATGTAAGATTTGTTAGCACATTTTGGAAAACTCTCTGGCAGAAGCTCGACACGAGACTTTCTTTGTCGACAACCTTCCATCCTCAGACAAACGGACATACACAAGTTGTAAATCGCTTGGTAGTACAATTACTTTGCATGTACAACCACAAGCATCTTCGAACATGGGATGACAACCTCCCATACATACAAAACACCTACAACCGTGCTCAACATAGCTCTACGGGTAAGAGTCCATTTGAGATTTGTTATGGATTTCAACCCTCATCGCCTATCCACTTGCATAGTTCATCGACATAGTCGAATGACATCGATTTCAAAGGATGAGAAGTTGAGAAAGCATTAAAGTTCAAAGATAAAATCTACAACATCCAGAAGCAAGCACATGAGATGTTGCAGTGAGCTAATGCAAAAGTTAAAGCCCAAAATGATAAGCATCGTATTCCTCATTCATTCCAAATTAGGGATCATGTCTGGTTACATCTAAAGAAGGAGCGCTTTGCTGTCCCATATAGAAAGTTGAAACCTTTGCGATATGGTCCATACAATATCCTTAAACAGATTGGAGAAAATGTTTTTCAGCTCGACATTCCTGCAAGCCCTAGCCTACATCTGGTCTTCAATGTAGATCTACTTCAGCCATACCATGCACCATTGTTGGAACAAAATGACTTGTAGAAAACATAATTGATATACACCCATCCAGATGTTCAGGAACCTCTTCTTTAAGACACCATTGTGGCACGATGTGTACGTCATACAAGGATGAACCCCATTCCCTTGTTTCAAGTGGCTAAAGCTGGACAACTCCCTGCACAAGGAAAATGGTACTATGTTGTAATGTCCCAAATTTTGCATTGGGTCACAATGGCCAAATCACATTTTCCATATTCATGAAAGTTGTCAAATGAATGCTAAAAGTCAAATAATTGCCAAGGAGGAAAATCACTAGTTTCCTAGGTTGGGGGTGGAAGCTTTGAGATTTGCAATAAGGGGGATAATAAATGATGTTTAAACATTAGAAGAGGATAAATATTTAATAATGTAGCTTATTAAATAAATACAAGATAAAATTGAAGCGGCAATGGAGCATGGGGACTATGGGGCCCACATAAGCTAGAAAATTGGTGCCACATGGCACCCTCCTCTTGCAATCTCGAATCTATGGGAAGCCTAATGTTTTTGGATGGATTATAAGGTTAATATACTTGTCCATATACTTCATAGGTCTAATTTGGGATTAATTGTAACTTACATGGAAGAGGAAGAGGCAAATGGGAGTTTCATGGACACTTTGCTATATTCCCCTTACATTTATGACATCTCTGACACCAATGATGGAGATTCTATGATAATTATGACACACAAGTCAGATCTGAAGGATGACATACTGACATACTGACATATTGACATGTCAGGCCTAAATAGAGCATCTTAGAGGTCGAATTTGGGAGTTGGATAAGGCCAAGAGGCTCCTACACGAATTTGGGAGAAGAGGGAAGGTGAAGAGAGAGGCCACATGGCATATCATGAGAAACCACACCAATTCGACTTGGATTTGTTTTATTGATGCATTTGGAAACTTAGAAGACCAATAATGTTTATAAAATACAGGGATCATCCATGAGAATAATCTTTTTGATCATTTGATGAATTTGGGTTCGTGAAGAGAGAGCTAGTGGATGACTAGTTCCTTGCCTTAGCCAATTTCGAGGGTGAAAGATTCCCATCCTAATTGGTGATTTGGAGAGGCCAATCAGGTCTTTCAAGGAGTTTAAATGGAGTCATAAGTTACAGGTGCAAGCTACATAAAGTTCATGGACATCTCAATATCAGCTTGTTCTTCAATTAATCTCAAGTTTTCTCACCATATTTCAGCTCTATGGAGTGAGGCGCACTTGGTGAGCTATTCATATCTTTGAGGGAGCTTCTCTTGATATAGTATTTTGTATTCTGATGTAAATGCTCTGTATTTCAAGTTCAGAAATATCTAAGGTCAAAAGGCCAAGATATCTCATGTATTATTTGCCAATATTGAAGAAATAATGCCATTTCCCCAATACCTTGTTGTAAACTCTTGCAATCTTGATGGAATCGAACATATGTGTGCAAAATTGATGATTTATGAATGAATTAACTGTCATTAATGTCTACTATGGGTTTCATGTTCAATAACTGAGAATTTGTGGCCATTGGGTCAAATTTCATATCATTTGGAGCAAACTACATCTCGTTTCACCAAGGGTCAAAAACTGGTTTTTTATATATGATTGAAGGAAGTGATAACAACCATGGGAGGTCAATTGGTTATGTATATGAGTCTCTGATAATTATTTTACATATACCCTGATTCAATTTGAGAATTCAAGTGGGTTGCAACACACTTGGGAAGCCATTTCTATCATTCACCCCGGGGGGGGGTGTTTGAGCCCCAAAATTGCTAGTTAAAGCATCTATCTTATTTGGAATTTGATATAGACTTGTAGAAGTAATTGGAAGGATATAACACATCCTTGAACATCATAATTAATTTATTATATAACTCATACACCTTCTGGTACAATTCGAGAGCATTTGGATCTATTTGGAGTCATCTACCATTGGGGGTTGGAACCTCAAAACTACTCGTAAATTCATGGAGTTCTCTTGGATACCTATTCGACCCCAAAAACACATATGATACTTAAAATATACTTTAATTAATGTCTGATAACAGAGCCAAGTATCCATTAGTGAAGGTTGTACAGTGTTTTGAAGAGATTTGTTCCTGGACCCAGGGGGGATTTCCACCTCCCAAATTGACTAGTATTGTCCCGAAACTTCTTCCCTTGAAAATTACAGACCATGGTTGGGTATATCAGTTTATTACATGTCTGATAGATTTGTTAATATGTCCCATCACCCCTCATGACCTTCCTCACCAAGTTTGAAAGCAATTGGAGGAATTTTGGAATCAATTGAATCCATATAACTAGAGTTGTAAGAGGATGAATTTGAGTACATTGTGAAAGAATTGAAGAATTGGTCATTTTGATAAAATTTCCAAAAAAGGGGACATTACATCTGATACTGAAATAACCAACAAGTTTCCTCACCTGAACGAGCACACAATGGAGACCATGGTTTCTTAAGGAAGGAGTAATGATCCACTCAACGGTTGGCATGTTGTCAAACTTCGACAAAGTCTAGCACTTCAACTAATTCAACACAACCGAGTTTGACTACTTCAACAGGTTAAGTATCGGCTTTGACAAGTTCGAACCTTGACACAACCGGCCTCGACAACCTTGACAGGTTTCGCGGTCGATATACAACATCTCGACATGCATTGTTGACACCGACGACTATCAAACATCGACAAAATGTCTCTATCTTCCATTCGTTTGTGCTGGTTGAACTTTTGAACTGTTATAACTTCTTTGTAATTGAACGTAATGGGTAGTCACCCAAGCATCTCAACATTCTATTAAACATGTAAACTATTGTAGTATACATCAATTAATCGATCAGTCAACCTTCATGGATAAGAAGTAATAATAGAAATTGGTTCAAATTCTTGCATATTGTCTGTGTGCATCCTTTATGTCTATATAGTGTATTTCCTTCTTTACCTATTCTTTTTAAGCTTCCTCCATAACAGTGCTCAACTCCTTCAGTCGAACTGTTGTGCCCAGCATGCACCTGGGCATGACTTGGATGAAAATGATTAATGTACTACCCACAAAATACTAGACCATTTTATGAGGAAACCCAAAAGGAATATGCAATAAAATCCTATTGGCTAGCAAGATATTCTCTCTCCTCTCTTTCTGCATCACATAAAATCACATTAAAAAATGGTTAGCAACGTAATCAACACCCATAAGAGGGTTTTAAGAAGTTATCAATCAATAGAAACATACAAAACATGCAATCCATAGCACACACACACACATCTATAAGATGTCCTTCAAATTAAATCAAAATCCAACTATGGAGTTATCCATTCAGTAACAACAACTATAAATCCCAAGAACATTATAATAAGTAACTATCCAAATATTTGTAATACATATGAACTTATGAAGGGGTCAAAACCTAGCTAAAAGAGGTTGGATGCTTACCACAAAACAAGGATAAAATAATTATTAAAAAATTGTTGAATCTATTGTACCACCATATAATTCCCAACAATTGACCGAGTGCTATTAAATTCGTTGAAACATGAGCAAACCCTCTTAAATCCATTAAATATGTTAAGGGATACCTTTAATTATCATTGTAATCAATTTGAAAATAACCTAATACGCACCGTCCTAGAAACCCTCAAGTTATATGTTTTGACAAGAGTGCCTCTTAGCACACCTCAACATCCTTGTAGCTTGTTCACAATGATTTGTGTGGATTGCTTCCTTCTATTTCTTTCTTAGGTTTCAAGTACTTCTTAACATTCATTTATGACTTCTCCAAATGCACTTGGGTTTACTTCTTAAAACTTACAGGTGAAGTTTTCGACATGCTTTTGGCTACAAGGCCCTTATAGAAATTGGCCTTCACATCCCTTGTAGAAAAACAATATGAACATCAAATACATAAATTAAGAATACACAATGGAGGTGAATTTGTAAATATTAAATTTACAAATTATTGCACCGCACAGGGAATTCAAATGCAGCATATTGTTCCATATACACCACAACAAAATGGTGTTGCTAAGAGAAAGAATCACATAATAAACGAAATGTCTAATTGTATGATCCAAGCTGAGAGATTAAGTCTTCAATTTCGGGGTGAAGCCATTAATTGTGGCAATTACATATTTATTCACACTCCCACCAAGTTTCTAAAATATATAACATATGAAGAAGCATGGAGTACCATTGAACCAGATTTAAGCCACATCTTTCATGTGTTTGGTAGTGAAGCATGGGATCACATTCCTAATGAAAAACAAAAAGCCTTACAACTGAAGAGTGGGAAGTGCATTTTTGTTTGACATTTTGAAGATGTAAGAGGTTTTAGAATTCTTAAGCCAAAATCCAATGACATTATTATTAGAATAGATGCTAAATTTGCTAAAAATCTCTTAGTTTGTGAACCTAATTTAGTGTTTGTGCCACCTTCTATTACCAACTTCCTTGCTACTGACTCCTACTTGAGTTTATTTTCAAATGATGAGAGTGAGGATGAAAATCCACCTACTCACAATATGATAGTTGGGTCCATTGAACATGAGCCTACACCAATCCAACCACTTCTTAGATGGGTTCGTAGAACATGCAAAGCAACGGGTGGCATTGTCGATAATCCCGAGGATCAACGTTGAACACATTCACAGTTCAAGTGAGACTCTTCTATTTTGGCTCAAGTTTCAAAGACTTGTGATTCAAAGACGTTTGCAGAAGGTTATGACCATCTAGATTGACAGGTAATAATGAATGAAGAATATTGTTCCTTAATGGAGAATGGTACTTGGGATATTGTACCTCTTTCGAAAGGAAGAAAACTTGTACGTTGTAAATGGGTTTATAGAACTAAGTATGCATCATATGGAAGTATTAAAAAGGTAGGGTTAGTTTCCAAATTTTTTTCCCAAGCTGAAGGAATTGAGTATAATCAAACATTTTCCCTTGTCACCAAAATGAACTCCATCCACCTTGTTCTTACCCTTGTTGCTTCACATAAACATGAGGTCCATCAAATGGATGTCAAATCTTCCTTATTTCATGGGGATTTTCAAGATTAAATTGCATGTAACAACCTCTCAGTTGTGTTCATAATGACTCTAACCTTGTTTGTCATCTTATTCTTTCTGGTATTGACCCCAATCTTTTAACCAGTGTGAAACTAGCCTTAAGAAGAATTTTGAAATGACTAAATTAGGAAGTTTGCATTATTTTATTAGCCTTCAATTCTTACAAACCAAAGAAGGAATTTTTATTTCTCAGTATAAGTATGCTTGTAAACTTCTTCATTATTTTCACATGGATGATTATAAACCAACCTCTTCAAACTTTCTACCACATTCACTACACCCGAAGTAGATGCTACCTTGTATCATCAATCAATTGGTAGTCTTTTGTACTTGAATCACACCCATCTTAATATTTCCTTTACTATTGGTCTTACTGTTTGGTATATGCAAACGCCCCATGCTAATCATTGGAAGGAAACAAAAAGGATACTCCAGTACACCTGAGGTACAGTTCAGTTTGAGATTCTTTACCATTCAAGGGGGACTCATTTGTTGGTTGGTTTCACTGATTCAAATTGGAATGGCAATACTGATGGCTAAAATTGTCCCGCAAGTCATGTTTTTAGTCTTGGTTTCAAACTTGTCACTTGGGATTCTAAGAAACAAAAATCTCTTGCTCTTTCTTCAACATGAATGAAGGATTAAACTACAATTAATGCAAGGCAAGAAGCCTTATGGTTTCGTCATATCCTTTCAAAGTTTGGATTCAAGCAACAATATCCAACTACCCTCAGGTGTGACAATGAAAGTTCCATCAAGCTCACCAAATATCTAGTTCAACATTAACACAATAAACACATTGAGCCCTAGATGCACTTCATCAGAAATATTATTCAAGATTGTGCTCTCAAAGGGATCTTTCGCCCTATAGAGGATCAAGCTGCAAACATATCCACAAAGTCTCTTACAGAAAATAAGTTTTTAAAACTTTGATGTATGTTAGGAGTTCATGAATTTCTCATTATGGGTGGGGTGGGGGGTATAGGCTCTAATGTTAACTTCCTTCTCCTATTGTGGCACCATTGTAAACCCTTCAATCCTATCCCAAGTTGCTCTTAAGGGGGGATGTTAGGATATTTAGACACTTAGAAGTTAGTTAAGCTTAACTTGGTAATGTGTCACTTAAGTAAAGTGTGTTTCTTTAGTATTCATTTCTACTTATCTAATTCAATGGTCATGAAATGTTCTATACATAGAGTGATCTGATGGCTCATCTTCACCTCAATCTTAACTGCTATTGATAAGTGGATTAACACCCGATTGATCCATGATATATATTTAAAGAGCATAGAGGATTATTTGCTTCAGAAACTTATATGTAAAATCTTTTTCTTTTTGCATTAATATATTGCCTCAAGTAGTTATTTTGTTGGGACCATGGACCGTTTCACTCAGTGAGGGTTTTAAATACATTAAACATAGATGTGTTGATACATGATCTATTTGTATGAGTGGTTGCTTAAGGTGTTAAACCTTATTAAAATACCTTATTTTAGCATAGCAAGTGAAGATTTAGATATATATTTAGATTTAGATGTCCTTGCAATGACTTACTTTTTTTTATGTCTTGGGGGTGACCTCTAAAAACAAAGCATATGTGTTCTAACTATCCATGTTTTTTTGCCTCATTTACTCCGACAACAAGGGTGCCACTATATCCTCAAACTTTAGTGTGGCTTTAGTAGCACTACCAATTTCTATAATCAAATTTTCCCAGGAGTCCAATAAAGAACATAATAATGAAATGCATTTATCTTCTTCATCCATTTTAATATCAACAAAGACAGTTTGAATTACAAGAGTATTAAATACATTTAGATGATCATTCGCAAAGTCACTATCATCCATCCTAATATGATACAACTTATTTTGAAGAAACAAATTGTTTACTAGGGATTTTGACTGATACAAACTCCATAACTTCTCCCACGACTTCGTTGTGTTGTCTTCTCCAATGACATTCATCAATATTGAATATTGTAGGAAAAATTGAATCGTACTTTTTGTCTTTCTTTCTAGCTTATCTTAGTCTTCTTTCACCATAGCACTAGGTTGTGTACCTAAATCCACGCCAACCCATTGTTATCGATCTACAAGATGATCTTCCATTTTGAGCTTCCATAGCTTAAAGCTCTTATCATTAAATTTATTATTCTCAAGAATTACTCACCATTCTCTTTACACATGAATCACCACCTCAAATCTCCCACTGAACCCAATTTTATTGCATACCCGAGATAAAATCTCTCCATCAAACAAGCTAAACCCTTAGCAACAAAGGCATCCCCTTGAATCCAATAATCACACTTTGATAACACATGTTAGTTTTAAAAATGTGATGTGAAGCCAATAATTGAGCTCTTGTTGGGAGTTGAGCTAGTATCTATATCCAAAGGTGCACCAGATAGAAATTTGTTACCATCCCAATTAAGGATCTATCGAGAGGATACAAAACCATGTCATGAAACTCATGGGGAGTGCTAAACATTATGTCAACAATTTCCCCCTCAAAATTACCTAGGTGAGTTTTAAACCTGCTACCCCACTTTGTGATCCGGATTTATGCATGAACGAAATGAAAGAACATATACAGAATCACAATCACAGACATTTGGCAAAGGTAACAAAGATACTATAAACACATATTCTATTAAATGGCGGAAATAGAATAGACTGTAATACAATTGCTAGAATGGTGGTAGCTATCTCTGAGAAGAGATGTGGCTGCTACGCTAATCCGTGCCAAGCTAAATACAAAATGAGGCCAAAGGGGCCTATTTATAATAATAATGAGGGTGAGAACCCCAAAAGTCGAAAACGTAACCCTAGAAGATGAACCGTCATAAAGTTTGCTGCCCCAAGGTGGTAAGTTGAACAGTCAACTTCCCGGGGTCATAACTTTTGCATACGTTCTTCGATTTGGGCGTTCGATAGCTCGCTGGAAAGGTCTATCTAAGGTTTACAAATTTTGGTCGTCCAAATGTATGCTAATGGAAATGGCCCCCGAATCGCCAAAAAAACGTTGTTTAGGGCCTCAAAACGGCCCCGGAAGTTTGGGACTTGAAAAATTGTAGAAAAATAACTAGGAAACTGCCACAATGGACAATTGTTTTGAGCCAGTGGAATAGGTGGGTGGCCACCGATCTCTATCTGGATCACTTCGGTACCACTTGTTGGAACCCATAGTGATATTGAGGAGAGGGTTGAATCAATATAGCGCACTTTTAATAAATTTTATGTCACCAATCATGTACCATTATTAATTATAAATATTCATCAACATCAAAGCACAATACACAAAATATTCATATGGAAACTCAACTTAATTAATTGATAAAACCATAGATTACAATGAATTGTAGCAAACAACAATCTCAAATTATGGTGTGAGCACTATAATTTCCATGCTTGGAAATTTTGAAAAAAAAGTGCAATTTGGACAATTTTTGAGCTTTACTAGTCAAGACTGTACGAGGTTCCAACTGACTCCAAATGGTCTCGAATTTGAAATTCAAGGGTAGGATGAGTCTTATAACATCCTAATATGACCTATGAACACTTTGGATCTGACTTTAAGCTTCTGCAACTTGGTTTGGGGCTAAGGAGAGAAAGTGCACATTTCTTAGGAAATTGAGGTCAAATTCCCCCCCAGGGGTGGAGGTCAATTTGGCTCTCCAAAGAAAGTACGAACCTCCAAGAATAGAGTATGGGGATGAATATAAGACATCAATGGATATCATTAATCATGGTTATTAAGCTTTGCAAACTGATTATGATATGCAACATTTGTATGGTAACTTTCATGGAAATTGCATTACTAGCTCAAATTTGACACATGAAAAGTAGAATAGATGGTTCTAAAAATAAAATGACATATAGCAATCATCTACAACATACAAATGGATGTCCCAACAACATCAAACTCAAAGAATAATTCTCATACAAATCTGATATAAAACTCCTTCAATATTGAAGCCAAATTCATGAAAACTAGTGATGCAATGGCATGAGAATGCAAGCTTTTCACACAGGAGTTTATTGGATTTAGATATATAGAGAATATGGTCATGAAAGTATAGTAATAAATAATTTATGGCTTCCCCAACATCAATAAACTCATATAAGAACACTCATACAAATCGGATATAAAACTCTTTCAAGATGGAAGCCAAATTCATGAAAACCAGTGATTTAATGGCATGCAAATGCAAGATTTTTACATATAAATTTCTTGGATTTCGAGTTATAAAGAATATGTACATAAAATTACAGATCCATACATCATATACCCCAGCTTGGGCATCAAATGGACATAGAAAATACCAAACACGACTCCAACAAGTGCGCCATCAACATGAGAGTGTGGGGGATTGTAGAAGAAGGAATGAGAGAATAGGGAGATGGATGAGAACTCAAATTGTATGGAATTCAGCCTGGAAATAAAACACCTTAACTCAAATCCAATGAGAGGTATGGATTTCCTCTCCATCAACCAACTTGGAAAGGAACCCAATCCCTCGAAATTGGTTCACAAGCGGGGAGATTGAACACTCATCGTGCAATTGACAAGCAAAAGCTCTCCAAAATGCCAAAGACCAATTAACAAATGATCAAAATACATTTTCCTTCCTCATAACATCTTTTTATTAACTTCATGAGGCCTCCCAAGATTGAATTTACCTCCATGGGATTCCTCCAACTCATATTGGTGGTTTAGTAACTCATATGACACTTGTCTTCTTCTTCATGCTCCAATTCTTTCCCCTATTCGAATGGCTGCCTATAACTCCCAAATGCGCCCTCTTGGTGGATATTTTTAGTCTTGTCATGTCATATTTGTCATAGGTCTGAATTTATCATATTTTTCATAGAATCTTTCATCATTAGTTGTCATAGAGTGCATGGAATCTCCTTTCAAGTGACACACATTGTCTTCTTAGTCTCTTCCTCTTCCATGGGAGTTATTATCCTCTCCTAATTCAAATTCCTTGTCCCAGGACATGCTATGTGACATCGCATCACCCTCCAAGAACATTACATTCCTCGTGGGTTCGAATTTGAATGAAGATGATTCCAAGTGTGTGGGGGAATCTAGTCACCCAAAGACTCCAGAAGCTTCCAATTGTCTCCATGAACCAATGCCACCTTATCTTATTAACATTTATTATTTATGTGACCCATTTTAATGTGAATATGGTAAGCTAAGGTCCTTTTGGGTCCTATATCTCTCTTATTACAAAATTTATGTCTCCACCTCAACCCAGGTAACTAGTAGGTTGGTGAAACATTATTTGCAAGTAGTCTTATTTTGATGGGGACATGACAGTCCTCCCCACCCAATATTACTTGTCCTAAAGTAATGCCAAGTTTGGATGCTGCAAAATTTGTTCATCTTCCCAAGTGGCATCCTCACTTGGTACTCCTTCCTTTGCACCAAGTGCTCTCTTAAGGTTCTGCTCATTAATTTTCTTTAGCTGCAATTTAAGTAGTGGCACTCATGTACTACAATTTTGTGTTTCCAAAAGTAAATAGATGTGAATTTTGCATATTGATATATCCCGTGGCATCACCACTAAACACCAAAAGATCAATTAATTCCATCAGAACAAAATTTGCTCAAATAATCTTTACCTCCATATTTTGGAAACCTTTTCTGAACTTTCAACCCCCTTTTTTCTTTTGTATAATTCTTTGAAGTTGTACTGAGTTACCAAACTTTGAGTCTTTTAAGATCTTAAGAAAAATTCAGAAAGGAACCACCATGCTTGCTTTTGCACTACTCTGATTACAATCACCTTCTCAAGTGGTGATTCAATCTCCCACACTGCTTGTTGCCTCCAAAATTGGAACCAAGCAATACCAGGATCCCATTGCTTGTATTGCACCCTTCCAAACATCATGAGTAGAAAAGATAGATTACAAAAGTACATAACAACATCATACAAATGTGCATCAAGAAGGTACCTCATAAAGAATCATGAAAATGCTTGTACACCCAAGTAAGTAGATCATCATGTGGCCCATACACACAAGCATCGAGTATTATATCAAATCTACTCCAATGACATAGGTGAGGATCCCATGTCCTACAATGTTTCTCCCAAGGAATGTAAGATGCATTAAAATAATCAGCCATGTGTTCTTTCATCCAATAAGTGAATGAAGAACCTCCACCAAAATCTAAACCAAATAAGTAGCCAAGAAAATATGGAGACTTCAAGTGGCTCAAAGAAATCTCATCGATACACCCATGAATATGTATATCATCAAGAAATAATAAAGGATTTTCCTTCCATTAACAATGTGCTTCAATCATATACCTTTTCATCCAAGTATTGGATGAAGTTCCTCCAATATTAAATGGACTAAGCAAAGAGCAAGTGACTCAAGTGAGCATCATAGGTGCACCCATGTAGATGTGTATCATCACAATGTAACAAAGGATGTTGTTGCAAATGTAAAGAAGATGATGCTCTAATCATGCCATCATGATGTTACACTATCAAATGGAAAGCTTATTGGGCGGTGCATGGTTTCATTGCAATGAGGGTCGACTTCGCGGACTAAGAGATGGAGTCATTGGAGTACAACTAAACGTTCATCTAATAGTTATCCAATATAACTACGATTAGAGTTGAAATTAAGCTAATAGTTGTAGCATCATTGGAGTTAAGTTAGTAGTTATATCTAATAGTTAATTTAAAAGTTAATATATCAATTGCAGTTCAAGTAAAAGTCGTGATTGGAGTTGAAATTAAGCTAAAGTTGTGTCATCATTGGAGTTAAGCTAATAGTTGTATCATCATGATTGGAGTTTTAATTACTAAGTTGAAGTTGAAGTTTAATTTTTCGAACTATTACAAACTATAGTTACCACATGTTAACTAAGTTTTTTTTTTTTTTAAATTGTTAATTATGAATTTTGAACAACACCCATAAAATCAATTTAAACAATATACTTGTCTCATTTTTGTCCATAAATAAAAAGACATAAATGATAGTGCACTCCAAAATTCTAAGATATAAACACTTATCAACATAAAAATAATTACTTAAATCTAAAAATTCAAAAAACAATGATATAAATTATAAATATATATAATTATTTTTTAAGATAGTCCATAAATAAGAAGGCATAAATGGTAGTCCACTCCAAAATTCTAAGATATAAACACCTATCAACATAAAATTAATTACTTAAATCTAAAAATTAAAAAAAACAATGATATAAAATAATGAATATATATAATTATTTTTTAAATAAATAAATAAATAACTACATAAATCATTCATTGTCCTTGTCTAAGCTATTAAAATATATAGAATTAACTAAACATCAAATTTATCCCAATATATTCATAAATATTTAACTGTCACTTTTTAAATATACTTACGTTAAAGCCAACGGGACAAAATAAAACCCAAATTAATTTTAAAAAGTACATACACTTAGAAACATTTTTTTTGTTATTATTAAAAGCAAAACTTCAAAATAGATGCAATGATTGAAAAAATGGATCCTTTAGGCTTTTGAAAGTAAATAACTTAACGAAAATATTTGTTAATATATATAAATTAATTAATTAAAAAAAAACATTTCAACCTGCAATAATAAAAGGCAATAGCGAGGCTTGGAATTTAACGTTTCACATGACATATTTAGCAAACTTAAACATATTTAACACGTAATCTTAAATGTCACACGTCAATGTCTACGTGTATCCAGAAATGAAAACCGTCAAGTTGACATCCAATCTTGTACATCATCCATCATAATTGCTAGTACCTGCAAGCATGGCACTTGGCATCACTGTGGTAGTTTAGGTGAAACTTGAATTTACTCTAAGTTAATGCCACATCGAACGGGCCATGGCACTAGGGAAGGTTCGACACTAGAGGAGAAGTAAGTTGGTACCATAAGGTTAATGGAATTAATGCTTTGGACCTTGGTTGCTCGATCTAGTAACTGCAGGCTTATGTTTGAGGCCCGACTCCAAGTGGTGGGATTGGGTATTCGCTGAATTGCTCCCCCTTCAAGTCGTATCAGATCTACCGTCTGCTTTGTTTGTTGCTGATAACACTAGGTCTGCATATTGTACTGATTAACCCAGTAAGCACCCTTTGCCATTATTCTAAGATCCCTACGCTTGATTTCTTTGACTTTTAGCTTGAATTAATGTGTAGAGCCACGAGATTGTGGAGTTTGGGTGCTGACTTGAATGAATGTGTGGAACTACCAGGCTCTAGAGTGTGGAGAGAGTTGAAGTGGGTGCATTTGGGCAATGGAGGCTAGTCATAGACGTTGGAGAAACATGAACTTGGATGATGCTCAAGTTCAAGTGCCATAAGCCAGAACACCAAAGCAACTGCATATAAACCCCTTCGTCCATCCACCATTCATCGCGCCTCCCACTTTATAGTTTCCCGTAATACTAAATCATATGCACAGGCAAGCGTGCTCAACACAACTCTTTTTTATCTTTTGCATTTTGGGTTTTTTGAAAATTTGACAGCCATGACTGGGAGCTCATTAGAACAATATTCTTTCGTCCATGACTTCAAAGTCAAGGTATTCTTCCTTCCTCTGATTTTATTACATCATGTAAATCTAGATGCATAAGACATCCTGAATCAATAATGTTGTTTAAGTGTATGTAGGACATCAGAGGTAATGACATGGATCTCAGCGTGTACAAGGGCAAGGTTTTAATCATTGTCAACGTTGCCTCTCAATGGTAATTATCCTTACCATTTTCTTTTACTTTCGGAACATTGATTTCATAGTGCAGAGTTTAGGTTATTAAATGGAAAAAATAGAGGTATTTATAGGCCTTATAGTTATGTAATTTTGTTAAATCAAGCTTACTAATTGGGGGTCATCTATGAATTTTTTTCTCTTGCAACGGGTTGACTACCTCTAACTACAATGAGCTGAATGAAATTTATGCAAAGTACAAGGATCAAGGTATATTCAAGTGATTTTTTGGTTGCGCGAGCTAAGGTTTGTGGCTGCTAGGTCTACGGGTTACGCAGGCCCTCTCGGCCTCCCTCCATGGATCCTCCGAATCCTGATTCAATTGAAGATCGCTTCCTTAACATCGTCGCCTCCATTCCTCCCCCATCATCAAATGCTCCTCCTTCTTCACGCTTTGTTAAGCGGTCTGAAATTCCTGAGGTTAAACTCTCTTTAGTTGCCTCAAAGAGGAAAGCCATCACTCTCTCTGAGAAAGGTCTCATAGGTTTGTTCACAGGGATTTGGCCGTCTCCCAAATCGGTTGAAGTTTGGCTCAATAAGAACTGGAGAACCCTCATCTAAGGAGAGGTCCAACAAATCTTCTGCGGGAAAGGTTATTTCGCTTTCATCTCTGAAAAGAAAGAGGACCGGGACCTTATCTTCAGAAATGGTCCTTACTTTATGGGTCCAAGAGGAATGTATCTTAACAAATGGGACCTTTCCTTCAACCCTGAAAAAGATATCCCTAAGGCAGTTCCAGTTTGGGTTAAGCTTCCCCACCTCCCCCTTCATTGTTGGAATGACTAGGACTTTAAGGCAATAGGTAATACCTTGGGAAAATATGTGGATAAATCAGAGCCAAAAGCCCCAATGTTCTCATGTGCCAGAATCTGTGTTGAGGTCGATCTTGAGAAAGGTTTGCCTGAAGCTATCAATCTATCCATTGATGGATGGAACAATCTTCAGACAATGGATCATGAACAAATCCCCTTCAAATGCAAATATTTCCATGAGTATGGGCACTTTGCTATGGATTCATGGATTTTGACCTGCTCTGGAGAGGGATGGTGGCGGCGATGAAGTAGAACTATCAGAGGTAGTACGGCGTTCAGGGCCTCTAGCCATGGCTAGGGGGCTGAAACGTTTTGATTTTGACTTAGTTCACAGCTCGCTGGATCGTCATAGCATTTTAGAGTGTATTGGAGGTAGGTTTTAGGGTTTGTTGAGGCTTGAGGAAGTTTTGAAGGGCCTTGAGACTGTCACGGTTTTCTTCCCTGGCAGTTATGGAGGATATAGACGCTGTGGATTATTCTACTGACAGGTTGGAGAGCTCTGACATCTGGATGGTGCCAAGTGGAGGGCTGGGGGCTCAGGGGGTGGTCATCCCAAGACTGAGACAGGAGGACCATGTTCCGGCTAGGTTAGGGCCTTTAAATCTGGCGGAAGTGACTTCTCCCTCAGAATTCCTCAATCTCTCGCCGGTGGAACAGGTTCCGGTTGACTCACAGGCGGACTCTTTTTCATACTTGCCACACGATTTGCTGGACAGCCCGAGATGGTGGGAGGTTGGTGTTTGTTTTCCGTCACCTGTCTTTCAGGGAGGGTTTGAGCATTCTAAAGGTTTTGAACTGGGGGCAGTGGATGGGGTGGATGGACAGTATATGCTGGGCACAGGTTCTAGGGGGGTTTCTCTGGAGGCAGAAAGGAGGGTCCCTTTGGGAGTAGCGGAGCAGAGAGGCTGTGGATCTCCAAGAGGGGATTTACGTGGAGGTGGTCGAGGGGCTCTGAATGACTCTGTTGGAAGGAGAGCCGTTGAAGGTGGGTCACCAAAGCGCCGCAGGAGGAACTGGATCAAAACAAAACAGGTGAGGAACTATGCAGTAGGGGAAGATTTAGCTTGGGATGGTGTTTTGCAAATGGCGAAAAGTACTCTGGTAGGGAAGGTGATGGGGAGGCAATTTGCCAAGAAGACTGTACAGGATTGGGCTAGGGTTTCTTGGGGTGAGCAGCTGGGTTATGCTCCAGTGGTGGTGATGCTGAATAGGGGCTGGTTCGCAATCAATTTGGAGAAGGAGGAGGACCTCTTTTGGATTTAGCGCAAATGCTGGCACATTGATCATACACCTGTCTTCTTGAAGCCATGGAACCCCTTGTTTGATGCAAGCAAAGAACGAGTGGATGTAACTCTTGTCTGGGTGCGACTGCCAGCCCTTCCTCTCCACTTTTGGGACCTGTATCACTTCAAGCAGATTGGATATATCTTGGGGAATTTTATGGAGGCGGACTTATCCTACCTGGAATCTCAGGAGAAGAAGGTTGCTCGTATCTTGGTGAACATTAATCTCAGGGAAGGCTTGGCAGAATCCATAAATCTGGATTGGGGGCCAGTGATCTTTCCACAAATTCTGGATTATGAGAATGTCCCATTCCGTTGCAGGCGTTGTCACGCGTATGGGCATCCTGTTTCAGATTGTCCTTTACCGGTCCATCCTCATTTCGGGATCAGAAGGAGAAGTGCTTCGGCATCTCGCGAGGGACACCCGGTGAAGACGGATGAGTCTCACGATATTGTTCATTTATCTGTTGGAAATTTGGCCAGAGAACCGGAATTTGAAGAACCATTCCCTGCAGGCCCACAGGTGGTCAACGACCTCTTAGAACAGACTAATCGGGCTCTAGCTCTGATAACTGTTATTTCTCCCACGGTTACTACCTGCCCGGGCATTCCATCTTTAACCTTGTCTCCAAATGTTAATTTGATCATGAAAAATGTTTCATTCTTTGGTTTTGACTGGATAGAAGGTCTGAGGAAACTATCTTTGTCGGATCGGTCTGTTTCCCCCTTGCCCCACCCCGTGCCTTTTTTACCAGCTGAGGTTGACCTGGGTAAGGATAGCTCCTTTGCTCCTGTCCTGAATGCTCGGGTTTCAGATCCCTCTCCAGGTTTAGAAGAGCCCCCCAGTTCTATGCTGGATTCTGAGCCCGAAACCCCTTCTAAGGAGTCCTGTCCCTCCCCCCCAGAATCCTCGGTATCGGTTCACTTTCTAAGATCCTGCACAAAGTCTGCCTTAGGTCTTGGTAAAGTCTCCTCGCCTGTGAGAAGGATTCGGGGCAGAAAATCAAACCTCTCCAAGGCTCAGTCTAGAGCAAGGGAGGACCTGTTGGACGGAAAACAACAAATGATTGAAAAGGCCCTTAGAGCGAAGAAGGCCAAGAAAAAAGGTCGAATATGAAACTCATGTCCTTCAACTGTCGAGGTTTGGCTGGGCCCGTAAATAAATCAGCCTTCATTAGGGTGCTTACTCTTGAACACCTGGATGTGATTATGCTACAAGAGACCTTAAGGGGTAGGAGATGCGGTTAAAGAGAAGCTGGAGAGCTGGTTACCGGGTTGGTCTTTTGTGACCCTTGATGTAAGGGGCCGTTCCGGGGGACTGGCGGTTGGATGGAGGAAGTGTTGTGTGAAGTTGGTCAATGCTTGGGGGATGGATTCTGTGTTGGGATTGGAGCTTTTCTCTGAAGAGTTGGGGCTTCTTTTATCTATGATAAATGTCTATGGGCCTTATGTGAACAGGACCACATTTTGGGACTCTCTGCTACAAAATCCCATGGTGACTGGTGATTCGCTTATTTTGGGTGGAGATTTTAATTTTTCTTTGGGGCAAAGTGAGGTCTGGGGGCCTTGAGCCCATGCTGATTCTCTGTCAGGTTACTTTGTTCAGAAATTGATGGAGAAAGGTCTGCTGGATATTGAGCCTGTTAAACTCAGGCCAACTTGGAGAAATAATCGAAGTGGGGATGCAAGGGTGGCAAAAAGGATAGACCGTTTTCTGGTAGCAGAGCAATTGGTGGACAGATTCTTCTTAGTTAGATAGTGGGTGGGCAGTGGGGGACACTCTGATCACTTCCCTATCTTTTTTGAAATAAAAAAGGGCCCTATTAATCCCCCTAGCCCTTTAAAATTTAATAAAACATGGCTACAGGATGAGACTTTCAAAACTCTCTTCCTCACTCACTGGAGGCCTATTGTGGAGGACATCGATAGATCGGCTGCCCTGCAGTTTGCTGACAACATCAAAAGGCTAAAAGTTCTGATCAAGGGCTGGGCAGCTGAAAAGAGAAGCAGAGAAGATGTTGAGCCGAAACAGGTGGAGGCAGAAATTCTGGAGATCTATGAAGGAGAAGGAGGTGGTTTTTCTTCTCAACAATCGAAGGAGGACTTGACAAGGCTGGAGGAATGACGCAATATTCTCTTACTGGAAAGAGAGGAAGCGTGGAGGCTCAAAAGCAGAGCGATTTGGCTGGAATGTGGGGATGATAACACCAAGTTTTTTCATGCTTACACCAGAGGAAGGAAAGTACCAAATACTATTTGGAGCTTGCAGGATGAGGAGGGCTCCACCCATTTATCTTTTGACGATAAGGCCAGATGTGGGGTGAATCATTTTCAACAACTGTTCAAAGCTCCCCAACAGGCCACAATCGAAGAGGTCATCAGACTGGCTCAGATGTTTCCCCATTTTGTGGATGAGGCGGGTAACAGGGATCTTATGAAGGAAGTGTCGGAAGAAGAACTCAAGAAGGTTTTGGGCAGCTTTCAGAAAGATAAAAGCCCTAGGCCAAATGGATGGACGATTGATTTCTTCCTGGATCTCTTTGATATACTGGGGATGGACCTCTTGCAGGTTATAGAAGACTCAAGGGCATCTGGCTGGATCCCGGCCAGTTTTAACTCCACCTTTATAGCCCTCATACCAAAGTCCGATAATCCACTTTCTCTCAATGATTTCAGACCTATATCCCTGTGCAACTGCATCTACAAGATTATTTCAAAGGTTATTGCCTTGAGACTGAAGCCTATTCTCTCGGAACAAATCACTGATGAGCAGTTTGGCTTCCTGGAAGGTCGTCAGATACATGAGGCTATTGGGGTAGCACAGGAAGGTCTCCATAGCATAAAAACTAAGAGGTTGAAGGGGGCTATTCTCAAACTTGATCTCTCTAAGGCTTATGACAAAGTAAGCTGGCTTTATATGAGGTTGCTTCTTACCCATCTCGGTTTTTGCATCAATTTCATAAGATGGATTATGTCCTGCTTAACCACTGTTTCTTTTGCTGTGCTAATTAACGGAGCGGCCTCCCCCTTTTTTCATGCCGAGAGAGGGCTAAGACAAGGATGTCCCTTGTCTCCACTACTTTCCTTTTGGTGGCAGAAGGTCTTAGTAGGGCATTAAGAGCAGCCAAAGCCGAAGGTCGATTTGCTGGGATACAGATAGCCCCGAATTTAAACGTAACTCATCTACTATTCATGGATGATGTACTGATCTTCTGCTCTGGCACTAGAGGAGACACTAGAGTTCTCCAAGGGATTTTGGATTTGTTCACAAAGGCCACTGGAATGGAGATAAACATTGGCAAATCTTCGTTGACAACCCATTTGTTAAGACCGAAAGAGGAGGTTGAACTTAGAAGGATTTTTCCCTACAATATAGCGGGCCTGGACGTAGGACTAAAGTACCTCGGCTTCTCTCTGAAAGCAAATTTGTATCGGAAACAGGACTGGTTATGGCTGGTTGGGAAGGTAGAAAAGAGACTAATGGTTTGGAGTCATAAGTGGCTTTCAAGAGCAGGAAGATTAGTATTAGTCAAAGCAGTTTTAGAGGCAATTCCGGTTTATTGTATGCCTTTATCCTGGATTCCGAAAGGGATTCTTGAAAGGATAAGGAGGGTTTGCTTCAGATTCCTATGGAGTGGCAAAAAGGAAGTTCAGGTAACTCCCTGGGTCAATTGGAAAAGGATTGCAATCCCGAAAGGTCTTGGAGGTTGGGGTCTCAAGGACATCTTTTTATTTTCAAAAGCCCTGGCTGCCAAAGGAGGATGGAGGCTGGTGAAATCCAGTAGTTTGTGGACGCGGGTGATCAAACAGAAATACCTCAATGGAGTAAGCATCACAGACTGGATCTGAAATCCTAGGAAGGCTCACACTGGGGGCTCGGTGATCTGGAAAGCAATTGTAAAATATTTTCACTTGATCGAAAGCAATCTTGCATGGGACATCGGCAATGGGGAAAAGGTTCTGATTGGAAGGGACCCATGGTTGGGTAGCACCCATCAGCATATTCTCCCAATCGAAGTGGTTGAAGCTTTAGGTCAAATTGGGATAACCACCTTAAATCAGCTCGCTGATCCAAGGCCTGCTGAACCGTGGAATCAACACTGGAGAAGGGCAAACTCTTTGGGGCTGGGGGATCGGGAGACTGCTTTTATGGACCTGTATATAAGGGAATTGGATCGGGCAAATATTTTACTAACTGATCATGAAGATACTTTGGTTTGGGAGGCGGATCCGGGAGGTGTTTACACTCCAAAGGCTGGTTATCTATGCCTTAGTGCAGGAGAGGTACGAAGGGAAGAAGTATGGTGGTGGCGGCCTCTGTGGGGGTTGAAATGCCCAGCAAAAACAAAATTGTTTATGTGGTGTGTCCTAAACAATAAGGTACCTACCTGGGATGTGTTGCAGAAACGAACTTTTCAGGGTCCTGTATGGTGTGTGCTATGTAAAAGGGAGTTGGAATCCAGCATCCATTTATTCCTATCCTGCTCTTTCACGTCAGCTGTCTGGAGGGAAGTATCATTACTGGTTGGCTTCAATTGCCAGTGGGAAGGGGCATCAGTGGAAGCTGCGTGGGATTCTTGGTGGCGGAGGATTACACAAAAGAAACACAAGATATTACCACTGCTGGTTATTTGGGGGATCTGGCTGGCCTGTAATAAGGCTATTTTCGAGGACATTTCTAGCATACCTGCAATCACAGGAGCACTGTCCGTGGGTTACTATAACTCCTTTCCAGAACATATAAGGGTGGCTAGAGATCGAAGGACCTTAGAAGTGGATTTAGACAGGTCAACTTCGTGGGCATTTTTCGATGGGGCAGCACAAAACAATGCATGTGGAGGAGGCGCACTGCTATTTTTTACTGATTCTCATTTTTTTGTTTTATCTATGGGACTCAGGGGGGGGCACCAACAATTACTCAGAGCTAATGAGCCTCAAGCTCCTGCTGATCTTTTCCCTAGAAAAGGGGTGCAACAACCTGAATTTTATGGGCGACTCACTGAATGTTATCAATTGGATCAATCAAACACAAGAATGCAGGCAGTTGAGATTAGCACACGTTCTATCTGCTATCAGACTTCTTCTTCAGCGTTTTGACTCTTTTTCTTGCCGGCATGTCTACAGGGAAAATAACAAGGAAGCGAACAAAGCTTCCAAGGAAGGGCTCCGGTTGGCAGCGGGTTCTTGGACAGTGAAAGAAATTATCGAAGGCAGAACTCAGGAATACTATCACGGGCCTTTTATAGAAGTTCTCTGATTACTGTTTATGCACTTTATAAATTTTGGAAAAGAACAGTTTTGTTTTTCGACAGGTTGACAGGTTTATTTGAACTTATTTCTTCAGCTGTTTTAAATGTAGATTTCTATCTTGTTTTAATGATACTATACAACTTTTTTTAAGTTATCGAAAGGTTCTATGGTATCGAACTATTATCTATTGGAAAAAGTATCTCCATATGCTCTTCCAGCCTTATATTACAGCAGACTCTGGCTCTTAAGTAACCAGTTTTTTTTTTGTATCACAGACCTCTCGTTCTGGTGGTTTATGATAGGATCTACGATAACGATCCTACTATTTTGAAAAAGCATCTGCGTATGCTTTCCTAGAATTATCTAACAGAAGACCATGCTGTCTCTTTTACGGATCCAGCTTTATCAATGGCTGCTCGGAACTCACGTTTCAGTGAATATTCAGAATGTAATTTTGATCTCGAAAGATGAATGAAATTACGCTTTTTTTTCTTGGAAAAAAAAATGGGCACTTTGCTAAACCTTGACCAAAAAAACCGGACAAACCTAATCCTGAAGGTCTGCAAGAAGAAGGATGGAATATTGTAAGTGGGGAAAAGACTGCAAAATCAACAATAGCAAAACAACCTCATATCCCGGCAAAGAACGCTCCTGGAAATAGGTTTGAAGCCCTAAACATCAAGGAACTAGAGATAGAAACCCTAGAGGAAAATGAGGAAGAGGCCCCGCTTCAAGAGCAAGAAATCCCAACAGAGGTTCCATCTCCAAAGCAAAAGGATGTCACGGAGGAGAATCACTCTCGGCCCATGGTCAGAAAGGAAGGAACAACCAACTCAGAAGGATCGGTCACTCGACCTAGGGAAAAAGCAAGCTCTGAAGAAACCTCAGATAATTCGAATGAAGAGAAAGAACCTCAATCCAGAAAAGGAAGAAATTCAAATAAGACCTTAAGGGAATGTGAAGCTGCAAGACAAAAAGCAGCAGGAAAGCAATCCAATCTTGACTTCCTGGTAAAAAACTCACAAGCAAGCAAATACCTCCTTAGTGCGGAAGAAGAAAAAAAGGAGAAGGAAAAGGCTCTTCGACAACTTAAGAAATAATGAAGCTGGTCTCCTGGAACTGTACAGGATTAGGAGGTTCCCAGAAAATTGAAGTTATCAAAAGATTCAAGTCAATGGAATCTGTCTCAGTCCTTCTTATCGAGGAGACTAAAAAAATTGCGGAAGATAGTCTTACAACTCTAAAAAATTTATGGCCCAAAGGAGAAGGGTTTGCCATCAATGCGAGTGGAGCATCAAGAGGTCTTCTCTCTTGTTGGGACAGTGAGAAGTTTGTAATGCATACAACTATTGAAAACAAAAATTGGTTGTTCATCAAGCTAGAAAATAAAGAAATGTTTTGGATAGGAAATATCTACGTACCAACTATCCAAGCTCAAAAAGAAAATTTCTGGAATTCCCTTGAGGAGCAAAGTGAAGGGAAAAAGCATCTTCCCTACTTCTGCAGCTGAGCGTAGAAGAGGAGCAAAATTAAGGGACCCCTTTGGAGAAAGGTTGGAGGATCTGATTAGGATGTGGGGACTATCGGAGGTCAAGCCAAAGAATGGGACCTTCACCTAGAGTAACAAAAGAATTGGTCCGGGCCATATTGCTTCCAGGTTAGATCGGGTTCTAGTAAGTACCCATCTTCTCAGGACTAGCCCAGAATCAAAACTTTTGTGTTTGGCCATCTCGGATCATCAGCCGATTTGCCTCTTTGTTCCACCTTTGGAAAATTTGGGGCCCCTCCCCTTTAGGTTCAATTACCTCTGGGTTGAATCGGAAGGGGTCAGGGATATTATCTCAAAAGCTTGGCTCTGTTTTATCCCAGGGTCTCCGGCTTTTATCTGGGAACAAAAGCTCAAAAGAGTGAAGTCAGCCCTCAAGTCCTGGGCCAAGCATCATTATCAAGAGCCATCTCAAAAAAAAATTGAAATTGTAAAAAAATGGAAGCTCTTCAAGAGGATATGGAGAAAAATGAGATAACCAGAGAGCATCTTCTCAGAGAGATAGAACTTGAAAAAATTCTGCAATTAATTATAAGACAAGAAGAAGAGGGATGGCGATTACGCTCGAGAATTCTTTGGCTTAAGGGGGGAGATCAAAACACCAATTTTTTTCAAAATCAGTGCAGAGAGAGGCAGCTGAAGAATACTAGGAGGGAGCTTAAAAATGAAGACGACACTGTCATTACAGGTCAAGCGACAATCATCACTGAGGTAAGAGGCTTCTTCGAAAATTTGTATAATGTTGAAGAGTATGTTTTGCAAGAAAATATGGATGAAATGGTCAGAGACATCCCCGCTTTGATTAGCCCAGAGGATTGTCTCCATATTGAATTCCCCATTTCCGAAGAAGAAATTAAGAAGGCCATCTGGACCCTCCATCCGAACAAAGCCCCCGGACCTGACGGTTTTCCTATCCGTTTCTATGGAATGTCCTGGTCTCTAATAAAAAAGGATCTTATGTGTCTTATCTCTTGGATGTCTAAAGGTAAGATGGGAGGCTCCACTAATTCCACTTTTTTAGCCCTGATCCCCAAAGAGGCTAACCCCTCCTCCATTAAAAGGTACATACCTATTTCTCTTTGCAATGTCTCCTACAAAATATTTTCCAAAGTTTTATCCTTAAGACTCAAGTCTATAATCCCTTCTCTGATCTCCCCCAATCAAGGAGGCTTCATTTCAGGTCGTCAAATCAATGATAACATCCTTATGGTGCAAGAAGCAATTCATTCTAGCACCAAGAGGGGCGAAGCAGGTATGGCTATTAAACTAGATCTTGTAAATTCTTTTGACTGGTTAAGACATGCCTTCATCTTGTTGGTGCTCAAAAAAATTGGTTTCCCCTCCATTTTCTTTAATCAAGTCCAAACTTGCATCAATTCCCCCTGGATAGCCCCTCTAATCAACAGAAGACCCACAGAGTTATTGAAGTCCAGCTGAGGGATAAGGTAGGCCTGTCCCCTCTCCCCTTTCCTCTATATTCTTGTTCCTGACTCCCTAAGTAGAAGGCTCACTAGAATTCAGGAAGAGGGCTTCCTCCCAGAGCTCTCCTTTAGAAATGGAATTCAACTTATTAATCATGC
Organism: Pseudotsuga menziesii; assembly: GCA_001517045.1. Taxonomy (NCBI): domain Eukaryota; kingdom Viridiplantae; phylum Streptophyta; class Pinopsida; order Pinales; family Pinaceae; genus Pseudotsuga; species Pseudotsuga menziesii. Next base: position 72,069 of record LPNX010212161.1, on the reverse strand, counting down.
TCTTTTTGCCGATGACACTATTCTGTTAGGCATGGCTTCCCCCCAAATTGCCAGAAACTTCTTAAGACCCCTGGACCTTTTCCTCTGCTCTTTTGGAAGCTCTGCAAACTTGGATAAATGTCAACTTTATGGATGGAATAGCAATGTATCTACTCTCCGTAACATATCTCAAATCCTCCACATAAGTGTTAATCATAATTGGACTCATTTCATTTACCTGGGCATCCCCATAGCCAAAAAGACTTTTGCTTCCTTCATGTGGGCTCCGGTCATTCAAAAGATTAAAAACAAAATCCATTCTTTGGGATCAAAGTGGTTAAACCTAGCAGGGAAAGTCACGCTCATTCATTCCATCTTCTCCTCTTATCCAATATACACTAGTTCGATGATCCTGGCCCCTAAGACAGTAATAAATAGTATTTGTATGGAAATCGGAAAATTCCTTTGGCAAGGAGGAAAGGTGCAGACAAAAAAATTCCATCTGGTTAATTGGGCCACAGTTAAATGCTAAAAAAGTAGAGGAGGATTGGGCATAAGGGACCCAGAGCAAATGAACAAAGCTCTCGGTGCAAAACTGATATGGAGACTGGTCACAGGTAATAAAGAATGGTGGAAAGAGGTAATAAGGAAAAAATACATTAAAAGACCGAGATCCAAAATCTTGGCCAGCCCTTGGACATGCAAGGGCTCTTCGCTCTGGCTTTTGTGCAAATCATCTCTCAATTTGATTCAGTCAAACTACTACTAGATTCCTGGTAATGACAAAAAGATTAAGTTTTGGGAGAACAGTATCCTGGGTCAGCCTCCTCTTTCCTCGCTTCCGAGGATCTAAATGGACACGCAACTTTGGCATATTCACTCTTTTCGACCTTTCCTCGTGGAATGCGAAGGGGAACTGGATTGGCTAGAAAGATTTCCATCCTCCTGAGCATTTGGAAGAAGCAAAGAGTCTTCTCTTAACCTCACTCCATGGCAAGACTCCGACAAATAAATCTTCAAGGGACCGCATTGGTTGGGGTAAAAATGGAAAGTATACGGTTAAAGAAGGATATAATAAGTTAACTATGGAACCGGCAGCAAATGAAAGCTTATGGAAAAAGGTCTAGCATACAGATAGTATCCCAAAGGTAAACTCTTTCATATGGACTTTGATGCATAATAAATTGCTCACAGCTGAAAATCTCAGGAAAAGGGGGATAGCAGGCCCCTCTAGATGTGCTCTTTGTAACTTGGAATCAGAAACCTCCATCCATATTTTTCTTCAGTGCAGTGTTTCTTTGAAAGTCTGGAAGTATGTTCTCCCTCTGGGTGCCCAATTCAGACCCCCAGATTCTGTGGGACAGCTCCTTGAGGACTGGATTAAGCACTTTCCTAGAAATCTTAATAAGAAACCCATCCTCAAGGGTCTTTGGAACACCATACCAAAGAATTTATGTTGGCAGCTCTGGCTAGCTAGAAACAAAGCAATCTTTAAAGGGGAGAAAGTCGTTTCAACCCGAATAGTTTCGAAAATGGTGGGAATGATAGCTGAAAAATTTGCTTCGAAAGATATCAGCTATCCAGTCTCAGAATATCTTCCAGAGCCGCTCTCTTCTTGGTGCAACATCTTTTTAAAAAGGCCCTCCCCTCAAGCCAATTTCATCAGTACAAGATCTAATCTTTCCACACTGACATACCCTTGGGATATAAGAAAGAATCAAAGAGAGCTTAGGGCTTGGTTGAAGGTATTCTTTAATGGTGCCTCAAAAGGAAACCCAGGGGTGGCAGGTGTGGGGGGGATCCTATTGGATCACGAAGGACAAACTGAAAAAACCTTTACTTGGGGTTTGGACCGCAGGACGAACAATGAAGCTGAGTGGATGGCTCTCTTGCAGGGTTTGGAACTTCTAGATAACACAGATTACTCCAGGATAGCGATATTTGGCGACCCAAAACAAGTCATATATAAAATGATCAATGGCTACTCCATAGGCTCCATTAAGTGTAGACAGTTGTATGACAAAATCATTCCTCTCCTATAGAGCAATTATGAGTTTTACCACATTTTTCGAGCAAATAATGCCTCGGCAGATGCTTTGGCCAACATGGGGGCCTCCTTTCCTCAGGGTCACTTTTGCCTCAATGACTTAGGCATAAGCATCAAACCTATACCCTAATGTCTTTAAGGTATCGTTTCCCCTTACAAACCCATCCTAACTCATTTCTCGTTGGATCAATGGTCATCGATTATGGTTTATTTCATGCACCTTACCTTGTCGACGCGTGGTTTCCACTAACCACCAGCGTCTCCTCGATCCTTGCCGCCTTAATGAACCATCCCCCCCAGATTTATTGTTTACACAGTCCGCACGCTCCAAGTCTCATCATCCTCTGCGAAATGGCTTCTTCCCAAAGTTTACCCTACCCCTGTGCCCCTCTTGTTAACTCAACTATTCGTCATTGCTTTGCAATCTCTCTGGAAAAAACTCTGCTTGTTGTAATCTCTGGCGTCGACAAAGGCAATGTTTAGGGGATCCCTTGGGAGTCCTTGCCTCTGATCAGGGCCTTCGTTAAAGAAAGGTTGGCTCTTGTTGCGTTTTTGACTTGCATCTGCTCTTCACGAGTTGTTGGTCCTTTGTGGCGTTCAATTTCAAGCTTTGCTTCTAGCATTCTCACCAACGGACAGTCTCTCCTTGGAGGCAACATTTTGATTTTTGGGTGCAATTGTTCGAGGTGGAAGGAAGGAGCGTTTGGAACTCTCTCTTGTTGTAGCAAGAAGGATTGTGACAGTCTACAGTAGGAAATTACAACCCTCATCTCAAATTCTGGTAATATTAGTTTCATATGTTTTGAGCAGGCTAAAGAGCTTACAGGTTCTGACAGGGACTTACTCAGCAGTTTTTCCAGTCTTATTCTCGCTAACCCCAAATCTAGCCATGAAAGAATGGATCGTGCAGGTGAAAATGCTGGCCTTGCTCACTTGAAGAAAAATCTAAGGCGTCTTTACGAAATGGTGGCTATTGGAATCATGGATAGTAAAGAGACAACTAAAGAAATTAAAAATCTGGTTGATGTGGTTGGTTACACATCCTACCAGATTAGCAATCACGATGCCAGGATTGATGATACTGAGATGAATTTAAAGGAAATCATGGGGAAAGTGGACCGCATTCAGGAGGATCTTCAATGTTTGGTGCAAATGAACCAGGGAAGTCAAGTAAATGAAAATCCTCCAGAGGTAGCTTAGCATATGGAGGAGGAATCAGTCACTCAGCCACTGGGGCATCCAGGAAACTTTTAATGAACTTGATAACCAGTCTATGTTTTTTTGTTTACTCCTCAATCAACAAATTATTTGGGTATATACTACCTTTGTTTTTAACAGCTATGTAAGAACTGTGTTCGGCTTTTTAAGGTCAACTCTTTGGCCTAGTTTTTCCTTATCATTTTTAGATCAGCATGAACTTCTCTGTGACAGTTTTTTTGTAATGTATGGCTGTGCACAGTCTGTTTAATATTAAACCTTTCTTAGTTTCTGTTAAAAAAAAAGAAAGGTATATTCAAACACACACACACATAGTAAAGTTCTCATTGACTAGTGTTTTCAGTGAACAAACTCTGAATTGGCGTAACAAGGCCTTAACAAGACAAGCGTCCACTTTTAAATTAGGTTTTATATTTGGGTTACATTAGACCAAATTCATTTTCTTGGGAAGCTAGAAAATTTACAAAATTACTTAGCCTAGCCTTAAAATATATAATGGAGTTCGACGGTATTTACTTAGTTTAAGAGTGAACAACCTCACTCGAATTCACAAACTTAAAAATTTTAAAAATTTGGTGACACCTGAAGGATTCTGGAAAATTGTTTGCAGGATCAGAAATACTGGAATTCCCATGCAATCAGTTTGGTGGAGAGGGAGAGGAACCAAGTGATAATCAACAGTGTAGAAGTGGTATGCACTCATTTTAAAGTAGAGTTTCCCATATTATTTGACAAGGTCTGTATTTTAATTGAAAAAATGTTGAATTAAAACCTTATGTTTAATTTAAACATATTTGGCATTTATAACTTTTTATAAAACGTAAAGTTAAAGGCATAAAAAATACAAGACCGTCATAAAATTTCAGATTGACAAGCAAAATAGATTTGAAACTCTACGCCTGGCAATCGTATCTCATTAAAGAAACATTTTGAAGTCGAAATTAATCATGACAACGTAATAGAGAGCAAAAGTATTAAAGAACAATAAGAATGGGTAGATAAAATGAGGGTTTAATTTTGAATTTATAAAAGGGAGACATCTAAAAATTCGATGATTTGGATTGGATGGTTATTTTTTTGTCGGAATCCGACATTTTTTATTTTGAAAAATTAGAATTTAACTTTTTTTAACTGGGATTTTGATGATAGAAATGGATTCAGAAGCCTAAAAATCCCTAGGACACCCAAAATTTCAGAACCTGACAAATGTAACCTGGATTTTGAAACATTCCAACCAGATTATTCAAAATCATGCTGGATAAATCCACCCATTCCGACTCAAATCATAGAATTTTTAGAATACCCATTTATCAAAGTGATAGTAGATGCCATCACAAGAATAAAAGAAGTATTATTCCATTCTTATGTGGTTGGGAGAAGCTCATTCTTATGGAAAAAAATTATAATATTAAATAAAACTACAAATTGTATTAAAACTAGCACAACCACTTAATTTGTGGTTGGTTAATGTCGATAGACCACAAGTTAACTATCATTAAATTATGCGTTATTCATGCATTAGCTACGTGTTATCAATTTATCAACCATCCGTTTTTTTTATATTCTTTTTTATCTCACATAGTCTTGTAGTTATTTGCCATGAACAATTGGTTATCCATGCATCAATGACCAATTATCAATTCATCAACTACTGATTATTTTTTAATAATTGTTTATTTCGAATTTCAAACGACTGCCATAGAATCAATCTAGACAGTACACTTATCTCATCCTCGTGCAATCCTGCAAAAGCATAGGTCATAGTCCACCCCAAATTCTAAAATAAACACCTATCGACATAAAAATAAATAATAGTTAATAAAAAATATTGTAGTGTTTTTAATTAAAATTAAAACAACAAATGTTAAGAAAGGTTGACAACTTTCCATGTAGAAATCTACCTTTGAAGTTTTTGATTTAATTGTTGACTGGTTAAAGTGGAAAATTGGTGACGGTAGAAAGATCGGGTTTGGTAGTGATCCCTAGGTTGGATGTTTTTATGGCCATGCCTTGCTTGTTCACATGGTAGTTTTTTTGCAGAATAGCGGGAATTTCTTCCTTTCTTAAATCAATGATGTTTTGCATCATTTTAGGCAAGCTTGGTTACATGCATAACCTATGGGCTTTAGTCAAGAGGATAAGATTGCGTGGGAGAAATATGTAAAGACCCTTCAAAATAGCCATATAAGACCAACTGATAGAGAAGACGAGATTCTTTGGAGCAGGAATTTAGTTGGTGGTATGTACACTCCAAATTCAAGATACAAAGTTGCTAGAGAGGAAGAGGACAACCTAGAGCCACTCTGGTGGTATTATGTGATTTGGAGGCTTATTTGTCCTCTAAAGGTAAAACTTCTTTATGGTTAACGCTATCTAATAGAATTCTAGTTTGGGACTTAACAAAAAGTTTTATGAAGGACCTGGGAGATGCCCTCTATGTAGAGTCAACAATGAATTTATTTTTCATTTGCTTATTCATTGTTCATGTATGCATAGAATGTGCTAGGTTGTTCAACAAGTTTAAGGGTTTTCAACATGATTGGACCAGTATTGATCTTCAGGAGTCTATGCAAAGCTATTATAATTACCCTATTTCTGCATATTATCTTTCTCTACTTGCCCTTTTGATTTGGAATTCCTAGTTGGCACGGAATAAGCCTATTTTTTAGGATTTCATGATTCCCCCGAAGATCTATGCATATAAGAGTTTGGCAATATTGGACTCTTTGCCACATGTGAAGAAAAGAAAAAAAGAACATAGTTATTACTGTTGAACATGTTCATAGATCATATCATTGGTGCTTTTTTGATGATGCCTCCCTAGGGGATATAGCCTTGGGAGGGGATAGAGTCATTATTTACTCATTTGATTTTGATTGGATCAAATTCTCAACAACTCTTGAAAGAAGTACTAACAACCATTCAAAATTGTTAGCGTTGAAGATCACTCTGCAATTGGCTCTATCCAAGTGTATACATAGAATCTATGTCTATGTTGACTCTATCTTGCTAATCAAGTGGATGAGCAACAATAGACCCCTGATGAACATCTACTTGCAACCCATCTTTGAAAAAATGGTAAAAAAAAAACTTCTTACGCATTCAAAGTCCTAAAACATGTCAAAGAATAAAAAAAAGATTTTTTACAAAATGAATGAGAAATATGTTAAAAAAAATACTAAGTGTACCATAGAAATAAAATAAAGCTATCAAGACTAACGTTACTATACTTTAAAATGCCAAAATATACTATAGAAATAAGGGAGAGACTATTGAGATTAAGGTTATTTCAACACTTTACTATCTAATCAAATATAGGGAAATATTAATTGCCAAATAAAAAAGTATCGATATCATTTTTTTTTGTGATTGTGGTTGAACTCACAAAACATATACATTTATATGAATTCAATGTACATACACTACAAACAAAGTGGCAAAAGCTAATGTAAAAGAAATTCAAAAGCTTTGTAGATTTCCTATAGTAATGGAAAGTAATAGATGTTAGTGTGTGAATTCCTACACAATTACAAAGTCCAAGACTATTTCTTATTATTTGTTATTATATCATAATTACAAAGTCCTAGACTATTTCTTATTATTTTTTATTATATGAGTTGTTGTCAATATTCATTGATCAGTTCTCAATGAAATATAGATATAAAGGTAGTTACATCTATGTACTTTGTATTGATAGAATATATCATTGAATAGGGCTTAAGCTAATTTTTTGTGTTATGTTTGTTTGCTTTATTATTTGACATGGTCTGAAAACTCATTTAATTTTAAGAGTTTGAAAGCTCCTCCATGGTAGTGGTTCACGAGAATTACATATTTTGTATGCATATGATGGTTCTACATAGTAATAGTATATGGAATTGGTGTGATATCAAATAAAAAAATAACCATTAGAGTAGGCACATCTTTGGTGTAATGTAAAAAACAAGATAGACACAATGACATGGAAGAAAAAACCTCCATCTCTTTGTGGATATGGGGCAACAAAATATACATAAGTCTTGATTTTGAGCAAAACTATCGAATACACCATTAGTCAAAACACAAGGAACTAGTGTAACTGTTGTCTGTAAAAAACTTGTTCCCTTCTCTATTTTGAAGCCTAACAATAAATGCATATAGACACAAGAGTAGAAACTTGTTCACTTCTCTATTTTAAAGCCTAACAATAAATTTAATGCATATAGACACAAGAGTAGTCCCCTTACCTTTCCTTGATTTTATAATCAATTAAATTACCTTAATTCTCAATCTTCGAAGGAATTTGAAAAGCATTAATGTAAAGCTAAGGTTGGTTGACAAAGTGCAAAACAGGCTAAACTCCAATTTGGTTCAAATGATTAATTTATTGAGACTGCCTCCCATCAAAGTCTCCCATGTGCTCATTATGGTTGTTAGTTGTTGGCTTGTCTGCCCACACATTGGGATGTATACACCCCTAGTCAACCGCCAATTACATAGCAATAAGCAAAGACTATGCTGCTACCATCCTATGGGGACTCACTTGAAAATAATGATGAGACTAAAGCTAACGAACATTGCCTCAACATATGTAGCTTGTAGAGCTCAAAAGGAGCGGGTTTGGTGTTTCAAATTTCAATTAAAAAAATCTAGATATTTCCAAGGTTTTTAAAACTTGGAGCACACATGTGTTTGATTTTATTAAAAAATATATTTTTTTTGTTTTTTTGAACTTACATGCTTTTTTAATATATGTGTGTGTTTGGAATAGACGTGCTGAGTTATGAAAATATATATATTATTTTTGTTTTTGAAGCAAATTTATATTTTTTATAATATGTTTTTTGTGAACCTACATTTGCTTCGTTATATGTATGTTTTATTGGAGCTAACATGTGCCAAACATTACAAATATGACACATCTTACCCACTTGGGTTGGGTTGTAGAAAGCAATTTTACAACTTAATTGTTTTTCCTACATTAACGAAAACATAAAATAATTATATTTGGTTCAAATACCAAAAGAGCATTAGGCTTGTGCTTAGTTTACAATTTAATATTTCTAGAATAGGATCCATTTTAAACCCAGATCTATCAAGCACCAAGAGGGATAGATCTCGGTTTAAAATGGGTCTATGCTAGTTTTTTTTTTCTTTTTTTTTAAGCCAATATGTAATTTATATTTTTCATTTATGTAGCCTAGCATAACATGACAAAATCTCCCCATACTCTCCCATACCGGATTGGAGAGCACCTGATTTCTCTCGATGCAATTATTATTATGTTTCTTAGGAGCAGACATGTGGTTGGTTTTATGATATATTTTTTGAAACTAACACACGCATATTTGTTTTATTGGAGCCAGCATATGCCAAGCGTTATAAATATGACACATCTTACCCAAAAGCACCTCTTGACATAATAATTGTTTTTCCCACATACAAAAGAGTCAAATAATTGTTTTTCCCACATTGACAAATGCGTAAAATAATCATCTCTTTAAAATGAAAGTCGATTTTTTCAATGACAAAAAAGAAGACAAAAATACATGATATTTAGAAGTGTTCAAAATTTCAAATTGAAATAAAAATGCAACATAGAACTTATTGAAAGTGAATTTGGTTAAAACATCGTGCTCTAGTGTTTTACCATATCAAATATGGTTCATTTAAGTTGTGTTCAACAAACATTGGATTTTGTTGTATTGCAGTCCCTAATTTATCAAAGATGCTTTAATGCACGTGAATTCGGAAAGTATTATTCTTATCAAAAGTATGATCATCCTAAGAATCTAATTTTTTTGTTGTTCTATAACCATCTTGAAATCAGAAGAAGAGGGTCTAAGGTACACATTTTACTTATATAATGGTGGATGCTTCCTTTCAAATGCTTAATGAAGATCTTATGTTAAGTACTTCACACTCATAAATAAATAAATAGGCACATAATCAATGCATAAATTTTTATGATTATTACAAATATTTCATTACTTATGTTTCAATTATAAATCATACAGATTGACACTCATTTTCTTAAAATCAATATTGTGAACATTTTGTTCAGCTAGATTGATATTGCTCTTCTAATTGAAAGGTAAGGCATTTTTCTTCAGATCCCGAAGGCTACCTCCTTCTGCCTAATAGATCTTTGTTGTCTATTTTTGGTGGAGCTAGAGGACTGCTAATTTGCTATCATTTGTTCCTGGTTGGTGCCATCCATCGGTAGTGTTCAACCGCAGGTGGGTGCTCAGAAGGCCATTTGGACTATAAGATCTCTACCAAATCCAATGGTTGAGCTTGAGACTCCTGGGGAGATTATGGAACCACTCTGTCATTTAAAATAATTTCTAGTTAAAAACATAAGGAAATGCGTAAGGGCGGGCTTGGTGGAAGAATTTCTCACTTTAACAAAGAAAACATGGGAAAGCCCTCGAATGGATCAAAGCACTCTAGGGCTGGAATTCAAGATTTGATTGTTCAACTAAATCATGGTATGGCTTCCTCTCCAAGAACAAGGATCATGGAACAACACCGATGGAGTGGATGTATGCTCTGATTTCAAAAAGAATGATCCAAAGATGCTTAAAGACACTCGAGATTGGGAACAACCTGCAAATTCATTTAAATGAGGATAAACTCTCTAACCATCACATTGTAACATTGCCACAAGTACCCAAGCAGAGATCAAAATTGAGCACATCACAACACGTTAAAGGATCACTATCGCGTCCCAGAAACGGCATTAAAAAATTAGCTGGCTTGAAAAAAAAAAAAAAACATCTCTCAATTAAGGAGAAAAACCAAGCGAAAAACAGAGAGAAGAAAAGCTTTAAAAACAAACCCAAAGAAAAAAAGTTTCTGAGCTAGTTTCGAATCCCACTTCACTACAGTAGTATAACTCATTCATGACATATTAGTTGGAGTATCCTAAAAATTATGATAGAAGCACCCCGTGCCTTGCCACTCCCTATCTTTTAGGGGATACCACTAACATCTAACCTCCACTAAACCCTGATGCAGAAAGCAATCATGAGTAACAACTTTCATCAAACAATAATACTACTTATAACACAGAACAGTCAATGCTTTACCGATGGTGGAGTTTAATAACAGAACCAATGACTTCCAAAAAAAAAACTAGGAAAAGCTCAAAAGGCGAACTCAAAACCCTGTAAAATTGGTGGTGTCAAAAGACACCATTGAATTTGAATCAGAGAAAACGCCGAATTCAAGCGCTGGTAAATTTAGTGACGGCCTTGGTGCCCTCTGAGACAGCATGTTTTGCAAGCTCCCCTGGAAGAGCAAGCCTCACAGCGGTCTGAATCTCCCGGGAAGTAATAGTAGGCTTCTTGTTGTAGCGGGCAAGTTTTGACGCCTCGCTTGCCATTTTCTCGAAAATATCATTGATAAAGCTGTTCATGATTCCCATGGCCTTGCTGGAAATACCAATATCAGGGTGGACCTGCTTGAGAACCTTGAAGATATAGATCTTGTAGGTCTCAACATTCTTCTTATGCCTCTTCTTTCCCTTCTTGTCTCCTCCGTCCTTGGGAAGCTTCTTCTCAGCCTTGGGAGCAGGCTTCTTTTCTGCAGGAGTTTTCTCTGCAACGGGCTTCTTCTCAGCGGGCTTTTTCTCTGCTGCCTTGGGAGCCATTGCTGATAACAATTAACAGACGAGTTATATCTAAACAGAAAGCGGAATACAAAATCGAATGGTGGAACAAAGCCGTGCGTGCAGTAGTATATATAGAGAGGGAATGGTTTGTTTACTATTGGTTGATTGGTTCTGCCACGGATCGTCAAAAATTGCGAAATCTCAGTCGTCGGTTAGGATGTGATCCGCGAAGATGTTTTAAAAATGAGTAGATTTCAGCCGTCCATCTTAACGAGTGTTCTTTTTGTTAAAATATGGTAGAAAAGAGCGGGAATTAGAGTGTCCACGAATTTTAAAATGGATTTATTATAACCTTTGCGCTGATGATTCAATGCCCCTTGCGCACCACTAAACTATTCTTGCTTGCCTAGTTTATTTATCTCTTTTATACATATATTTTTAATAAGATTTAGGGAACAATGATAAAAGCACGAACTTAATTATCCAAAGTCAAAATAGATATATGGAAAAATATTATCAAGTAACAAACAACTTTCCAAATTGGAAACAATTTTATTTTTTTTCATTACATTAATTCGATTCGAACTCCGTAGGAGTTATGTATAGATAGAAGCGGGGGTTGGACTTCGAGTGGGGACAGCCACAACCAAACACCCTAGCCAATGGCCCTATACAAGCCCTCCTATGTTGGAAATAATTCATGAAAGCTTATAAAAGACCTATGGTAAATGCCACAAAATACATTTTATGTGATAAATATGAGCAATGGAACATTTACCACCTAATACTTGAAAATCCATCATGGCCTAGGGTGGGTTATGAAATAATAAGGGTTTATAAACAAATTCTAAGCTCTCTCTTAAGCAATCCCAACTATATGCAAACTAACTATCTTAGTTAGCTTACTCGCTTAGCATGAGAGAATCATAACAACTCTAGGGCTAGGGCTCAGTAAAAGGGAGATTACAACATTATGGTAGTTTTGATATCCTACTCAATAGAGAGATAGATTATTGTTGAATTGTTATCTTAAGAGATAAATTATTCTTGAATTGTTATCTTAATCGATTATTGTGGACTGTTATCCTAATCGATGGTAATCGATGGTGTGGACACTGTGATTGACTAAGTTGATTACAGGGTTTTCTTATATGATCCCTTTGACTTGTTTATTTTTTTTATCAGTTTTATCAATGTCCCTGTCTATGGGCATTATTTTGGATCTTTATTTGGGGAAAGTCATTCACCCATGTTTTGCATAATATGTTGACTTTATATGATTTTTGTTTCTATCATTGATATTATGTTTCAATCATTGATATTATGAGGAGGATTCATAACCCATGGTAATAGGAACATGCATTCTCGGCCAAAAGCAAGATCTATCTAAATCTCTATACTCTGTACTTTGGTTTTTTTATATAAATAAAATTTAAAAAAAACTGAGATTTTATTTCTGAGAAAAAAAAATATTATTAATAAATTGCATTTACAACAACTCATGGCTTAGTTTATCACTTTTATTCCCTCGCATGAGCATTAAAAACTTACAACATTTATGTATTTTTGTTATCGTACTCAATAGAGAGATAAATTATTGTTGAATTACATTTGAAATAACTCATGCCTTAATTTATCTCTTTTAGTCCTTCACATGAGCTTGAAAAACTTTTATATACCTTGTTTTTACCAAATTTATGATGGGAACTCTATCAAAATCTTTTATATTTTTGTTTAAAATATCTTAGGTAATATTTACAAATTCTTTGTTGCCTAGGACCTAGTGCTTATCAAAGGCTATGAAAATCTTTCACAATTTCTTCTTGGTGAACATTGAAGGTCGACATCCACCTAGTAAATTGGAATCTATGTTCACTTCCAAATCTATGTTGACTTCCAAAAGAATGGTTGTGGGGAGGGTGTGGATGGGTATGATCAGGAGGAGTCGCAATGAGGCCCATGTCCATGTGCTAAATGGACTATCCAAGCTTTTGAGGGAAATGTAGTATGAAAAAAATGCACATAATTTTTTCATGTATGGGACCTTACTTGGAGAGAGTTCCTGAAAGGGCCTTAACCTCCAAACTCTGATTCTTACTCCAACTCAAATAAAATTAAAACCACTTTTATGACCATGAGCGAATGGAAATCTTGGGAAATTGTTAAACCAAAGTTCATCTATAAAGGAGACATACTTGGGTTAGGCCTACTGTCTTTAGTTGTCACCAATGTTGATTCATACTGGTAAAACCCTAGCTAAAAAATTGTAGTTCTTGACCATCTACCTATTAAGAACAAGCATTAGCATGGCCATTATTTTGTTGAACCCTTAGAACCATGATTAAATGCCTTAATTCGAATTGAGGCCAAGTTTTGCTTTGTAAACCAAACAAGAGCACATTAAGGACTTTGTTTATGGCAACATATGATTAATTTAGGTCACCAAGCACTTGTTATAGCTTGGTGGAGCTTACTTTCATAACAACATGTGTTTGGTTTGAATCCCCTTGGTTTATGCACATTCAAATACACTAACAACTTTACTGGGTATTCCATCCATGAATGTGGAGAAGCGTCTGTTGGATTTCCCTGTGAGGTTTTCCTTAAAAAATGTTGGGTATGTGTTATATTCTTTGCAAGTGGATTGCATCACCTATGACCCATAATAGTCTAAGACTATGTCGTATGCAAATGGTGGGGGAAGGGGGGGGTAGGAGGTTGGCTGGCGTGCATCGACAACTCTCCCCTACTCCACGAAGTGGACTAGGTTAAAGGATTGGGGTCTAAATCTAATATGGGATAATGGAATAAGGTTTTGGATGTTGTGAAATACCAAAATATTGTATTGCAAAAGGTTAAGAAACACAATGAGAAAGATAGAGGTATGGCTCTAAGTTTTGTTGGTCTTTCCCATTAAGGATTTCCACGTAAATCTTTGTGTACTATGTGTGTGTCATTGTTTAATACTTTTTTCTTTAAGAATCTATATCCATTGCTTCGCTTCACAAGTTTAAAACCTACATGTGGTACCAAAGCTAGATTATTGGTTTTAGGGGGGCGTATTTGTTATTAAGGGTCAACTTGTTTGATAAACATCGGGTCTGTGATAAACCTAGGTCTAGTGGGAGCTTTGTAGTGGTGATTCGTGCAATGAAATAGAATGGTGAGCAGTTCTAGAATCGATATTGAGAAATTTAACAGTCAAAACTTTGAGCCATGGAAGCTAAACTTTGGAAGATCTTCTTATAAATCAAGAACATTGGATTGTTATGGATCCATGTACACAACCTATTAGATCAACTAAAGAATACTTGGATAAGTTGGAAAGAAGGGCAAGGAGTACAATTCAACTTTTTTCTATCAAAATCAATAGTTGAATGTATCTAGTGAAAATAATGCATTGAAACTATGAACTAATCTAGGGAGTTTTTTCCAATCAAAGTCCCTAGTAAACTTGTTGTTTCTTCAAAAGAAGTTGTATCATCTTAGGATAGATGATAACGAAATAGGGATAGATCATCTAAATGTATACAATACTCTGGTAAGTCAAATCACCTATGTTGGTATTAAAATGGAAGAAGAAGATAAATGAATGTTACAAACCCATGTCAACCCTTCTCTTTACTTTGTTGAGTATATTGTTGTTGGACGCATATGCTTTGTAAGTCATCCAGTCAGTATATTGTATTATCCTGCATTCATGGGGAGTAATAGTTGTTTAGATTAGACTTAGTATATAAGTAAGTGTTGATGCCAATGAAGTATCCACGAGTTATTTGTATTGAGCTTGCCCACTTGAAGTCAATAAAATTTCTTCTATGCTCTGTTATTTCTGTTATATCGTGCATTTTCATTATTTATTGCAAGAGGTTTCCCTCATCTGGTATCAAAGCACTTTCCTTGGCACAAGTGGGAATTTTTTTCTTCTTTTTGGCAAAAAAAATAAGGCAAAATTGGGGGGCAATTTCAGATCAATTTCTTAAACTTTTTGTGCAGATTTAGAAGAAACAAGTTGCATATCTGAATTCCTCTTCCAAAATACGTAGTTTCAAAAAAATCATCTCATTTGGAGTTCGAAAAGTGGAGATATCTCTGATTTCAAATTAGCTATTTTTCAAAATTTTGGTGACAACTGCGAAAATTGCAAAGCGCAAATATTTTGACGAGGTGCCCAAATTTTTGTTATGATTGCGAAGGTAGATGTAGAGTGGCTTTTCCAAATCTAGAAATAGGTTATACTAGAGATTCTGACAAACATTGATCGGGTTATGCTCATTTTGGAATTTTCGTGTCAAAACCCTACCTCTATTTACGGGTTTTTTGGGCTCGCTGGGTGGAATTTATACCAATTTTTTTTCTTTTAGCAGTGGATTTTTGACGATGTGATTATTGTAGTAGTTATTCTTCTTTGCATCTGTATTGTTAATTTCAATTGCAAGTTTGGATTAGGGAATAACCCTTATCTGCTCAAGTGTGGGAAGTACCTGGGCATAGCCCTAAAGCTCATTGTGAGGAGTACCACAAGAACCCCGAAGTAGCTGGCCATTGAGAGGACTTTTCAGTGAAAAGGGAAACGACGCCTACCTAATTGACTAGTTCCCACCCATGAGGTAAACCAAGACTTGTCGTTTGTGGCAAAGCGGTTATCAATTTTACCTGAGCTGTGGACTGAGGGGTATTGCCCCAATATGCAAGTTGTTAGACAACATTGGTGATCGAGTGACTCCCCTAACCTTTAGGAATCCAAACATACATGGGGTCCATATCTATTGTTAGTTGATAAATAACAGATTGCATCTGTCAAGAGCTGTCACATATCAATTCCACCTAAAAAAAAACCTCCTAGTTATCACCCGCACCGGAGCAAACAAACAAATGGAAGACGAACTTGTCGCCCTTAAGACTAAACTCCAATATCTGTAAAAAAATTCCCAACATCCATATTTAACATTTAGCTATGAACAATAGATGTCATCTTGAGTCTTCTGTAGACACTTAGTTCTCTTCTTCCAGCAGTTTTCGTGGTCCGAAGCTTGATTTCTCTTGCTTCAATGGTGATGATTCGACGAGATGTATACACATGGCATAATAGTATTTCAAGCTGCATAACATTTTTGATGTCACCAAAGTCCCACTTGCATCCTTTCATTTGGAACATGAATCCCTTCAATGATCTCATTGGTACATCAAGGATCATGATGAGCCAAAATGGACATATTTTTGCCAACTCCTTTTGCAACAATTTGGCCCTAGTGCTTTTGATGACTTCATAGGAGCACTCACTAAACTTCGCCAAACTGGCACTGTGAGAGAGTATCAGATAAAATTTTAGAAATTGGCCAATCACACAAAAGGATTTCCTGAAGGATGCAATTCGATCTGAGGTTAAAATCTTTTGCCCCAGCACAATGATGGAAGCCCAAGGGTTGGCTAAGTTGGTGGAGGACAATATCATAGCTCAACAATGCTCCCAATCCACTTTTGTTCCATTCATAAATATGGTTTCTCAAAGACCTCCAATCACGCTAGCTTCTAGAACCGCTCCTATCAAGCATTTGTCTAAAGCCGCGGGCATGTAGAGAAAAGGGGCATTGTTATAATTGTGTTGAGAAATTCGCTGGGGGACATCGATGTGTTGAGAAAAAGCTCTATCTCTTGGATGTGGCTTCTCTGCCCGCACCTAAAATTGGTGAAGATGCTCAGGATCCAATAGATGATCAGGTCGACATTCAACAACGGCTTGTTGACCCTCCTTCTCAGGATGACCACCCAGAGATATATCTCCATGCATTAGTCGAAGTCACCACCCCACAAACCATGTGGGTTGAGGGTTTCTTCAAGAAGATCCCTCTTACAACACTCATTGATTCTGGTAGCACTCATAACTTCATTGACCCTCAAATCGCCAAACAGATTGATTGTTTTGTCCATCCTTGCTCCAGTTTTAAAGTCATGATTGCCAATGGGGGCACCTTACCTTACGAAGGGAAGTGGTGCAATATGTGTATCTCTATTGGAGATTATAACTTACGCTCTGACATGTTTACCTTGCCCTTAGGCGGATGTGATGTGATTTTGGGCGCTTAATGGTTATGCACACTTGGACCCATCTTATGGGATTTTGTTGAAATTTGGATGCAATTTTCAGTTAATGGGGAAAAACACACATTGAAGGGATTACAACCAAGGTCTCTCAACATCATCATTTCACATCGCATGGAAAATATCCTTAAGAATAATTCAAAGTGGTGTCATCGCTCAGCTCCATTCCATTCAGATGCAACCATCAACGATATCCACTACTCCCTTGGATCGACGACACATTTTGGATTGATATGCATGTGTCTTTGTTGAACTAATGAGATTGCCACCTTCAAGACCATATGACCATCATATTTCACTCGTTCTTAGAAGCATCCCTCCCAACATCAGGCCCATCCCTACGCAGACTTGGACAAATATTTCGATGAATTTCATTGAAGGGCTCCCTAAATATGGAGGGAAGACATTGAACTTGGTTGTGGTTGATCACCTCTCCAATTACAGTCATTTTTGTTCCCTCATCCATCCATATACCACCTCCTCATTCGCACAAATTTTCATGGACAAGATCCTCCGCGATGCAACTTTCACAAGTCATTTTTGGACAAAACTATTTTGCCACTGTAACACCCCAATTTTTATCTTGTTCGCATTAAATGTATATGATGTAAATATTGTAATTAATCATGGTGTGGAGCTAAAGGCAAAATCCCCACCATTGATTTATTGTTTTATATTTCGGCGATTAAAATTGATGTCGATGGTATTTTGTGCTAGTCGACACATTATAATTTTGGACATCATGTAAATATGCAATTTAATTAAAAACCCACAACCAGCTATGTCAATGCAACAAATAAAGAGACGGGGGCATGCTTTCCTAAGGATAAGGCGGGGGGGATATTCAAACCTTTGGGCCAATGGGGAAAAGCCAAATGTCAAAGGGAAAACCCATGAAACTGCGACTACCTTTCTTGTCTTATTCACCCAATCATTTATTACTACCAGAAATTGGTCGAGTTGGTTATTGCATGGGATGGGCAAGGTATGGTAGCCCAAATTTGAATTGGAGTAGCCATCAGTTTTTGGGAAACACAATTTTGACTTTGGGGACAAGTTAACACCCAAAAATGCTGCCCATTCCCCCATGCATTCACGTTGTTGTCTTCCCCACGTTTTTGGAGCTCCTGGCATTCTCCATTCTTGTTTTTTGCAGTGTTCTTCATTTTTCCCATGGCTGGGAAGTGTTTTTGTTAACATTCAATGGTTGGGATCTCTGTGGGGCGTTTTTGTGTTGTTTCCACATCTCCATGGTTGGGGAATTTCATATTTTCAGTGTTACAATGCCAATGGGGGACATAGCCACGAATTTAGGGACCGAGGGGGCCCTTTTTGCCCATGTGAAGCCATAGAACGATTCTGGGAATCGAATTTCTATCAGGGGGTTGTTTTACCCAATTGTCATTTACGTTCTTGGTTGAAAAACGTTTTTCCTCAAACCCAGATCTTGCATTTTGCTGTGTGTGCACCCTTGGTTTTGGTCTGAACCGGTTTGGAGTGGAATTGGGGAAGAATTAGCTTGATAAACCTAGTGGGGAAAGGAACCTCATAGACAGATCAAGAGGAGCTAGATTTTCTTCTTTGCACACCTTGAATAGCACTGGAATGGAAGGCACAGCCTGAGGGACTGTGTAGCAAAGAAGGGGGTGCTTCCTTGTGTTGGGTGTGTAGGTGTTGGGGAATCCAAGCTAGATCTTGTGTAAGTGTCCATAGCTATGTGGTTGAGCTCACTAGCTTAGCAATTCAACCATTCCACCTCCTTGGCTGAATTTTGATATACCTTTGGTTATGTGTAAGCCTGCTAGTGTTCCCTTATTCCTTGTGGGAATCACGCCCAGCTCGGGGGTGGCAGTGTTGTTGAGAGATTGATGAGCACACTGGCCTATGGTTGGGTGGAACATTGCAGCGATGTAGCTGGTTGCAGGACAAAATTCTTTTAAGATAAGTATTTCTTGTGTTTAAATCCTTGCAACTGTATTTGTTTTATAAATTAGTATGAACATGATGAATGCTTGAATGGAATGTGTTTTGCTTCCGTTGTATGTTAATGATTTATGCATCTGCATATGTATCTTCTATTTCATTGCATTTTTATATTACGTTCATGGGGCTTAGTTTGCCCGGATTGATAGCATTATAGTCGCGTCCTCTCTCTAGTGGACAGGAGGGGACGTGACAACCACACTGGCACCAAACTGAAGATGAGTTCAAGGTATCACCCACAAACAGATGGTCAGACTGAAGATATCAACAAATGTTTAGAAATTTATCTTCGTTGCTTCACCTCTTAACAAAAATATCAGTGGGCAAAGTGGCTCCCTCTCACTGAATGGTGGTACAATACCCCTACCACACTGCATTTAAAATGACTCCATATGAAGCAGTCTATGGTCAGGCACTACCAATGCTCCGTCCATACACCCTCAGCAATTCACCAGTTCAGAAAGTTGACACAGTTCTCCGAAACCGATATCAAATTCTTCACATTTTGTAGGACAACCTTCACAAGGCAGGAAACCGAATGAAACAACAAGCCGATCAACATTGATATGAGCGCACTTTTCAAGTCAATGATATGGTTTTTATTTGTCTACCGCCTTACAAGCAACCATTCCTGAAACTCAAAGGCCTCCATAAGTTGGCTCCAAATTTCTATGGGACTTATACGGTTCTTCAGAAGATTGGGTTTGTTGCCTATAAATTGGAACTTCCTCCTCCTTCTCACTTTCACCCAATATTTCATGTCCCTTGTCTCAAGAAAGTTATTAGCACCAACATTAGAGCACAAAATATTTTACCGAAACTAGATAATGAAAGATCCATCATTTTCAAGACAGAGACCATCCTCAATATGTGCACTCGTAAGCTTCGCTCTCGATCTATCACATAGGTATTAATTAAGTGGCATGGCATGCAACTAGAGGATGCTACATGAGAACCACTCCTTCATATTCAACAACAATTTCCACATCTAAATATTTGAGGACAAAGCTTTTGTAAGAGGGAGGGGATGTTACAAACCCATGTTAGCCCTTCTATTTACTTTGTTAAGTATATTGTTGTTGGACGCATATGCTTTATAAGTCGTCCAATGAGTATATTGTATTATCCCACATTCATGGGGAGTAATAGTTGTTTAGATTAGACTTAGTATATAAATAATTGTTGAGGCCAAAGAATATATTCACGAGTTATTTGTAATGAGTTTGCTCAAAGGCCCCTCAAAGTGGCCTGCAATCAATAAAATCTCTTTCATGTTCTATTATTTCTGTTATATCGTGCTCTTTCATTATTTATTGCAGGATGTTTTTCTCAATGAATTACATTATTATGTTATTTGTCATATTCCTGGGATAATTTGATGATAGCAAATAGTAGTGATAGTCAATCCACCTTGAAGTTTGAAAAAATAGTGCCATCCCTGCTATCAAAAGAAATGAGGTGGAAAACCATGGGTAGTCATAACATGGATGTCTTGTTTGTGAGAGGTCATCCCCAAGAGAGAAATAAAAATAAGGCTTCAAAGGGGGGATTTAAACCTAAGGGTAGATATACACCTCCATGAAAATCTTTGAGGAAATGCATTAAAACTTGGCATGATAAGAAGGATTATAGATCTAAAAATGTTAAAAAAACTAAGGAATCTAATGACACCCCTTCGATGGAGGCAAAAAACTCATCTCAAGATGGAGGGGACGTGTGCTTGGCCTCTACAGGTACCCGTTCACATCGTGATGTATGACTAATTGACTCAGGTGTGTCTTTTCATATGACTCCTCATAAGGAGTGGTTTTGTGAATATGAAAATCACACTGGAGGAGATGTTTTCTTAGGAGATGATTCAACAACCAAAATCATCGAACGTGGAAGAGCTAAGTTGTAGCTCAATGATGGAAGAATTATAACTCTCATTGGGGTTTTACACATTCCAGATCTAGTTAAATACTTGACATCCATAGAGAATACACATTTTGTTTACAAAAGAAACATGCAAAATCGTTCAAGAAACAATGATCTTGATGAAGGGTGTTAAAAATGGAACTTTGTACAAATTGTTGGGAAGCACAATCATCAATAGGTGTATCAATTCCATTGTGCATGATGAAAGAGATAAAGAAGATAGAGCCCCTCTTGTCTTTGGAGGAAAGAAAATGCTATGGCATCAAAGATTGGGGCATATTGGAGAGAAGGGACCCTGAGCATTAGAAGGTAAAGATATGGTTGAAGGTATGTTTGATTGCACACTAGATTTCTATTTCTATGAACATTGCATATATGGAAAACAAAATCTGGTAAGATTGCATACAGTGCTACAAGAGCAATTGGAATTTTAGAGTTAATACACAGTTATGTGTTTGGACCTATTCATGTTCCACCATTAAGTAGGTCTGTGTATTATGTTTCATTTATAGATGACTTCTCAAGGAACACATGGATTTATTTTTTTTGAAAGACATATGAAGTATTTGATAAATTTAAAGAATTTAAGGCTCTTGTAGAGAATTAACAAAGAATAAAATAAAGGTGTTGATGACAAATATTGGTGGGGAGATCTATAAGAATGTATTTGAGGAATTTTGTAAGTACATAATAGCAAGGCAAAAGACTACTCCATACACACCTCAATAGAATGGATTTGTAAAAAGAATTGATAGGACATTAATGGAAGAGACAAGGAGCATGCTCAGCGGTGGAGGAAGAGGACAAGGATTATAGGGAGAGGTAGTGAACACTGCATGCTACTTGGTAAATCGATCACCCACATTAGCTTTGGTTAACCAAAACTCTGGATGAAGTATGAATTGGTAAGAAACCCTCTATTAAACATCTATAAAAAAATGGTGTGATGCTTATGTGCACGATCCAAAGGATAAAAAGGAGTAAGCTGGATAATAAAGTTGGAAAAAGTATTTTTATTGGTTGTAAAGATGGTGTAAAAGGTTTTAAACTTTGGAACCTGGCAACTAAGAAGATTGTTTACAACCGAGATGTTGTTTGTAGAGGAGTTGAAGATGTTCCCAAGCAAGAAGTCATTCCATTGGAAACACAACCAAATAAAATGGAGTTTGATTTTGAGGGTGAAGAATATGAATCAATAGAAGAAGTTGAATCAAAAGAAGAACCTCATACCCTAGTTTTGAGTAGATCATCTCGAGAAAGAAAGCAAACATAAAGCCATTCCTCTCTTAATTTTTAGTCTTGTTTTTCTTTATCTATTATTGATGATGATCCTAGCAATGTGAAGGAAGCAGTTGAGTTGATTCAGAGGATAGTGGTCTCTAAAAGAAGGCCATGGTTGAAGAAATTGATGCCTTTGATAAAAATGAAGCTTGGGAAATTGTTGAGTTACTAGTTGGAAGAAAAATAGTTGGCAACAAATGGTTGTTGAAGAAGAAGTTGAATGTAGAAGGTAAAGGAGAGAAGTAGAAAGCCAAGTTAGTAGCACATATATATTCATAGGTAGAGGGGAATTTATTTTGGTGAAAAATATTCTCGAGTTTCTAAATTAATTTCTATTAGATTCCTTCTTTCTAATATTTTTTCTTTTGACCTTAAAGTAGAGCATATGGATGTGAAGACAACATTCCTACATGGGGATCTTGAAGAATAAATTTGCATGAAACATCCATAAAGTATTATAGTAAAGGGAGGGAAAGATTTGGTTTGTAAGCTTTAGAAGTCCCTTTATGGTCTAAAGCAATCTTTAAGGATGTGATACCAAAAGTCTAGCATATACATCATTAGAATGAGGTTTCTAAGAAGCGAGGTTGATCACTATGCATATTCCAAGCATGTTGGTGATCATTTCATTAATATAGTACTGTATGTTAATGACATGTTGTTGATTGGAAACAACATGAATGTCACAAGGGAGATGAAATCACAACGTATTTGACATGAAGGATCTCGGTGCTACAAACTTCATACTGGGAATGGAGATTATGCAAAAATGAAACTATGGTTGAATCAAAGAAAATATGTTGAAACGATTATACATAGATTTAGCATGCAGGAAAGTAAGCCAACTAAGATCCATATTCCTGTAAGTGTAAAGTTATATGTAGATTATTGTCCCAAGACACACAAAGAGGAAGAAGACATGTCATGAGTTCCCTATGCTAGTGTTGTTGGTAGTTTGATGTATGCAAGGCTATGTACCGGACTACACATTGCTCGTGAAGTGGGGGTTCTGAATATATATGTGTTTGTGTGTGTGAGTCAAAGCTAGGAAATGAGCATTGGGCAACTGCAAGGAGGGTCTTCGATTATTTGCGTGGCACCATACATTATGCAATTTGCTATTAGGAAGACCTACACTAGACATAGTAATATATGTACATGGATTAAGTTGATGCAGACTAGGTTGGCGATCTTAATCACATAACATCTACAAATGGTTGTGCTTAACCTATTTGGAGGAGCTATCAATTGGATGAGCAAGAGACAGGTTGCAGTCGCACTCTCAACTATAAACACATTATACAACCTGACGATAACTCCAAATAGTTTTTGGTTTTCATAGGCTGCATTGAACGGTTATTTTTACCCCTAAATCGAAAAGTGAAGTTATCAATAACACCCCTCTCTTTTTTCGAGGCTAAAATTACAACCATTTCGAAACCTTGACCGATGTTAATGCAATCAAAATCTTAAATCAACCCCAAATTGAAAAAGTGGCGGTCCTCTAGAATTACCCTCCTTTTTATTTGGGGTTAAAATTATGTCTTGTTTGAAACTATGGCATTCACAGCCAGTGCCATTAAAACAAAAGCGCCGAAATAAACTCAAATAAAAAAGAGATGTTATATGTGGTAACCCTTTCTTCCGTCAATGGCCCAAGGAAACCATTTTTTCAAATTACCTTTAAAACATAAAATATCAATTTTTTATTAAAAGTCTAATAAAAAAGAATTCTAAAATTAGAAAACAAAATAAAAATAAATACTGAAAACATTATTTTTTTTTAAATTGGAAAAAAAAACATTAAAAGTTGGAAAAAAGAAAAGAAAATTATTTTGATAAAAAACAATAACAATCTAAAAAGTTTAAAAAACACATTAAAAATGAATAAAAATTAAAATAATTTATAAAAAATATTTAAAAACATTATAAAATATATTTTAAAAAATTAATAGAAAGTAAAGAAAAGGTTAAAACATAATATTGTGATTAATGCAAAGTGATTGAATGAAAAGAATGAATGAGAGGAGAGTTAGGGGGCTTGATGTTCAGCATCGACTCGTTACCCATTTTACACCCGCTTTGGTGGTGGGTCGACGCTCAACATCAAAGATGTAGGATGTGTGACGTGTCGATGCTCAGCGTCGAGCCCCCTAACTCTCCTTTCGTTCCTTCTTTTCATTCAAAAGTGGGTGTAGGATGGGTTGCAGGTTGATGCTCAACATCTAGCCCCTCTAACTCTCCTCAAGTTTATCCTTTTCATTCACACACTTTGCATTATACAATATTATGTTTTAACTTTTCTTTAATTTTTTTATTATTTTTTTTTAATTTTTAATTTTTTTNATATATATATGAAGCTCAATGAGTTAGCTTAAGTGGTTGAGAGTTGTGAGTCGTAAGCATAAGGACTTGAGCGGCTATATATATATATATGGGCCTCATTTGATATCCCCACTAGGTCCGGCTCTGTAACTAAAGCCAATGGGGTGTGGCTTCTTTGGGTGGGACCACTTCCCATGGATTTAGCAACTCCTCAATGAGGTTGTGAACCACACACACATACACACATATATTAAAGGTGATTTAAATAAAATTAAATAAATGTTTTTTCTTAGGTCATCAACTAAAGAAAGGGGTGCCACAAATAACACACACACACATATATATATCTATATGTTTGTGTGTGTTTAAGGTGATTTGATTAAAAATTAAATGTTTTTTCTTAGGTCGTCAATGAAAGAAAGGGGCGCCACAAATAACATCTATTTTCGATTCGGGGTTGATTTTAAACCCGAATAAAAATAAGAGTGATTTTGGAGGACGACTTTTTTTATTTAGGCATGATTTTCGGGTTTTGATTGCACCGGTACTAGTTGGAGTTTCGAAAAAATTTGTAAATTTAGCCTCGAAAATAAAGGAGGTGTGACGAGTAGCACGACTTTTTGATTCAAGGTTTGTTTTTGGCTTTTTTTATGCAAAAATATGAGTTGTTATGGCTAGAGTTTTCATTTTGAGCATATAGTTCTTGTCAAGTTGTATAACGTGTATATAAAAATTGAATACATGGCAACCCCCCATGCAACTAAAGAAGTTTCATGGCTGTAGAGATTGTGTTCAAGTATTGGGTTTGTACAAAAAGATGTAAGTTTAGATTGCGACAGTCATAGAGTAATCTTTCTAGCAAAGAACCATACTTTTCAAACTAAAACAAAGCATATTGATGTGCAGTACCACTTTGTGAGAAATATGGTTGAAGACAAGAAGGTTTTGTTGTAAAATTTTGACACCTTGAAGAATGTTGCATACTCATTGACAAAGTCTATTAGTACTGAGAAGTTCTGTTGGTGCATATAATCTATGGGCAGTGTTTCCTTGAACTTGTGACCCTATCAATATGTGGCCCACTTTGTTTGCAAAGAAAACGACAAGTGGAAGAATGTTGGGTATGGGTTATATTCTATACATGTGGGTCGCCTCAACTATGATCTAGAATAGCCTAATGCTTTGTCATATTTGTTGGTCGTTACATATGGCGCTGGCTCAAGGGGGGTCATAGGGGGGGCATCTAAAAATGTGTAATTAGTTTTGGTTAATGGATTGGAATCTAAATCTAATTCGGGTTAATGGATTAGGGTTTTGGATGTTGTGGAATACCTAAATATTGTATTGTGAATGGTTAAAAAACACAATGAGAAAGATAGAGGTGCAACTCTAAGTTTTGGTGGTTTTTCTCGTTAAGGGTTTCTAGGGTGAATCTTTGTGTATTGTGTATGTGCCATTGTTTAATGTTTGTTTTTCTTAAGAATATGTGTGCATTGCTTCACTTCACGAGTTTAAAACTTACAAAAAGGAAGTTCGGTGTAGATATGGGTTAATGGATTAGGGTTTTGGATGTTGTGGAATACCTAAATATTGTATTGTGAATGGTTAAAAAACACAATGAGAAAGATAGAAGTGCAACTCTAAGTTTTGGTGGTTTTTCTCGTTAAGGGTTTCTAGGGTGAATCTTTGTGTATTGTGTATGTGCCATTGTTTAATGTTTGTTTTTCTTAAGAATATGTGTGCATTGCTTCACTTCACGAGTTTAAAACTTACAAAAAAGGAAGTTTGGTGTAGATATTGGAGATGTAATAAAACAAAGGCCTTTTAAAAATTATAGTCACGATGATGGATATAAATTATTATTTCAAAATCTCATCCTATGGCTTGGATGGATAAGTTGTGGAAGCTCAAACTAAAGCAAAAAAAACCTTGGTCTTGCAAGGTCCCAAGTGTGCATAAGTCTTTAGTTGAGCCAAAGAAGGCATTCCTTCCATGGTCATTACTCCCAAAGGACTTGATATGGGCCAAAAACTTATTCTTTTCAAGTTGGCCTAAACAAAAATCCCAATCCATGAGAGAGATGAAACTTTAGAAATCTTGGTTTGGTTCTATGAATTCACTAATTTAGCTTAGGATCGGGTCCTTAAATTTTGTAGCTAGTCCTTGCTTGTGTATATTATGTAGAAAATTTTCCTAATGTACAAATACCTAAGGTTGTCGACACATCGGCAAACAACCTTCTGTTCAACACTTAGCCAAATTTCCCTTCCGACTTTAGATTTTCGTCCTGTTATTTTGGCGATAGAAACATTACATAATTCTTCCAATTTGGAACTAAACACTTGGTAAATTCAAACATATGACTAATATACAAATACCTTCCTACTGCAAGACACGTGCATGTGCAAATTAAACATTTACAATAGAAAATGCAATTGAACTACAAGTGCTGTTCATGCATAAACTAGTATATCCACCATAGGCATAACAACAATAAAATCATGCGAAACAATAACCTTATTTCTAGACTATGAACATATATTCTTTTGTACAATTCTCGCTGCCACTTTGTTCAATTCAACATGAATAAATAATCATCCATCACATTGAAATTCTGGACATTCATAAACAATATAACACTTATTTTTAACTGGAATCGTCCAAGCAACTGGTTATGTGAGGTCAACGTTCCACCCAACTGTAGGTCTCTGTCCAACCTATATTATTTCAGTTGAGAGACCATCCTATAGTTGGGCTATGTTATCCACTAAGGAGGAACTACTTAGGCTCACTCAACCAAGAAACCAAACAATCACGCTAAGCCAGTACATAGTTGGGTTTATCAAGCATATAGAAAGACTTGGAAAGTGAATGCTAAGCCAATGAGTTCATCCATAGAGCGACATACATCTCAATTGATTCAACCAGCCTTGGCACCCACAATACCTACCACACCAACCACAAGGAAGGTCCCCTTCTTTGCTACATAGTCCCTTAGGGGCGCCTTCCCTCCAATGTTATTTAGGGTGGGAACATTAATGTCCAAGCTGCTAACCTTCAGAGATTATTGCCTTCACTAAGTTTATAAAGTCATTCAATCCTCCAATCTCCACCTAACTTCAAGTTTCTTTGACTATGCAATTCTTGGCCACACTAAGGTTTAGCCTCAAGATTCAACCACTAACTTCCAATTTCACGTTCTCTCATGGATTTCTGCGCATTAAACACTCTCAATTTCACCCCAAGGTTAACAAACACAGATCTCTCTTCGGATTTCATCATAAACACAAATTTATGGGCATTACAACATTTTGCAACATGACCTTCTCATTGGTTACATTTTCAACTAAATTCACTTGCTACGAATGCAATGCAATCTCCCTCCTCGTCCTCGCCTTGCTGGAAATGCTTAATCTCCCTCCCCTTTTGATTGTCATTCCCTTCACCCTATGATGGGAATGGATGAAACACAAAATTCCACAAGGAGGTTAACTTATGGATCAAGCAACTCGGCCCATAACTCGTCATACCAAATTCTGAACTCAAGCCCTGCTCCATTAAACCTATGAGTTGATTTTTCAGCTACCTTCTTACAACATAATTTAAGAGTGGCAAGGACATAATCTTGGGTTCTCAAGATGGCACTTAACAATAGAGTGTTGACTCTTTCACACGCCCTCACCTCTCCCTAGTGGATAACACATAACCTCTCATTTGTTGTTGCTTCCATGGCTAGCCTTAGAAATTTTATTTGCATTATACATATTTACATGCTTTTACGTTTTCCATGGCTTACTAACAGATGGTCTACAAAAAAACATAATGTTTTCACTTATAAATTGATCATTCGCTAGCAAGGCCTTGGCCTTGATCTCCACTCCAGCCTAATCATACATTGCATTTACACAATATTTACACATCAAGCTAATATATACACCCAAGGGTCAAAATGGGGCATTACAGAGACCATAATGTTGATAATCCCATCGAAGCCTTTAAAGAACATAAATGTTTACCAAATATAGGCAATAAATCCTAGAGCTAAATAGAGTGCTATTAAATAGCTATAATAGCTAGTCATATCAACTAAAACAAAACAAAAAACGATAGTTACTAAAATGTCATGCCAAACAACACTGCCAATAAGGCAAAAAGAATGCACAATCCCAAAAAAACAAAGATCAGTCTAAAGCCCAAAAAGCTACATCTAGTATAACAATATTTGTCCCTTTTGGTGTCATACTCTTTATTGTTTAGGTGATTCTATGAACGTCATCAATTGGGTCAAGAAGACTCAAGTATGCAGAAATTTGAGGCTGGAAAATATTCTCACTTCTATTGCAGACATTACAGATACTTTTGATTCATTCTCTTACAGCCATGTTTACAGGGAGAATAACAAGGAGGCGGACTTGGCCTCAGAGGGTCTACTTTTGATGGAGGTTCTGTGGAATATCTGTGAGTTGATCGATGGCACTGAACACACCTTGTATCACCGTCCATTCATTGAGGGGGAGGCTCCTCAATGATTATCTGTTTTGAAGACTTTATATTTTATTTTGTTTTTTTTACACATGAGACATACTTTGCATTTTACAGTTTTTACTGTAGATATTGACTGTTTTTATTTTTCTTCATGTTTAAAACTTATGCCTATTTATTGCTCAGTTTTGCTCATAAGGCAGTATTTGTTCCATGATATTCTGTGACTGCTCGAGATTGAACTTCATCCTTATTTTTGTTGTATATTTTTACTCTGGACCTACTCAGGGTTCTTCATCGAATACATAGTGATGTGTATCTGCAAAATGTAATTTTGTTACTCGAAAGCTGAAATAAAATTATGCTTTTTTTCCCAGGGAAAAAAAACAATATTTGTCCTTTCTCCACCAACTAGTCATTTTAGAACTCCTTGAACTATAAGATACCTTCTTGTAAACTGATGCCCATCTTATATAAATGATCATTTCTTTGATTGTATCTGCAATAAATATGGCAATAGTTGAGTGATGAAAATATTTTATGTAGAAGGACATGGGGCCCCAAAGGGCAAGATGCTCAACCCAAGAATTAGTGCCCCTACCATAGCCAAACCAAAAGATAAAATATATGCCCTAAAAATGTATGTGCCACAGTTGCCTCCATTGCAAGCCCCATTAAAAAAATCAATAGGGGCATGACTAGAAAAATTGGGAGGGGGTATGGAAATGAATTTGACCAGTTGATGGCACTGTGAGGAAGAGTTGAAAAATCTCAAGATACATCTATAAGCCATATCAAAATCAAATCTTGTATTTTCAAACATGATCATATTTCGATAAGGCCAGATACCCCACATGAAGTAGACAGGAAATTGATCAAAGTATTTTCGCACCACAAACCAATTAAATAAACACTACTCAATAGTTCCCAACAACTAGCTCCCTGAAAAATAGACTCTGAAACAAACTTCATCCCAAAGTTGTTGAGTTTTATTGCATGAAACTAAAAGGAGATCCACTGACTTTGTTGCCTGGTAGCACAAAGGACAACCAATAGGACCCATACCTCCTCGCCTATAGTAGTTTTTGCCTGTCAAAATATTATTATTTAATGCCAACCATGTAAAACAAATAATTTTTACTAGCGTAGGCCCTTCCAAGATGCGTCGATACCACCAAGTCTATTGAGAAACAACAACTTCAAATACAATAGAATCATAAGCTAAATTGGTCTTTACCTAGCCAGTTGAGGAGTTCCAAGGCCACAAAAAATTATCTTTAGAGTCCTAGAGTTTGATTCCAACATGGCGAAGGGTTGCCACATAAGAATCCCATTCACAACAGCACGTGGACCCAAAAGAAGATCATCGACTGAAAGCCAATAGTTCCCTCCAAAAGATTAATCTTCCCTTTTAGCATGGTTGAGAAAAAACATCCATTTAGAATGTATGGATCAGAGAGTGGAAGGTGAGAGAATATAATTGTGTCCGCCTCCAATGAATGGGTCAATCCCTACTCTCACTTGATAGCCATGGTGAATTTGCTAGGCTAGCCAACGATTTAAAACAAGAAAGGAATCCAATAAACCACTCCACGTATTTGAGATAGATTTTCCTTTCTTGTTTCCCTTTCTTATCCATTCAATGATAGTAAGATTATGAAGGTACATGCCTCTAATAATCTGCCCCCAAAATCAAAGCTCCATGAGTCCACGCCATAAACTC
Organism: Pseudotsuga menziesii; assembly: GCA_001517045.1. Lineage (NCBI taxonomy): Eukaryota > Viridiplantae > Streptophyta > Pinopsida > Pinales > Pinaceae > Pseudotsuga > Pseudotsuga menziesii. The sequence continues at coordinate 41,418 of LPNX010212161.1, read as the reverse complement.
TTCATTTCCAAAGCACTACCCACCCACTTAATGTTCTTAATGCCCCAGCCTTCGAGAGATTCGAAACAACTAATAAATCCCAGGGCATGATATGAAATCCAGTCTTCATCAAGGATGTGGACCAAAGAAAATGGAAAATAATATGTCAAATCAAGGAGAAGATTTGTTTGGGAACTTTTGCCATGGATAACCAGAATATCAATATGTTATTAAGAACATAATTGATAAGTATAAGTCTGCCCCCAGGGTCAATCGTCAGTTGCATTAGTGATACATTCTCTTTTTTACCTTTCTAACCAACCAGTTCTAGTCCGAAACATGATAATCATTAGGTTTCAAAAAATACCCAAGGAATTTCAGGCCCTCATCAAGAGACGATTGTGAGTACCAGAGGATAGAGGTGATATGTCTCAAAATAGCCTCCTATGTGTCAAAATGACGAAATCTAGACTTCTGTGAGTTGATCTCCATACCCGATGCTGGGCAAAAAATATTCGGAATGCCTTTATAATAATGCCACTCCATCAAATTTTCAAAACCAAATAACAGGACATTGTCCACAAAGAGAAGACGAGTAACATATTGTGAGGAGATGATCTTAATTCCCATGATCTTACCATCATGTTTTTCCCTTCCAATCATCTGGCTTAATCCTTCAATAACCAGAAGAAAAAGGAGCGATGAAAGAGGATAACCCTATTTCAGGCCAGAAGAGCTCTTAAAAAAACTGGTAAGGCTTCCATCAACCAAGACTGTGAACTTTGCAGAAGTAACACATCCCATAACTAATTGGGTAACCTCAAAATTCAAGTCTGAATTTAAAAGAAGTGAACCTCAGAAAACACCAATCAATTTTATCATAATCTTTTACTATATCAATCTTCATAAACAAGAAATTGATGCGTTTGGATTTGATAGAGCGAATAGTCTCTCGAGCCACTCCAATGGTGTCAAAGATCTGTCCCTGATGCAGGAACCCAAACTGTTCTTTTGAAATACCTCTAGAGAATCCCTCTTTAAGTCGGTTTGCAATCACCTTCAAAATAACATTGTACAACAAGTTGCAAAGTGAAATAGGGTGAAAACCCTAAAAGGTAATGAGATAAGAGGTTTTAAGGAAAAGTGCAATGAAAGTGGCATTTACTTCCTCCGAAACAAAACCAGTTGTATGTGCTTCTTCAACAACTCTAACAATTTTTGGTCGTAAAAGGTCAAAAAATTGCAAATAAAATTCATTTGTCCACCCATCAGGCCCAAGACTCTTGTACTTGGCCATAAGTTTAAGAATATGCTCAGTTTCGTCATCCGAGAAAATGTGTGGCATACACTGTAGAACCTTCACTTGTGAATCAAGATTATTACAAAAAGGTTTTTTGAAAAGATCTGGAAAAAAAATTATAAGTTGCACCTTCAATAGCTTGCTGAGAAGAAACCCTAGTACTAGTCTGATATTCAATTTCCCAAATTGCATTTTGCTTCTAACGTTGATTAGCATAAGATTGGAAGAAGCTAGTATTGCAATCTCCCAACGAAATCCACAAAGCCCTAATTTTGAGACACCATATAGCCTCTTCAGCCTGAAGAATATCGGATTTTTCTTGTTCCGCTTTTTTTATGAGCTCTAAATCATGTCTCAAGACAAAACCCAAGTCGACGAAAGAGTAATTATCCTTGATGAGAGCTTCTATACAGAAGGGATCTTGACGCTAAGACAAATTTTTGTGCTTTACCAAGGAATAATAATCTCCTTAAGGAACCACATAAATTGTGGCAACAAACTCATGGGATTTCTGGTACCAGAATAGTAGCAAGAATGCTAGTGAGATCTAACCAGAGAGTTAAATTCCCTCATTATACCATGTTGATCAGTGTTTGAAAGGATACATGTTTAACTGAGTACCCTTTTCCATCCTTAGAACAATCGAAATATGGTCAAATTTTAACATTTTCAATCCAAGATTTGCACATATCCACCGATCCAAGGAGGTCTTATGCAAGTAAAAAACAATTAAGCCTCTTAATGACAGCATCTGCACCAAAACGACCATTATACCAAGTAGGAATGAAAGGACACAACTCTATGTCCACCAGTCTACGATGAATAAGGAAGTTTTGAAACCAATGAGTCATGGGATCAGGCCTGGAAAAAGTACCCCAAGACTACCGAGTCGCCTTAGTAAAATTAAGGTCACCAACGATAGTGAGAGACGACACATTCAAAACACCAGACCAAACTACCTTATTCCAATATTCCTTACGTTCTACATATGGTCCATAACAATTAAGGATACGAATAGGCACATCCATCTCCTGGAAATGACCAACCAAAAGGATACCGCCACAGGTCTGATAAAAGCAAAGCTTAAGTTTAGTAAGATTTCAAGCTGAAATAAGGCCTCTCAAAAGGCCCACAACATCAATAGTGGTGTCTCTCTTCCTTAAATGGGGTTGTTCACCTAGCGATGACTACAATGTGGTGATAGGTCTGGTTAAAGGTTCCGAATCTAGGGATTGGAGAGGCTAAATCTCATATATTGGAGGCCTTTGTGATAGTGTTGTACAAAGCTCATATACATTTACAACCAAAACCAGATAAACTAATGTGGGTCTACAACAAAGCATAAGGTTTTTTTTTTTCACAGGTGAAAATGTTGGTCCTTGAACTTACTTTTTGTGTCAAGGCCCTGTCAAAATCGAACATAGGATTGTCGGGTTACATCAATATGGTCAGATTACACAATCCACTTATTCATTACAAAAGGTCTCAACAAGAGCAAACATGTCACTTATAAGAATTGAACCTAGGTGGGGAGGGTAACCCTCATTTCTCCCAAACACCCAAGCTACAACCAATGGACAGAAGGTTCTTAGTCATTAAAATGGACTATTGATCTTTGTATGAAGAATAGAACAGGATGATTGAGTTGGGGTGGAAGAAATTGTGGCAAATTAAGGCGCCTCCAAAAAGCTTTAAGTTCGTGTGGATGGTGTTAAACAATAAGGTTTTAAATTGGGAGGTGAAGTAAACGCACAACACGAGTGGGTGAGGAATCTGCTTATTGTGCAGGAGAGGGATTGAAAATACATCTCACTTATTATTTTGCTGTGAATTATCACATCGAGTAATGGGCGAAGGTGGAGCAAATATTTGGCGTTGATAACCTATGGACGAGAGACGATATTGCAAATTGTTTTAAGGAATGGTTCGAAAATAGAAGATTAAAGAGCCTAAGAATCACACCTTTGATTATCACTTTGGTTTGTATGGTTGGCATAAAACTCTATTCTCTTTAAGGAAAGAAACAATCCCATATCAACTTGCAGTGCAGCTTATGGCATTACTAAAATTCTATAAGAATATTCCCAAGCCGAGAGTTGAGCATTTAGTTGTACAACCGATAATGGACCTAGAAAGTGCATGGGTCCATTTTGATGGCACATGTCAAGGCTGCGATGATTTGGTTGGTATCAAAGCTAAGTAACTAGACATGTCCAAAAACCCTGTCATGTCTTGTGGGGTCGTGTCGGACACAGACATGATGTCAACACATGCCTAACACATGTTTTTTCGTGTCATGGAATCGGGACACGAAAAACACGTGTCGGGCATGTATTGGCATCATGTCCCACATTGTCAACATCGGGTCCCAATTNGGGGGGGGGGGGTTAGAGTGAGTTTTTTAGCAGGTGATGGATTTGAAGCATTTGAAAGGGTTTCCAAGTGCCTTTGAGGGAGGATTTTGTTGCGATGATTCAAACTCACCATCCAGTAAGAAGAAGAATGACTCAATGCAGCTAGAGCACTAGCTAAAGGAAAAAGGAAAGGGAGAAACGCCCCATTTAGTGCCTCTCCTCCTCTTCCTCCTCTAAGCATATCCTCTTCTATTCTTGCTAGTGTTCCAACTGCTTCTAGTGGAGCTCAAGCTCAATTTAGAGCTATTTTAGCAAGACAACAAGCCCAAGAGATTAAATACCGTTTGTGGAAGAATGTGACAAGGTAAGAAGGGCTTGAAGCAAAGCTCGACGGGGGAGGCAATGTGAGTTGGAATTGCAATTTCTACAAGTATGAGTTCAAGAGAACATATTACCAGGTTAAGGGCCATTTGTTGGCCCTTCCTTGTAATATTTCTTCATGAAAAGCAATGAGTAACACCCAAAGGAGGGAGATGGAAAGAGCTGATCATGTTGAGTTAGGGAAGGTGGAAGCAACAAGCAAGACACAACAGAATGAGGATCCTCTTTCATTCTTGAGGAAATCCTCTAGCACTAGGCCTCCACATAGCAGATAAGGGAGTGAGGTATACGTATCCAACAAGAAAGAGGCCAACTACAAGTGGTACAATGGATAATGTGAGTTGGAATTGCAATTTCTACAAGTATGAGTTCAAGAGAACATATTACCGAGTTAAGGGCCATTTGTTGGCCCTTCCTTGTAATATTTCTTCATGTAAAGCAATGAGTAACACCCAAAGGAGAGAGATGGAAAGAGCTGATCATGTTGTTAGGGAAGGTGGAAGCAACAAGCAAGACACAACAGAATGAGGATCCTCTTTCATTCTTGAGGAAATCCTCTAGCACTAGGCCTCCACATAGCATATAAGGGAGTGAGGTATACATATCCAACAAGAAAGAGGCCAACTACAAGTGGTCCAATGGACAGGATTTTCCAACAAAAAAGAGGCCAACTGCAAGTGGTCCAATTGACATGATTTTCCAACAAGAGGCACAAGAAGAGGTGGGCCTTACCATTGCATTATTTTTATACCTCAACTTCATTTCATTCAATGTTGCACGAGCACCATTGTTCATTGAGATGTGTCAAAGTCTAATTGAACGATCTCCGACTGGTTATGTGCCTCCTGCTTCAGAGAAGCTTAGAACCACATTGTTGGTTAAGGCAAAGAAAGAGGTGGATAAAATTCTTGAGCCAATTATATCATAATGACCCTCAATTGGTGTCAATATTGTTTCTGATGGATGGATGGATGGATGTAGCATGGCAACCAATCATCAATTTCATGGTGTCTTCCCAAAATGGATCATTGTTCTTGAAAGCGATAGACGCTCTTGGGAAATACAAAGATGCACAATATTGGATGAGTTGTTCATCAAATTCATTGAAGATGTAGGTGTTGATTCATGTGTACAAATAATCACAGACAATGCACCTGTTTGCAAGGTTGTTTGCATGATTGTGGAAGCTAAATATCCATAGGTATTTTCATTTTGGACACCTTGCATTGCTAATTTGCTCATTCTTGAATTTAGCACAAGATTCATCTAGGCCCTAGGGGAAAGGTCAATTTAGAGATTTTCATTTGAATTGTTAGTTGTAGTCATGTAGAGTTTAGAGTCTAGCCTCATTTATACTTGCTTTTATTGATCTCAAAAGGATTTTGGACACCTTGCATTGTCCATTTTTTAAATTAGCATTGAAATCTATTGTTTCAGATGTGACATGGATTAACAAACTTTTCGAGGATGCATGCCATCCCTGTAACTTTGTACAAAACCACACTAATGCCTTCACAATTTACAAAGAGTACACACATATTTCATTGTTGAAAATTGTAGATACTCAATTTGCTTCCTCATTCATCATGCTTAAGAGGTTGAGGGAGGTCAAAATTGCTCTTGGGTCCATGGTTATTTCAAAGTTTTGGTCTTTTTTGAAAAAAATGAATTAGATTACTTCAAAAAAGTTAAAGGACAGAATGCTAGATGATGGTTCGTGGGAGAGGGTAGATCTTACCATTAAGACAATGGAACCGGTCATTTCTTTGTTGTGGTTTGCAAACACGGACTAACCCATCTTAGCAAATGTTTATGAGGGGTGGGATTCCATGATTGAGTCCATGAGGACAATTGTTATGGAGAATGTGTGTCAAGTATGAGACAGACAAAGAACATAAGGTCCAGACTCCACTTTATAGGATATTACTATCTCCAAGTGGGTTAAGAATGTACACCTTTGCATTGCTTGGCCCACTCATTGAACCCTAAGTTTTACAACCATGCATGGCTCAATGGTGGGTCAAGACCCTCACGCAAAGTCTCTCTTCACATAAATGGAGAGATTTCATAGGGGAGAAAGACAACATTTAGACGACTACTTCAAAATAGAGACATACTTGAAGAAGTGGAGAAAGGCTTTGTAGAGATTTCCACTGCCAGTGGGAGATTTGGTGGGCAACTCGTGGGGCATCACGCCCTATTCTATAGAAGATAACCTTGAGGGTCATCTCTCAAATTACTTTATCCTCTTGTTGTGAGAATTGAAGCACATATTGAAACTTACACAATTTGAGGAAAAGCAGGCTTAAGCAATCCAAGGCAAAGACAATGGTGTATGTGCACTCCAACGTGTGTCCTATTTATAGGAAGAGGGAGGACTGGGTGAAGAAAAAGACAAATATGTGGGATGTCTTTCTTGATGTCATGGGTTTGGATAGTAGTACCGAATTGGTATTATCCACCACGGATCTTAATGATCCAGTGATTGCATCGGTCACTTTTGATGACGGTGATCCTATGGAGGTGTCATCCTCCACACTAACAAATGTAGATCGTTAGATGGGCAAAGAGGAGGAAAAAGAAGAGTGTCAAAGGCAGTGATGAGTTTGTTGATTCAAGCATGGAAGAGGACTATTGACAGATGAGATTCTTCCATCTTGATCTCATCTATGATCTACCCCTTTTTGTGTTTACTATTTACTACTACTAGTTGTCATTGACATTTTGAAATCTATGTAATACATTTTGATTTTGATGACTTAATGAGAAATATAGTTTCGACATATTGAGTTATCATCTTTGCGTCTCATTGTGATTTGTGAATGACATAATGTGTATTGATTCTAATTTTTAATAAGTAATTTCTATTGAATATTTGTATTTTCGTATCCTATGTCCTCATGTCAGGTGACTTGGTATCAAAGTTGTTCTTCATTTCAGTTATTCTCACTTTTTAGCTTTCAAAGTAGGGATATGGAGAAACGTACCAATAATATAGGCAAATGTTTGCTCTATTATATGTTCTCAACTTTCTTTAGGTCGAGATATTGACCAAATGCAAGGCTTTTGGGATTAATGCTTCTAATTAATTAAAGGATGTATATAATTTAGGTAACATTAATCTTATACCAATTACGCAGAGGTTGAAAGACATTGCATATCATTTCTCACATTTGCTTCTGACATATCTATTGTGAACTTAATAATATGGCAAATTCCCTTTCAAAGGAAGGCATTCAAATAGATGATTGCATTTATTATTAGTTGATGAGAACAATGGGCAGAGAGTGGGGCATCGCAATCAAGATTACTAGTAGACCTGTAATACCCCCAATTTGTAATCTTGGAATGTATTAAATCAAATTATTTAATAATGTAAATATGCTAGTATGGATTTACAGTATAATGCTCAAGGCCAAGGTTTGACTAATGAATGGTTAGACATATGTATAATGTAAATATTTACATATGGACAATGTGGTTGGCTTGTGATGATGACTCAATATTCATCTAAATATTATGTTGAAAAATAATAAAATGATCCAAAATGGTTGTGTAAAAAGCCCTACGTGGGCTAAGAAAAGAGAAAAGGGGATCTATAGGAAATTAAATCATCTTTGTTCCAAATGTCAACCTTAGAACTCATCCATTTGATACCCTCTAACTTAAATGAGCCAATCACTTCATTTTGACATTTTTTCCCCATAAAAATGCTCAATTTTCTATTTATATTAAAAAACCGGTTTACATAGATCCAAAACTATATTTTGCATTTGGTCGTATAGGCATTAACTTAAATACACCAATCTAAACCAATTGAAAAGGTTCACATATACTAAACGTACATAAAAAGTTCCAGAATATAACGATATACAACATATTGCAACAACAACTAGATAAATAGAAGCCAAAAACAAGGATCACCGAGACCATAAAATAAGAAAAAAGGGATCTATCCATGAGCCCTGAAAAACCACCAAGGAAATTTCCATCAACTCTTCATCCTTGTATTTCCCTCTATGCCAAATGCCCTCCCCCAATGAGAGACCCCTTTTAGATAACAAATCTGCATCTTGGTTTTTTTCCCGATAAATATGCTATAAAGAAACATGTTGAAACAATCCCAACATCCTGTCAATGGCATCATATAAAGAGATAAGACATAGATTTTTGGCCTTAGATTCATTCCTGAAGTAGTCAATAACCAACTTTGAAACTCCCATAATTTGTACATGTTGGACATGTTGATACACTACCAAAGTAAGTCCAAGACGCAAGGCTTGAAACTCTACATAATTGTTTGGTGCTAAGCCCAAACCAATGGAAAAGGATATGTGGTGATTCACAAAGAGATGAAGGGAACCACCTGCACCTCCAAGAGATTGGTAAAGTTGTGCTCCACCACCAAAAAAAATCCATGGGATGGATAAATCAATGCAAGGATTATTAACTCTACAAATGAGATGAACCAAGGATTTATGTGAGAAAATATTGAAAATCGTTGGTCCTTTTGAAGCACAAACAAATGGAGATGAGTTCATGTCCTCGAAAATAGAACAATCAGACCATATTTGAAAAATAATAATAGCCAAAAGAGCTTTATATACCTTGTGAACAATCTCACTGTGCTAAGAATGCCTCTGTGATTTTTGTACCATCCCAAATCAACAAATAACCAATTAGATAACAAAGGTGATCCCAAACATGTGAAGGGAAGCAACATCGCTTGAATAAATGGTTCATGTTTTTATTGGAGGCACAACATAAAGGGCATCTCCAAGGCCCTTACCAAATTTTTTGAATAAGAAATTCCCGAAAATATATGTGATTTAAAAAACTAACCAAAGGAAAATATTGCATTTTAAAGGACAACTTAACTACCAAATAATTGTGTGCCACCGATAGAGAACAAGTGGATCTTGAAGAGATCACTATACCAAGTAACCATACTTTAGAGCGTAGATCCTTCCTCCTTGATTTTTAGACCATATGAGCACTTTCGACTGCACCAAGAGAAGGCATAAACATATGCATCCCATGATGGTTTATGTTATTCTCCTCCTAATTTGAATTTCTTGGCTCATGATAGAACACTAAAGTCAGATCCAAAGTGCTCATGTGTCATCTTGGGATGTTATATCATGGGTCATTTTGGTATGTTATAAGACTCACCATATCCTTGATTTTCAAATTCGAAACCATTTGGAGTCAGTTAAAACCTCCTACAGTCATGACTAGTAAAGCTAAAAATCAGCCAAAATTGTGCGAACTTGAATAACATGTGAAAATGAGTTTTCTAATTCATCCATTAAGTGTTTAAGGTCTGTTGGGATGTTTTAAATCCCATAGGATCTCCACCCTTAGGGAGAATTTGACCACAATTTTCTAGGAAACTTGCCCCTTTTCTCCTTAGCCCCATTTAGAGTTAGTTGAAACCTCCAACATTCATGACTAGTAAAACTCAAAATTGGCCAAAATTGTGCAGACTTGAATAACATGTGAAAATGAGTTTTTGATTCATCCATTGAGTGTTTAATTTTTGTTGGGATGTTTTAAATCCCATAGGATCTCCACCCTTAGGGAGAATTTGACCACAATTTTCTAGGAAAATTGCCCCTTTTGTCCTTAGCCCCAAACCAAGTTGCAGAACCCTAAAGTTAAATCCAAAGTGCACATGGGTCATCTTGGAATGTTATAAGACTCACCATATCCTTGATTTTTAAATTCAAGACCATTTGGAGTTTAGTTGAAACCTCCTACAATCATGACTAGTAAAACTCAAAATATATTAGATAGTGTGCTTAGTTTCCCCAAAAAGGTACATTACAACAAGCACAATTAAACAATGGCCAATCAACAATTTAAAGGCGCTTACCTACAACATGTGTGATGTGGGTGTAAAATATGTGGTATGGTTTTAGAATAGATAGTGATTTGGTGTGCCTTAAGGTCATAGGTTCAAAGTGCAAGTTCAAAACTTTTCAATTCAAAACTCTGGGTACAACAATTCTTGTTAGGATTAATTAATCCTTCGTTGTCCAATATAGTCTATTTGGTCATATTTCCTAACTTAATAAGTGATTATCACTATACTAAAATATGGAGGACACACCTAAAGGTTATCTTCCACTTTTTTTTCCAGAAGAAAATATTAGTTCCTTGTTATTTCATTGAAATCAAAGGTAACTTGTTACAACATCAACAATAGCTATGCACATGGCCAAAAACAGCTATGTTCATCATCAGCAAACGGCTACAATAGATCAACTTCATGGTCTATACTAGATAACTCTGCAATAAGTGTCTCAAGTGGTCTAAGAATCTTACCTACATCCCCTCTGCTATTGTTCATCAAACAAAAAGTACAAGTCATGCACTTAATAGCTTATCCAAAGAAGCAGTACCAAAATGAGTTTAGTAATATGAGGGAATCATCCACCTCAATCATCCCAAGGATGTAGTAATAATGCCAAGCATAAAAAAGGCAAAAAAAGTCAAGTGCTCAAGGCTGAAAAAGTTGTAAAGAGCCTTGATCAAAGCATTCACCTTCAGTGAATTCAAAGAACTGTAGGAGGCCTAAGGCCAAGGTTAAAGCTTCTTTAGATAAGCCATAAGCATTTTCATTGTATTCTCTGTATATGTGAACTGCATCAAGTTGGATGAAGTAGGGTTCCAAATCTCGAATATTTTGACAGCAGCCTTCAAGAGCAAGAGAGGATAGTGCTAATCTTCTATTGAACCAATTGATAATAACTGAGGAGTCTCCATGAATGTGTAGAGTGGGTAAACCGAATGATTTAGCCATAAATAAGAGCATCCATAATGCAAGAAGTTTAGATCTTGTATTAGTGCTCTAACCAACACCCATTTTCATACAAATATAATGATCCTGGTTGATCAAAAGATGAACACCAATGCCTCTTGTTTGATTGGTTGAGGCACCATCAAAGAAACCTACAAGAAAATCAAATGTAGGAGCCAATCCAATATCTCTCCTTTTGGACTTCTGCTGTGAATATATTGGATAGAGATGAAGTTGTTCCAATATCGAGCAGACAATATAATGCAAATCTGGCTTTTTATCTTCAAAGATACATTTGTTCCTAGCCAGCCAAATTTGCCATGTCATCAGAGGAGGAAGATAGATGAGGTTATTTTCTTTTCTAAATAAAGAAGCAACATTTAATATGTAGGTAGCCTCCTTCCAGATGAAAGGTATGTCGAGAGGAGCTTATGTATGATAATACCTGTCGAGTGAAGCTGCAATCAAAAAATAGATGATCAACAAATTCAAGTGTTGTTTCCTGCACAGACAACACCAATGAGGTCCTATCCAACCTTTTTTTATTAGGTTATCCCAAGTATGAACCCAATTAGATAGACACAACCAACTAAAACAAATAATTTTCTAAGAGATGGAATTTCCAAATCCAGATGAGAGCATCAACAAGTCTGCTAGTGACAGAGATGTTAGCAATCAAATCATACATTAAGTTGGATTTGACCGAGCCCATCATCTTATTGAAGATCCATACCAGTGTATCAATATTATTACTAATGTGGATTCCTCCATGATGAAGTCCTTTAATATAATGCATCCATACAACCTTCCAATGTCCTCCCAAGTCTAACTCATTCGTAGTGAGCCAGTAGTCAACAAATGTTGTAGCAAACCCCCAATTGTGTGCATCAAATAGATAGGATATGCCATAATCTTCCAGGTATAACCTAAGGTCCTCTGGTAAGATATAATTTGATGTGAGAGCAACAATTGGATCAATGCCAATTTTTATGCTCTTGCCATTACCAATCTTCCACCCCAGACATCTAGTAATCCAAGAGATAGCTCTAATGAAACCATTCCACATATGTGATGTGCCTTGTACCGAGAAAGATTGTTGGCAAATCCATACATCAACAAGCAAGTTTTTGAGATATTTATACTTAATGATTTGAGACCAAAATCCATCACCATTAAGGACAAGTCAAAGGCTTTTCAAGCATAAGGCCAAGCCAAACCATTCAAAATTTTTAATGTTCCAATCACTTAGTTTTTATGGTTTGGAAATGGTGAGCCAGTCAACCAAATGATATTTGTGATTCCCTGCAGTATTCCCCCACAAAAAGTTGAAAATATAGCACCAGTATTCCCCCACAAAAAGTTGAAAATACAGCACCTAATATAAGTTAATATGGTGCTGGGCATACGAGCCAACAATAGCCGATATATTGTTAAGCCCATCAAGACAAACTTGACAAGTACCAACCTTCCACCTAAATACAATAGCTTATATGTCCAATTGCTTAACTTCTTCTCAAACTTCTGAATGAACCATCTCCAATCCTTAATACCATAACCAAGAGGTTTGAGGTAGCATCCCAAGGATTTGAATCCTGAAGTGAGAGGATCCATTTTGAAACACAGAAAATTGATAACCCTTTGTCTAATAGTCTCATCAATGTCATTAAAGAGGAAGGAGGATTTGGCCACACTTATCTCCATTCCTATAACAAAGCAAAAGGTATCAAGGATTTCCTTAAAGTTTTGCCACTCCTCAACAGTACCCAAACCAAACAAAACGACATCATCTACAAAAAGTAAGTGAATGAAATTCAGACTTGGAGACACTTTAATACCAAAAATAACCCCCCTACCATGTGCATTAGAGATCAATAAACTCAAGCTTTCAATAATCAATATAAAAAGTAGGGGGGGAAAGAGGCAACCCTGTTTGATGCCCCTCAAGACTAGAAAGAATTTTGAAGGTGTCCCATTAATGAAAACAACAAAGTTGAATGACTCCACACATCCCATAATCCAGTTCACAAAGAAGCCCGATATCCCAATCTAAAGGAGGACCAATCTAAGGAAAGCCCAATTAACCCTATCAAAGGCTTTCACAAGATCAAGTTTCAACACCATAATCTTTTGTTTTTCAACTTTGATGGAATGGAGAACTTCTTGGACAATGCCAACAAGGCCTATAATCCACCTATTATGTAAGAACTCAAACTGATGTTTTGAAATAGCCTTGTCCAATACAACTTTAAGTCTAATAGCTACCATCTTAAAGATAGTTTTATATATCAAATTACAAAGGAGATTGGTTTAAACTCAACAATAGAGGTCAACCTATCACTCTTGGGAATGAAAGTTATAAAAGTAGCATTGAAAGCACATATAACCCTACCATCAATCCTAGAATGTTCAATAGCTTTCAAAATATCAAGCCCAACAAGGTCAAAAAAGTGGAAATAGAATTCGACCAACCATCCATCAAGGCCAAGGCTTTTGTCTTTTTTAAAACCCTCGAATACAAATTCAACTTCCTGTAAAGTAAAGTCAAATAGAAAGAGCACTTTGTCCTCCTCTTGTACAAAAGAAGGAAAAAGTTTGATAACATTTAGCTGAGCCTCAATATTAGTTTTACTATCATCAAAGAAAAATTAAGAAAAATGTTGAACACCGAAGGCCTTAAGCTTGGTGTCATCCTCTATAAGATCCCCATTCTAATTCTTGAGAGCCCAAATGGATTTCAAATTTCTTCTAGCAAAGGCATATGAGTGAAAGAATTTAGTATTGGCAACCCCCTCTTGGATCCAATCCACTCTACTTTTGAAGTTCCAAGTAAAGACCTGGTGGGCCAATAAGGATTCCCTTCTTGGCTTTTAAGTGTGTGAGTAAAGTGGAGTCCTCAACAATGAGTATACCAAAGGATTAAGAAGAGAGGAGATCAAGTATGGCCAAATCTATCTCTTTGGTCTCCTTAGCTCTCAAAAAAAAATTCTTTTTTTTCCCAAGTCTTGACCAAGCCTTTTAGTCTCTATAGTTTATAAGCAATATCAAACATGGGGCCAGCAAAAGGAATAGGTGAAGACAAAGAGGTAGTGACAAGATCACAAAAGTCATCTTCAAGGAGCCAAGCTCTATTGAATTTAAAAGGATAAAGGTGACAATTCAACCTAAAATTCCACTCGAGACATACCAAGTAGTGATCAAAGATCTCAAAGAGCTTAGTCCAAGAGTGATAGCTTCCAAGAAGTGAAATAAGATGCAAGGAAGCTAGGAATCTATCTAATCTTTTGCTAACACCCTCAATACCCACTCTATCATTCCTCCAATTAGGACCAAGTGTAGTGGAAGCAAGATCAACCATGTTCATAGTATCAAATAAGTTATCTACCACTTAGTGCATGTGCATGCATAAGTTTATGTGCCTCTAAAACCAATCCCTCAATTATAAGAACCCACTTTAAATGCCACCAACAACATCATTCATTTGGCTATGGTAAATAAACAGTTTTGTTGAAGCCAATTACATTTAGTTAGGTTACTATCAATTAGCCTCGCACCAATTTTGTATGCATGCAAAAAAGTGAAGCCTTTAGACTAATTTAGACATCCATACAAAATTAGTCTAAATTAGTCTAAATTATAGCGTATCCATATAATGAAAAAGCTAGACTTGTCAATAGCTCTACCATAGTTCTGCTTAGTTTGAATCCTTGTAGTAAGCAATAGAGTAATGAACCTGATAGCTAATCCCAGATCATGAGCTTATACTAGTAAAGTAGTAATCAAACACACTGGTTAATCCAATATGAACTATGGCTCCGTATATGGAAGTGGGCTGTATAGCTATGACAGACTGACGACAAGCTATGCCTACAGACAATGGTCGGGAGCAATATGATTGGCTATGAGTGAAAATAACCTGTTGGCAACGACTCCTGGCACTGGCTATCGGCTGACCTTCTGGCACAAGGCCCTTTTGCTAGACCTTCAGGCTATGACTGGTGCTTATGGGCTATGTCTGGGCGGAACCTCAAATAGTAAATTAACATGTGTAATGCTTCGTCATTGCATCATACATCTATTCAAGGTAGTAATGTGTATTGACCCATGGAGTGTAGAATATAATGCAGGTGCGAGGCTATAAAAACTAAAATTAAAATTGACCCATGGAGTGTATCCAGAATAGACAGTCAAAACTCCATGGATGAAGGAAACGCGGACAACGGGAAGACACTTCGCGCTTCTACAGAAATGCAGAAAAGAAGAGAAGGCCCCTGAAATACAAAACTTGATTTTTCAGGCCCTGAAACAAATCCTACAAGAATCTGATAAACTTAAATCTTGAATAAAATTTCTGAAAACAAAATTATAAATCAGATATGGAATAAAAATTTTAGAATTGAATGCAATGCCCATATATATAGGAATAAAGTATTTGAAAACAAAGTCAAGATTAGGTGATACCATAATTCTGTAGATCCATCAGAATTTCTTACTATTAGATATACAAAGAAAAAACAATGATCAAAACATCGCCGATTCACTAATTAAAATCTAAACGCTGGAACAACAAGACAAATTAATGCATAAAGTAAGCAATATCAACCAAACAGCACTACCACATGAAATAAAAGATGTAAAATAAAATAAAATAAAAAAGGCTAAATTTTCTCCAAATGGTGGAAAGAATCAGTCTAAGATATTTAAACTCCCATAATCAAGCTTTGATAGGGCAATCCAGATTGTAAAGATAACTAAAGCAACAACAGTAAAACACAACCAGACAAATGAATAAAATGCGAGTCAGCACCATAGGCCTAATGTATTCAATCAATTAGCAAGCAAATGTTCATTACTGCTAAATATAAACCAGTTAGTGCCAGTACATTAGAATTTTACAGTGGCAGCCCACAAAATTAAAAGTAAGCTGTTCAAAGGAGCTGGTCAAAAAATAAATACCCACACGACAACAGCAACCAATACCAAAACCATACTTCTAAAATTCACCGACAAACCAAAACTTGAAGGCAATCTTTAAGGTCCCACACACATAGGCGGTGTCCAAAGACACCATGCAATTTAATTTAGAAGAAGTACCGAAATCAAGCGCTGGTGAACTTTGTCACGGCCTTAGTGCCCTCTGAGACGGCATGCTTTGCAAGCTCCCCTGGGAGCGCAAGCCTCACAGCGGTCTGAATCTCCCGAGAAGTAATGGTGGGCTTCTTGTTGTAGCGCGCGAGTCTCGATGCCTCGCTCGCCAATTTCTCAAAAATGTCATTGATGAAACTGTTCATGATTCCCATGGCCTTGCTGGAAATACCAATGTCGGGGTGGACCTGCTTCAGAACCTTGAAAATATAGATCTTGTAGGTCTCGATGTTCTTCTTATGCCTCTTCTTTCCCTTCTTGTCTCCGCCTTCTTTGGGGAGCTTCTTCTCGGCCTTGGGAGCGGATTTCTTCTCTGCAGGAGCTTTCTCTGCAACGGGTTTCTTCTCAGCGGGCTTCTTCTCTGCTGCCTTGGGCGCCATTGCTTCTACAAACAAAGCCAACAGACGCACACACTGAAACGCGCGGAGACTTAAAAGTATTGGATTAAACTCGGCGCGGACAACCTCCCCGTCTAAGAGGAAAGTATGCCTACAGTTGTATATATATATGAAATCAATATGTTCTTCTATTGGTTGATGGACTCGGCACGGATTGAAGGGCTTCCTTTAATATTAAAAGTCGATCCGGTCAGCCCGACACGCGTTGTAAAGTGTGGTACATCGTGGCAGTTCAAAATTAGGTTGTCTCTATAAGATTTTGATTCTTTGAATTTATTTCCTAAAATGAAATTCATTAAGTGGGTTTTTATAAAAACATATTTTTATATCAAATAGTATAATAAACCTTAAAATCGAAAGGCACATGCCACCATAGAGGTTTTGGGCACCTCACTCACATGATCACCTTGGGAGTCATTCATTAACATGAAGAAGCATGACATGAGATGGCTCCATGAATCCGGTTTGGAGTGCCTTAGCCGATGGAGGGCACCTTTGCTCGAAGGCTAGGTGCACTATAGAAATTGGTAGCTCTCATTAGTTGGGCAAACCAAGAAAAGCTTGGGAGGTTTTTTGGCCAGACAAAGAAGGTTATCGTAAGTAATTTTATTTGCAAACATGTAGTATGCATTACAAACGAAGTGGCAAGAAGAATTGATTAACTTATACAAGACTAGGGCATATTTTATTTAGCACATGTCGGTTGGGTAGACTAAGTTGGGCACACGTATCATGGATGGAAGTTAGCTTATGCACTTGTTGGACGAACTTGGGCACATGACAACTAAGTGCTCATGGAGGCACCTTGCCACACGCACTTTTTAAGCACAATTGGCAATAGCTTGTCGGATGCACTTTGGGCACACTTGCCAGTGCACTTGCAATGGTCACCTTCGCATTAGTGACAAGTATATTTGGGCGCACTTGCAACAAGTGCACTCGAGTGCACCTCAAAAGCACACTTGAAATGGCCCCATTCAAGGGCACCATGTGGTCACACTGACAATGATCACTATTGTAATGAGCGCACCATGTGGGCACAATTGAGTTGGCGATGAAGGCACTTGAGTCCACTTAGATATGGAGAGGCTTGCAAGTGGAAGACATGTCTCCTATATATAGTGGATGCCTCAAAGTTGATATGGCATCATTGCATGAGTGACTCATTCACAAAAGTTCAAGTGAGCTATGATTATGCTAAGTTCTAGGTTTGGCACAATCAAGTGATTTTGTGTTGGTTGAGTCAACAAGGAAGAGGTGAACATGACCTATAGGAGACAGGCTTGAGGTTGCTTTAAGGGTTGGATTGTGCAAGCCTCTCGGACACTGGTAGAAGGCTATTTTGCCTTAGATTCATTGTACTTATATAAAAAGAGTGGCAGGCAGCAAGTCGCCCTCCCCTGCTATACATTATAAACATTCTTCCTATAAATAAAGTTTAAGGCACCTGCCTTCAGTGTCCCCTATACATGTGTAAGATGTTTTAAACATTGTTGTTAGATGCATGACTAATTTTTGAATGAACTCAATAGTAGACTTGGGTGCATTTGGCATATGTATTCTAAGGAAAAGTTATGGGTAAACCTTAGGCGAAGGGGTTTTGTATGGTTGTAGTAGGTGTAGGCTAGCCAAGCCCTTGTGGTCAAGGAAAGGCAGTGCCACACGACCTTAGGTGCCAAAGAAAAGCTGGGAAACCCCCAAGTTCAAAGAAAAAAAATTGTTCAAATTCTAGGTTTGTGACAAGTGGTATCATAACAAGTTCTTCACCACCTATTAACAAAATGTTGGTGACGGGAAACTTAAGCACGCTTCTCATACCTGGGAGAGCTTAAGATAGGGTGCAAACCTTGGGAAAAGTTGGTAAGCAGTTCTTAAGGGAAACCTTAAGGCTGGATCACCAACCTTATACCTATGTGCAATAGGCACCCAAAGCAATTCGTCCACATGAAACTTGGGCAATCAAGCACTCTTCACCGCAACTTGGGAGGCAAAAAGCTTGAGTGATAGGTTATACAAGTGAACCAAGTGTTTGAGACTTGGGCAAATGTCTTCAAATGTGCCTATAACAGTCAAATTACTTTTGGGTTGGGATATGGATGGTGCAGAGAAAAAGTCATGGAATACCAACATGGAAGTCGTAGTAATGAACATGGAATGTTGGGTTCAAGAGATGCAAACAATGTACCAAGCACATGTGATGAAGCTAGAGAAAACTAGTGCATGGGTTCAAGCCTGGAATCAAAAGTTACAGACTTTGACACATCGAGTGGAAACTTGGGTACACAAGTTGAAATCATTATAAAGGAAGGAGGCCAACTTCGCGGTGAAGAAGCAACAACAATTGCCTAATCCAAAGGTAAGAATGTTGCTTATTTCTTTTTTTATCATAATCATTTTGTCATTAATTGTCCCTTGAAGGAGATATTGGAAGACTTGGAAGAAGTACAAGTGCAACTAGCAAAGATGGTGAAGCTAATAGCCTTGGGAGCAACCCATTGCAACAAATTTCAGAGGAAGTGATGGAAGTTCTAAGTTCCTTGGCAAAGACCATAGACACGACTCCCAAGGTGAAGGATTGAGTGACCTTTGTTTTTGTGAATGCTACTATGAGTGGGTTGAAGGCTGCATCCTTAATTGACATCGATGCAACCCATAGCTTTGTAGGTAAATAGACTGCTACAACACTTCACCATAATCCTAAGAACATCTTAGCAGCATTTGAGGTGGTGAACTAAGAACGAAACCGACAAAAAAAGTAGCTCATTATGCAGCTTTGTAGGTTGGGAAATGGTTTGATAGTTTGGACTTAATATTGGCTTAGTTGGATGACTATACAATCATCTTAGGGAAAGACTTTCTCAAGCTTTCCAAAGTTGTTCCAATGCCCCATGAGAATTGTTTGGTGTTCTTAGACTGAGTAAAGACTTGTGGTGTGTTGATGGGGACTAGAAGGAAGTTGGGAAGGATGCCGAGAATATTAGCCATGAAGTTGGCTAAGGCAAGTTACTAGTAAGTCTCCATATTCGCCTCGTATTGTTGCGCAACAGTAAGAAAAGTTGGTTATGGGCAGAGCAACCTCGGGTGTCCAAGATGGTGAAAGCCATGTAGAGTAGAGGTTGGAAACATTGGAGACCTTGGTGGAGTCATACTCGAAGAAGACTGAATTGGTGTGTCCTTGTGAAAACCAAAAGCAAGATGTTGGAGGAAGGATGGCACTTGCACCAATAGTAGTTGTGGAGGTTTGCAATGAAAACACTCACCAAGGTGCACCTTGTGGCACACCAAATTGTGCATAGCAAGAGATTGGTGAGAAGAATGTCTCACTTTTGACAAAAAATATTCCTAAGTGTTGGGTATGAGCAGTGCATTGCAAGAGGTTAGTGAGAAGAATGTCTCACTTTTGACAAAAAATATTCTTAAGTGTTAGGTCTGAGCAGTGCATAGCAATAGGTTAGCGAGAAGAATGTCTCACTTTTGACCAAAAAATATTCGTAAGTGTTGGGTCTGAGCAATGCATAGCAAGAGACTGGTGAGAAGAATGTCTCACTTTTGACAAAAAATATTCTTAAGTGTTGGGTCTAAGCAGTGCATAGCAAGAGTTTTTTGAGAATAATGTATCACTTTTGACAAAAAATATTCCTAAGTGTTGGATATGAGCAGTCCATGGAGGCACTCAAACAACAAGACTCCTAGTGGCAAGATGGTGACATGGTTGAAGAATAGGTTTGCAAAGCCTTAAACTAGTTAGGTTCTCTTTATGTTCATGAAGACCAACAAGTTGAGGGTGACAATTATTATTTTTTATATGGCTTGCAATGCATATAAGAGGATGTTAGGGATACTTGATCAACAAATAAGGGGATGAGTAAATTAACAAAGAGGCAAGCCAAGAAGAAGAAACAAGAAGTTGTGAAGGTGACTGAGGTACCTTTGTAGAGTGCAAAGACAATTCAAGACTCTTAGTTGGAAACAATAGTGGAAGAGGAAGACTTCTCAGATAGAGACCTAGCTGACATTGTAGAGTTTTATACACTAGCCATGGAGATTTATGACATCTATCTAACAACTACCTAATTAGAAGAATTGGGATGCATATTGTCGAAGTAGGAAGTAGTTCTAAAATAATTGATCAAGGACCACAAAAACACTTTTGTGGGTTGTGTCCTTAGCATCCACTTTCCATATAATTTTCATGGATAACATTATGAGGTGGCTCACTAATAAGGAATAGGGAGTGGAGCCTAGCATGTCCTTGGAAATGTGACTTGGAAAAATATTTTGAGTTGTAGTAGGTAAGTAAAGAGCGTTGATAAACCTTTGTAATAAAAGCAATACAAAACAAAATACAAACCACAATAACTAACAATGGCTCACACACATTACACTGAGATTGACCATGGAAACCCAAAATTAGGAAAAGCATCACTCATGGGAGTTACTCCACTCTCTATCTCATTGTATTATCTTATTTGTTTACTTTACAATATTATAACATCCAAACCCCTTATATATTCATTGGATTAGATCACAACCCTGATTCCTTTATCGGAATTAGTTTACAATGGCTTGAAAAACCAAGGGTCGAAAATAACTCAAAACAGACCAAAAAATAGACCCTAAAAATTTATTTCAAGGGGGCTCTGCCCCCCTAGACCCATCTGCTATGGGAACCTACAAACATTATATGTCCAACAATAATATGATGGTGTTGAGGCAAGGTGGTGACCTTGCCTTAGTTTATTAGAGTTGTACATGATGAATGAAATGCAAAAGGAAACGATTGATTTTGAGATGAGGATGTGCATTCTCATGATATGGGTGCAATAGTTGGATTGATCACAAAACTAGTTCAAAACACAGGGTTCAACAATGCACAAAGGCATGGAAAAAAGGGTTAAATACACAAGCAGTAGTAAGTCAAGGAGATGTGATACACTTAGACATTTTGATAACCTTCTTAGTAAAGGTTGACTTGCCACAACAACAAAAGGTAGTTGTAATAACGCTAGGTTACAATCGCAGCAAGTGGAAATCATAATGACAATGGCATCTAAGAGACATTATGGACAAAGTTGAACAAAGATGCTTCATTCAAAGGAGGCATTGGACATTGAGTGATTGCACAAGTAATTATAGTATTGACAATGTTGAGTAGTTGGAGAAGCCAACTGCAAATGGATGCATGAGTTTGGATGGTAGACTTGGAGGACAACAAGTTTTTGAGGATGTTGTCAGGGATAACAACAAATTATAGCGGGGGAGGATGTAAGGGCCCAACCTTGAAAGGCTTCGAGCATCTTCTTCACATTATCACCTTGGTGGTTGCTGACTGACACCAACAAGCATGACACATTGTTGATGCTATGATTATTCAGAGTAGCACACCACATGTATGTCAGATGCAATGCAAACATTAGCATAGCACATTAGTTGGATGGACCAACAAAAGCTTGGGTGGGAACTTGGAAAGGAAACAAATATTGTCATAGCAAGCAACATCATCTACAGTGTCACGTCCCCACCCTTCTACCAGAGAGAGGACGCAACTATGCTACTATCAATCTGGCAATCTAAGCCCCATGAATGTAATATAAAATGCATTGAACTTAAAAACATACACAGATGTATAAAACATGCAATATACAGCGGAAGCATTTACATTTCATTCAAGCATTCATCTTGTTCGCATTTCATTAAATAAGCAAATATAGTTGCAGAGATAAAATAAACAAGAATAGTTATCTTGAAAGAAGCTTGTCCCGCAACCAGCTACGTCACTTCAACGTTCCACCCAACCATAGTCCAGTGTGCTCATCAATCTCTCAGCACCACTGCCACCCTCGACCTGGGCATGATTCCCACAAGGAATAAGGGAACACTAGAAGACTCACACATAGCCATGAATATATCAAAGTTCAGCCAAGCCAAAACTACCTTTGGATTTATCAGGCTGCTAAGGAGGTGGAAAGCTTGAACAACTAAGTTAGTTAGCTCAACCACAAAGCTATGGACACTTGCACCAGATCGGTCTTGGCTCCTAAAACATCTACACACCCAACACAAGGAAGCATCCCCTTCTCTGCTACACAGTCCCTCAGGCTATGCCTTCCATTCCAGTGTTATTCAGGGTGTGCAAAGAAGAAAACCAACCCCTTTAGATCTGTTTGTGAGGTTCCTTCCTACACTGGGTTTATCAAGCTAGTTTAGACCCAATTCCACTCCAAACCAGTTCTGACCAAAACAAAAGATGCATACACAACAAAATACAAGGGATTGATGAAAAACGTCACAGAAGCCAAAAATGGAAATGGCAATTGGGGAAAAACGTCCCCGCATGAGCAATTCGTTTCAGAAACATTTTATGGCTTCACGTGGGAAAAAAACGGCTCCCTCAGTCCTTAAATTCGTGGATCTGTCCCCCATTGGTTGTGCAACACCAACAAAACAAAAACAAACTTCCCAGTCGTGGAAATGTGGAAACGACACAAAACTTGCCCAATAGAGATCCCAACCACTGAATGTTAACAAAACAACTTCCCAACCATGGGGAAAACACAGGAAACTGCAAAAACGTGAATGGGGGAATGCACAACAGCTCCAAAAACGTGAGGAAGAGAAAAACCTGAATGCATGGTAGAATGGGCATACATTTTTTTGGGTTTTTACTTGCCCATGAAGTCAAAACACGTTTTTCCAAAATGGGTGCTCTGCCCAATTCGAATTTTGCCCATACTCTTCCCATTCCCATGCAATAACTACCTCAACAAATTTATGGCAGATAAATGATTAGGGAGAAAGACAAGAAATGGGTGGTTGACAGTTTTGATGNATTGGCTCAAAGGATTGAATATCCCCCCCCCCCCCTTATCCTTAGGAAATCATGCCCTCATTTCTTTAATGTTGCATTGGCATAGCTGGTTGTGGGTATTTTAATTGAATTGCATATTTACATGATGTTCAAAATTATAATGTGTTTGGCTAGCACGAAATACCATCAGCATCGATTTTAATCGTTGAAACATAAAACGATAAATCGATGGTGGGGCTTTTGCCTTTAGCTCCGCACCACAATTAAATACAATATTTACATCATATACATTAATGCAAATGGGGTCAAAACCGGGGTGTTACATGCAGGCATGTACTATGCATATTATTTGAAGTGGCAAGAAGCATTGACTAGCCTATATATAACTTAGGCATACTTGGTTAGTGCATGTTGACCGTGGAGACTAAGTTAGGTGCACTTTGTTGGGTGCATGTTGACTAAGATCACTTAGACACATTTCACGTAGATATATATTATCTTGGTGCACTTGTTGGTTGCACTTGAGCACAAGACAACTAGGCACACTCAGAGGTACCTTATCGGATGCACTTGGGTGTAACTTGCTAGATACACTTCCTAAGCACACTTGTGTACAACTTATTAGATGCACTTCGAGCACACTTGCTTGTGCACTTGTGGCATGCACCTTCATAAAAACTTGTGACAGGTGCACATTGTGGGCACATTGGCAATGGGCATGGATTTGATATGAACACCTTGTGGGAACATGCTGATGGGAACAAATGCAATGGGTCCAGTTGTGGGCACATGGGTGTTAGACATACTTGCGATCGTGTCGCATTGTGGACAAGACACAATTGAAGATGGACATTGTTGAACAAGTCATGCGGGAACAATTGAATTTGTGATGTGGGCACTTGGGTGCACTTAGACGTAGAGGGGATTGCAAGTGCAAGATAAGTCTCATATTTATAGTGGTTGCCTCAAAGTTGCGAAGGCATCATTCGACAATGATTCATTCACAAAAATTCAAAGTGAGCCCTGCAATTGTGCTAAGCTCTGGGTTTGGCATAGTTAGGTGAATTTGTACTAGTTGAGTCAACAAGGAAGAGTTGAATAAAGACCTGTAGGAGCTAGGCTTGAGGTTACTTCAGGGTTGGATTATGCAAGTCTGATGGGAATTGGTAAAATATTATTTTTATTGATTCATTGTACTTAATTGTGTAAAAAGAGTGGTAGGTATCAGGTTGCCCTCCCTTGTTTTAAGTTGTAAACTTTCTTCTTATAAGTAAGGTTCAAGTCTGTCAAGATCAGTCCCTATGGGTAGAAGAATGACTTGTTGAGTGCACAAGCCAAATACACAAATATAATAACCACAAGGACAGAAAAGATAGGCATGAAGCACACTTCCCACTAATTCAAATGTACAATATATCCATTGAGACATCCCTTGGATTTGTCTTCCAAGGTGACTCTTGGACTCCTCTTGACATTTCTTATTTACCCAGGACTCTTGGTTTCCTTCTAACGTGAATAGGGAGTTAATAATATGATGATAATCCTAACACCAAGGATTAGATTCCCAACAATTCCCCCTTAACCCGAAGGAGTGTATATGATTCCAAGAAAAGAGAGATGAATAACTAGAAGTGGGTGGTCTTAGACTGACCACCAACTCTCGAACTTGGAACGAAGGCTTAGAGGTTTTATTTGGAACTTGGCACAAAGGCTCAGTGATTCTTTGAGAATTGTTGGTTTGGGGACCACCATCTAATGTCTGGTAGAAGCTTAAGTCTTTTGCTAAATGTGTGGTTTGAGGCTGACCACATAATTCAAGATCTTAGTCAAACATGGTGTTTTAGGATTGCTTTTCCCATCTCGTTTGATCTCGCCCGCTTGTTTTTAATGGTCTTCATTCCCTCCTGTTAGGAACAATGTGAGGAGAGTAGAGTCTCATGGTGTCAGCACTAGACACAGAACACATGACTACTCTGGGGCATGGTTATCTTCTGACCTCTCAAACTAGTTGTGGCTCGGGATCGCTTGATATGGCTTACTTGAAGAAGGCCATGGTTGTTTGTTGTCATAATGACGAGGCCTCAAAAGTAGAATCCTGGCATAATGTTCCCCCTTGTCAGGTACACGGTAATAAGCGGTACAATATTCTGCTGCAAGATTCACTCTTACAGGTTTCTTCAGCTTCACACACAGATCTGAAGAATGGTTACGCTTCCCATAATGATGAAAAGGATGAAGATCTAAACAATGATATTTCATATGGTCAACTAGATCACAATGTTGGAATCCGTAACTTTGAATAGTTTGTACATCTTATAACATTTTTTCACTTTATGCTGGAAACTGATAAGAATCATCTTCAACTTCAAATAAAGGATTGTTATGAATAAACTCTAGTTCAGAATGTTGATTCCAGTGTTGTACATCATCCTCTTTGGATTTCAAATTTTGCATATGTGTGATAACATTTTGGAGAGTATCTTTGTTGATTGGGATTGAGTCATCTTCATTAGTGAGTACAAGAGTGTTCAACAACTCTAATATTTCTTCAGTTTGAGACATTGTGAGGACTATTTGAGGCATCCTTGTGCAAGTAGGACCAAGTAGACTCAATCAAACTGATGGCTTCTTACAACTCCTCCATTTACAATCAAGATTCAACATATTCAAATTCAAAACACATGCAAGTACAAAAAAATGCACTAGAACTTACAAACAAACCATAGTTTGCAAGTTACATTTCTGAATGTTGAATTAAGGAATATGCTATAATTAAATTATGAATGGTCTGTTACTGCAACTTCTTCTTTTGGAGCAGTTGTAGTTTGAATCCAAACCAGTTTCAAATCTGTAACTTTTCTTCATAATGTCTGCATTTTTAATAATCTTTGGCAGATAGGTTGAAGGTGCAGGTCTATGTCTCTGGCACCAGTCTTCAATGCAAGTTGTATCCACGCTTTTCCAAGCTTATATGCATGTTATTCTAGGTTGCAATATGCAAAGCATCCATAATTGGCTACCAACTTTATGAGAGTTTCAATTCCATATGGTACAATCTTCATGCTCTCTAGTTCAAGACACGATCCTTGAGTATATCATAAAAATGCTTTGTCCAATTCCCAAGAGAGGCAAATGGAATGAATCCAACCATTATTGGAAGAACTAAAAGTGTAGCATGGAAAGAAAATGAAGCGAATGCTTATTCACTTCACACAATCAATATTACCATAACACCTGGAATATTCGATAAGCCATTAATAGGACAAATATATATTGATAATTGGATAGATAAGAGATGATTACAATGGTTGATAACCCGCCTGTTAAATAAGGCTTGGGAATTGTGAATGAAAGGTCATGCCCTTTCATCTTTACGTACAATTAATTATGTTTATTATTAATTATTTAACTATTTAATTATTATCTTTACTTACGTTCGTTACATTGCCACTCTCTTAGAAAGGCTTTGTCCTCAAAGCCTTCACAATGTTTCTGCCTCATTTTTTGTGGTGTCGTAGCTATGAAACATGTCGATATGAACTGCTAAGAGTTGAGCATAACTTTTGATATGTGGATGAATCAATCCATCCCAAATTGATTTGTTGTGGACTATTGGCATTCTGTACTGATCTATCGTTAGGAGCTTTGATCACATTGGTACCATTAGCTTTCGACAGTTCCCACTTTTTAGGATATCGGTTTTTATGGTTGGGGTGTTGATAGGGAATTTTTACAATGTCATTTTCTTTTACGAGTGTCTTCTTTTGAGCATTGATTTGAGTTGAAAGTTGTATTTTCGTCCCTTGATGTTTTAAGGTTTTGTTCTGTATCTTTTCCAACTTGTTTTCTAACTACATGTTATCATTTTGAAACTTCTTAATCAATTCTACTTTCGATTTTCTGTCATCTTCAGACTTCTTAAGTTGTTCCTTAAGATCTTCGTTATGAATTCTGATGTAGTTACTTTCTTCCTGCTTTTCTAGAAGTTTTCCTTCAATGTCTTACGTAGATTGTTCTGTCTTCCGACTATTTTTCAACTTCTTAATTTTTGTGACTAGTGTTTTGTTATGATTTCTTAATATGAATATTTCTTCAGAATTGTTGGATACTGTTTTATTACTCTTTGCGATCTCCAGCTTGTGTTCCTTTTTAGAGTCGCTATTTTGTTGTTGAAGAACTTTTATCTGTTGTCGATACTGGTTGACCACTAATTCTTGATCTCCTAATTTCTGTCGTATGTGTGTCAGTTCTCCATCTTTATCGTTAACGATTTTGTTCAAGCGTATTATTTCTGCTTTGTAATCACTTATTTCTTTCTTTATATCTTGATTTTTTAGTCTCTAATTGAAATCACTTTCATCTTTTAATTTCTCAATTTGGGCAGACAAATTTTCTATATGATTTTTCTGATCGGAAATTTTTTCTTCCTTGCGCTCTTTTTGCATCTTATGTAATTTAATCATTACTTCCGATTTCATATTCATGTCTCGTAATTCTTCATTGTCTCTTCGATAACGTTTTAACTTGTCTTCTAATTTCCCTATTTGTAGTCGTAAACCAATTTCCATGGTCTCTAACTTTTTTAATGATAGATGGCTATCGATTTCTTGACGAGTCTTCCTTGGATTTTGTTTCTTCGACGATATATAGTCTTGACTTCTTGTCTTCTTTTCTTTCACTTCTTTGATGATAGAAGATCTTCCTTTTCTTTTTTTGATACTGTCCTTTTTTTAATAATAAATATTAATTATTTAATTAATATTATTATTTTTTTTTTATATAAACTATATAATATTTGTATATATATATTTTTTAATGTTTTAAAAATAAATGTTATAATATAATAATAATATTTTATTATTATATATAATATTTGACTTTTATTAAAATTTGTTTTTTGTTTTGTTTTGCTTTACTCTTGTAATTTAATAATTGTACTTAATACAATTATTAAGTAATAATAATAATAATAATAATAATAATAATTTTTTCTTTCTTTTTTGAAGTTTGATAAATACTTCTTGTAGATTGGGTGCTTGGGAGGAATGAGTGTTACCTTCCCCACCTAAGTTCAAATCTCATTTGCTTCTTAGTACTATTTATTATACACTTTTATATTCAAACCCAAACCCACTTTAAGAAACCAGGTGTGGTTTCACTTCTACCCCTTTTTTTTTCCTTTTACTTTTATCTTTTCTTTTTAACCTTTTTTTTTCCTTTCCCTTTTTTTTTGTTTTTCCTCGTTCTTTTAGGTTTTTTTTTTTTGTTTTTAGTTTTTTTCTTAACTCTCTTTCCTTTTTTATTTTTTCTTTTGACTTTCTTTTCTTTTTTTACTTGGTCAAATACCATAAATTCAGGGACTCCGTAGGATTATGATTAAAAATCACAATATGGCCATAGGCCTGGATCACAAACTAGCTCTAATACCAAATGAAGCGAATAATTATTCACTTCACACAATCAATATTACCAGAACACCTGGAATATTCGATAAGCCATGAATATGACAAATATATATTGATAATTGGATAGATAAGAGATGATTACAATGGTTGATAACCCGCCTATTAAATAAGGCTTGGGAATTGTGAATGAAAGGTCATGCCCTTTCATCTTTACGTACAATTAATTATGTTTATTATTAATTATTTAACTATTTAATTATTATCTTTATTTACGTTCATTACAGAAAACTTATGAATCCACTAGTGTGTCAAACTGCTCCTAACTTAACTTGAAGTCAAGTCATACATAATAAATATGATGTAAAGCAAGTGGAAAAACATGCAAAATAGTACTTCCCAATAAACTTCGAAGCAATTGATATATAAGGACACTTTGCATATTATGTCTAGTTAGTGCTCATACAAACCTCCATCAATATTATCAACATACCAACTCAATCACAAGTTCGACTCAGCTCCAAAACAATCGCATGCACCATTGATGAGGGAAAAAAGGTTGCTCCATATTCGCAACTCCACTAGTCAGCAGTCTTTGAAAAATAACTTACCAATCACTTCATCTTTACATGCAACATCAATCATTGGTATCTCAGGTAGAGTGTCATCCAAAATAGTTACAGTTTTACCTCATAGAATGTTGAGTGTACCATGAGAGGACCCATGCACCAACAATTACAAGGAGATACAACAAAAGTAACACTTTAATATGCAGAGATAAAAGCTCCAGACAGTACGATAGTATTCGCTCCAACGTTCTTAGGAATAACTGGTACATGATACACAATAATATTCAAAGGTTCAAAGGATTCATTGAGAGTTTGATCATCTACACCATACAAAATACCTACAACGAGGACTTTAGAGGATGTGCACTAGAAATTGTTGTAGATAATCTCCATATCTCATCCACAAAAGTTTCAATGTAGGCACAATTTCCAATGTGGAACTTCTTCAGATTAAACTTATGGATTACGATTACAGGTCATGGACGAGGGTTGAGTTACCAATCCAATATCACCATTAATACTAAAATGAAAATAGCAGCAGAAATCCTCCACACTCTAAGGTGGGTCACAATTTCAAATGGATGTTTCAATTTATTTGATGCAAAGATGTTCACCAACAACTGCTTTGGCACACATGTCTCTCTAATCAATAGTTTTGAAGAGGGTACAGGTAGATCGTAGCCTCCAATGAAATCTCCACTACAATGCACTTTCAAAAACTAGGGTTAGGACACAACTTCGTGAAAAGTTGATCACTTTGCTGACTTATATTGTAGAGGGTCTCCATGACTATTTAGGGTTTCCCATGCAACTCCAATTGCACCAGTATTCACACAGAGACGTTAGGAGTGATACTCATCTCCAATTGTAGCAGTATTCTATGCATTGGTCTTTTCGAAATGCAAGTCGAACATGTTATAAAAACAAGATCACAAAGCAATAACAATAAACACGAGGCAAATATTAAACACATTACAAGAGAGACACCAATATAAGGTGGTTCACCCAACATAGGATACATCCAAACATAAATTGCCATTCCTTTATTCATATATCATCTAGCAAAATGAAGTGATACAACCTGTAACACACTCGTTGCACTTCCTCTTCACTCTCTCACAACCTCTCTCACAATCACATAGATCATTTTACAATGCTACTACACAACTATGTTACAATGTTTTCCTTTTATAGGGGAAATACCATGGGCCTGCAAATTGTTGGGAAACAAACATCCAAAAAAAAAAAATTTCGGGGCGAAGCCCTCAAACCCCCTTTTCTTGGGGGTTCTGCCCTTGAACCCCCTATTACGGAGAAAACTTCATATGGCTTGGGGTGTACCACAACAGATAGAGTAACCACATAAATCAATCCCTTCCCAATATGCAAGAGAAATAAAACATCTAACACTAAAGGTTCTCGAAACATACCTTATTCCGGATGGTTGATGTAGATCTTCGTCGAGCTTTTCCAATCCCGCTTGTGTGAACAATTTGCTCTCTCAACAATCAACAAACAGGACAAGCATGCTATATAATGGTGTTAGACCTACTCTAGCATATATAATCAATAATGTATAAGCAATTAAAAGCATCCATGGATTCAATATTCATTTAAATGCACATCATTGGACAGGAAAATATCTTTCTATTAATATAAATCATAGATTACAAGAATGACCGAGTCCTCCACCTAGGCCTCCACCACCTCAATCATCCATCTCTCGATAGCAAGCTCACAAGCAAAGGCAATATTGGGAAGAACACCAAGTGCTCCAAGGGACAAAGGGATGCAGACTCAAGTATAAGCAAGATATGGCAACAATGGACTATAGTTTTCTTGCTCTTCAATTCCTCTCTTCAATGTATTCAAAGGGTTCCTTATATAGTGCTTCAATGGGGTAATGGAAAGTCAAATCCGAGTGATCTCGAGGCATATGGAAGGCCAGGAGACAAGTGACTCGGATCCACATCAAGGAAAACTCCAAAAATATTTGGCCTTATGCACACATCCCGATGTACGCGGGTTTAAGGGTTATATCAGCGTGTATACGTGAGAAAGGGTTTAAAAGTCGCGTATAGCAAATAACAGGTGTTTTTAGGGATGATCTTGGAAACATCAAAGGTATAAAAATAGTCCATGGGGTCCAAAGAGTTTGTAGAGGGATAGGGAAGGCCATAAATGTGTGATATACCATGTGTGGTAAAATTAGCTGTAATAGATGCCCCCTAATGTGTGAGGTTAGAGGAGTGATACGATGGTCGAAATACATTATAAGTCCATCCCAGAAGTGGAGTGATGAAGAACTAGGTGGAAGAAACATCCATCCAACAATATAGTACAAATATATCTGCATATGACTGCAAATACATACAACAGTCCTGGATACATAAGAGTACAATGGCCATGAATAGGCATGATACAAAATATGACATGTGTGGTCATCGCCACGTACAATATAGATAGATCAGAATCTCCATGATGAAGATATACAAAGGATAATGATCTCCATGAAAGCGGAAGATATACAATGGATCAAGATCTCCATAATGGCTGAAGATATCTGACATACACTGGAATCATGTCATGAGAGCTAAAATCTCATGAACACTGGCACGATCAAGGAGGTAACATATATGAAATGCCACAAATCTAGAAAGTTTTCTACACAAACCGCTACGAGTACATGTCCTACTATGTGAATAGAGGTGTCGAGGTCGAACATAGTAGTCCATTGTCTGATTATCGGTCATTGATGTATACCGTTAACAGACGTGAGATCACCCACCAATAATGAAAATGGGAATCAAGGTACTAGAGTGCAATCTAACAAGTGCGAATAAATGTGTTGAGGTCGAACACTTGAAAGAATCCATTGATCAGGGGACATTGATGTATTCCCAAAACTATCGATGGCGAGAGAACCTTGGCACTGATGACTGTAAGTCTCAAGGCACTCGAATGACTCTAGACTCCTATCCCAGAATAAATGTTATGAAGTTGATGGGATGAAATCTGCTGGAAGGAGGGCATTAAGGCATCCCCCATCATCCAACACGAGGTACTCAACAAAGCTGTGGAAGGACTCGATCATAATGTGCTCGAACCAGTACTAGTACCGGGAATTCCTGACATGCAAAGTCAAGAAAACTTAGGAATGGCTAACTCAGGCTTCAACTTCCTTCGAACAAGATCATAAAGGTGAATGGTGACTGAATGTAGGCAGCATAGACTCAATATACAAAACTGCGACATCTCTGCGACACATGAGGCGTTGATAGAGGCTCCATAGGGACTGGAAGCTTAACCAGTAGGTGGAGATAAACTCAGAGAAACGAGAACAGCTCCTAAAGTCAAACTATTAACCCAACCAACAGATGTGATATACAGTGCTCTGTTCAAAGGCGACACGACTTGACTGCTGCCAAAGATAACATTTTTTCTTGTCCGGCTTTTTAGTTTTTTTGTTGTTGTTGGACTTTTTCAAATATTTTAAAAAGCTTGAAAAAGAATAAAAGTGCTTTATAGTTACAAATCTAGGAGGAGACGAGTGTCAAGGGGCAAACAAACTAGTTCCAAGTAGCGAAACATACCTATGCTCAATGCAAGGAAACATGTGTAGGATTATGACACTCAGGGGAAATTCCCCTGCTGGTAAAAAATTGGGGAATCAAGCTGCAAAAGATATATAAAATGGCTCTGCTTGGCTGGACATGAGACAAGATCGGACTATATGGCTGATAATCAAAGTCAGGGAAGCCGACATAAGGCTCAATAAGGCCAACAAAACTCATGATAATGCAATTACAATTTGACATATACAAGGGAGTCCTAGGGGAAAGGCCAGCATAAAATTCAAGAGGAGTATGAAGCTCTTGCTCAAGGGCATGGCGGGACTAAAAGGGACTCCCAGCCCTAAGAGAGGACTCACATCATGGGTACCAAATGCAAAAGGGAGCTAACTAGGACACCCATGTATAGGAAAGCTCTACCGTTCGCACAATACCACTTCTAACAGCAACATGAAGGTTCTGTGACATCATGGAATGGGTTCGTACCTAAGGTTAAGATGAAACAGTCATAAGGACATGCAAAATGCAAGCGGATGTGAAATCCTAACCTATATGCCAGTTTAGACATGATACCTGTGATAGGCACGAATGGGTCGAAACCTTAGAGAGAGTGTACAAAAACTAGACCCTTCATGACAACCATATTAGTCCAAAACAACCCAAAATAGTCAATAAAGAATCCAAACTATAGGATATAGGGAGGAATGATCATGACAAATGCACCCAAAGGAAACAATGCGGTGAACTATGGGACATAAGAAGGAAAGTAAGATGTAGACCCAACTTTCATGCATCCATTACCACCCTCGTGAGGGTGACCACTGGTGTAAAGACCAAGAGAAGGGAGTCAACATCCTCCACAAATGGAGTAGAGGGCGGAATGTGACCACTCCCAAATCTATGAGCACAGTAAGGGGCTATGATTCCCCCAAGTCCGACACCAGGGTCCGTACTAGGACCAAGGATGGGCGATAGGATACCAGGCATGTCAAAGATAAAAGGACCCAAACTCAAGATAGCATAAATATACTCAAGTAACCGCGATCCCAAAGGCCAACTAGCGCATAAAGAGCACACCCCTAAGAAAATCTACAACAAAAATACAAGCAAACCAAGGGGAGGATATGTGAGCTCCTAAATGCAGCAGGTATTTCTTTCCTAGGAGAGGCTCTAAACTCCCATACACTACAAGTGGAGGTATGTAACCAATTATAGTGGCCCTTAGCTTCAACACATAAAGCGATTGTGCTGTCTGACCTCTACTTGGTCGGGACACCTATAGAATAACCTCTTCAAGTACCCCCTGTGATACCTAGGTAAGGCAACTAAGGTCACCCCAATATAACCAATGCTCAGGTGGACAATCGCAGGCGGGATCGACCGTATGGGTAGGGTAGCAAAGCCCGAAACTCTTGAAAGAGTTCCCAGATACAAATACAATCCTGGAAATATCTACGGTGTTCACAGAAAGTGACCAGGGGTCATCCCAATCACAATCATGTGCATTGCCTCATGCTTAGCTCCCGTGTAAGAGGAGCGTCCTGAGAAACACTAATTATACCAAGGATTTCACTATCTCACCTAGACAGACACCTACTTGTTGTTGTTCAGTAGTCTTGGAGAATTAACTCACAATGAACTATTCCAAGACTCTAAAACCTAATCTTGTTGATGCACCCTATAAAAGAAAAGAGTGTAATTCATTTTATTATGCGTTGATTTTAATTGGCCGTAATTACTTAAAGGGAAATGGTCGTGCAACTAATGAATTTATGATCCGCAATGAAGTAAATATGCACACCATAACAAACAATGCTAAGTGCAATCTTTGTAAAATGAAAAATAGGGTATGCCACTACATGAGATGCATAAACATGTATTCCTTTCCGAACGCCAATGCAATCCTTCCTATATGAAATCCTACATAAAACTCTCATCCAAGAAATCCAATGCAAGTACCTCCTCAAATCCATATGCAAAAAATCCAACCACCTTGTATTTTTCAATATAAAAGAATGAAAAATGCAATAAAAGTCATCTAAAACTCTCAGTCTCTGTAGCAAGTATAAAACACAAGCCCATCAAGACACCGAGACAAAAAAGAGTAATGCACTAATGGAAAAATAAAAAGGATAAATGACTAAAACTACTTTTAAAGAAAAATCAATGAAAAAGCGGTCTCTGGTCACAAAAGAAGCATCCAACAGACAACATCATACCCAATGAAGACCCAACCACACTCACAACCCACCCAACAACTTCCCACAACATCAAACTCACCAAAAGGGAGGATGTACGCAACTATTTAAAGAACAACTGCATATATACGTGACTTTTGGCCAAAAACCTGCATGTATACGCGAATTTTGGCCAAAAATCGCGTATGTACGCGACTTTTGGCCAAAAACCTGCGTATACAGAGAAGACAGTGGTAAAAATTAGGCCAAGGGTCAAACCAATAAAGGGGAGTGTCAATGGATGAACATACTGTAAAATGTAACACAGAAACAAGGAGAAACAAAGAGCAAGTCAAGAATATCAAGCACATTGTGCCCCCAAACCCAAAAGAAAAACAAGGAACGTCCCCAGTATGGTCAGCAATTCTGTTACGGAGAAAACTTCCTATGGCTTGGGGTGTACCACAACAGACAGAGTAACCGCAGAAATCAATCCCTTCCAAATATGCAAGAGAAACAAAGCATCTAACACTAAAGGATATCGAAACATACCTTATTCCGGATGGTTGATGTAGATCCCCATTTAGCTTTTCCAATCCCGCTTGTGTCAACAATTTGCTCTCTCAACAATCAACAAACAAGACAAGCATGCTATATAACGGTGTTAGACCTACTCTAGCATATATAATCAATAATGTATAAGCAATTAAAAGAATCCATGGATTCAATATTCATTTAAATGCACATCATTGGACATGAAAATATATTTCTATTAATACAAATCATAGATTACAAGAATGACAACCTTTGTCGGCATGTCTGTGAACCGAAGAAATTGAGTCCTCCACCTTGGCATCCACCACCTCAATCCTCCATCTCTCGATAGCAAGCTCA
Source organism: Pseudotsuga menziesii (assembly GCA_001517045.1). Lineage (NCBI taxonomy): Eukaryota > Viridiplantae > Streptophyta > Pinopsida > Pinales > Pinaceae > Pseudotsuga > Pseudotsuga menziesii. The sequence goes on along the minus strand of LPNX010212161.1, from coordinate 5,640 downwards.
CAAGCAAAGGAAAGATTGGGAAGAACACCAAGTGCTCCAAGGGACAAAGGGATGCAAACTCAAGTATAAGCAAGCTATGACAACAATGGACTATAGTTTTCTTGCTCTTCAATTCCTCTCTTCAATGTATTCAAAGGGTTCCTTATATAGTGCTTCAATGGGGTAATGGAAGGTCAAATCCAAGCGATCTCGAGGCATATGGAAGGCCAGGAGACAAGTGACTCGGATCCACATCAAGGAAAACTCCAAAAATATTTGGCCTTTTGCACACATCCTGATGTACGTGGGTTTAAGGGTTATATCCACATGTATACGCGAGAAAGGGTTTAAAAGTCACATATAGAAAATAACATGTGTTTTTAGGGATGATCTTGGAAACATCAAAGGTACAAAAATAGTCCATGGGGTCCAAAGAGTCTGCAGAGGGACAGGGAAGGCCATAAATGTGTGGTAAAATCAGCTGTAACACCCCCTGCATCCCCCTCCTGCGACGAGAGTACAATAAAATTGGGGTATAAGCATGTTTGAATAAAAACATCTCCGAATAAGGAAGATCAGGCTCCACAACTAACAGAACAATCCATATGCTCTATGCAACGACAACACAAAGTATTTTAGTGTAGACTCCACATTTTGCAATGCATCATTAATGACTATCATCTTTGATGGAAGTTTAATAAACTTCTCTTAGGCCAATTCAATGTTTTCTTCTCCAAAGCTTTGGTGATGACACTCATGCAGTCTCTCGCTTCATCTACAACCGCATCATACCACTTCAGTGCAACATTGCATGTCTTGAATTAAGATACTTTAGATCATTTTCCTCTTTTGTGCTCTATTTCTTCTATAATAACTAGTCCAACACCCTAATGTTCACATTTCCACCTCTTTAAGGAGAAAGGCAGTTGTTAGGGTTTTTGTGGCTTGTTGTGTAGGCAATGGAGGTTGTTTATTTTGACATCTCGGGCCTATTCAATGTTTTTATATAGAATCCTTCATTCTCGTCATCCCTAGAACATACTAACGATGATCTCTTACTGTCACTTGCCCCAATTTTGCAAAAACAATTTTATATTATTTGAGGACAATATGTTAAATTTTATGCTAAGTTGTAATTGATGACCCAGTGGGGTCAAGGATATTTAATGTAAATTTTGAATATTTTATTTATAAATAAATAAAAGAGGAGACAATAGCTTAGGATAGCTGTTAAAAGAGTGTTTACTGGTCAAATTGGTGGAGGAGACTGGGTGGAGAGCAAACTGACATGTGGCAGCATCCTCAAACCACTTCCAACTGTTGTAGGTGGCAACCTTCCTACATTTGTGGTCATGATTCCCCAAGAAAGTCGAATGAGAGCAGGTGGCTCAATTAATGAAAACTGACCCAAAAGACCTAGGCAATCTTCATAAAAATTTCCATTGAAGAGAGCTGAGGCTGCTCATTCTAGAGAGGTGATCATTCAGGTTGAATGAATGCACTTCAGAGAAATTCAATGGAAGGGAAATCTGGAAAGTGTTTGAGGGGATAACTGCTGATTGATCTAGTTGCAGCTTTTAAGCTGAAGATCATACTAGTGAGAGCAGAGTGTTTTATTGAGATATTGAACTAGTCAGTTGACAGAGGGTTCTATTGTTTGCATTCTCCACCATTTCTATGCCAAGAAGACCAGGAACAGGCTCGGGGGTCCTGAGGAAGCGTTGTTTGAGCGCTCTCCAGGAGATTGGTAGGGAGGAACAACCTCCTAAAGTCGTCGTCTGTCCTCAATAGGTTCTAAGTTATTTTATTTTACTGTGTTAGTTAAATAAATCTTAGTTAACTGCTATGTGAATGTTAACAGTTCAATTTGTGAAATGTTTGAGTTAGTATTTTTATTATATTGTTATAGAAATGAAATGGATTTAGAGAATAATTTGTTAGAATGAAAATAAATGTCTAAACTGTGTTTTTCCACACCTGGAAACCAGGCTGTATTATAGCACAGATAAAATGTTTTAAGTAGATAAGAGAATGAAAATAGTAGATAGGATTGTGTAACTGTAGATAGCAGAGTAATTTTATTTCAATGTTTAAAATATTATGGAGGAAAAACACTGTTGTGATTTAATTGTGTTTACTGTTTTTACTTAAGTATAACTAAATAAAAATGCAGAAAAGAAACAGTAAAACTACACTAGAGTTAAAGTATTAGTATACTGATACAAACAAAAGTTTATTTGAAGGTAACAGTTAAGTATTTATACCAGTTATTAACCATACAATATATCTTATAAACTATTTAATAAATTCTAAATTATTACTTAATACAAACTAGATTAGGGTTATGTATTTTTTTTTTCCAAGAAAAAAAAGCGTAATTTTATTTCAAGCCGAGGCGATACAAAATTACATTCTGTAGGTGCTGAAGCACAACCGAGACAAGACCATAGGTCTGCAGAAAAAATAACAAAAACAATAATATTACATGAGTATTCTAGGAATTAGGGATTTTATAATAGTCCTCTAATTTCCCTTTCTTCCCTCTCTTCTTTGTTTTCACTTCTGTCCATCCCCCCTGCTGTGGTGCAACGATAATCAGTTCTTTACTCACCTGCTCCATAGCTGGCTGAGCAGGCGATTTATCTTTATCTGATTCTGAAGTTTCGGATTCATGTGCATGCTTTGACCCGGTTAAGGAGAAATCCTTTTGTTGCTCCATGATAGTTTCCTTACCCGCATTTGTTGATTCTGATTGACGTGCCTCCACTGTTTCATCTATATGCACTGTTTCCTCTTTGTCCTCGTCCTGATGTTGCTCTACCAGTTCGCTCTCCTCACTCTCTGAATCCTCATCAATAGAGGGAGCATAATCTGCCTGCCATGATTTCCTTTTTGGATGCATCCCCTGTTTCTTTTTGGGGAACCGTTTTGAAAGAGGGCACGAATCTTGTAAGTGTCCTGTCAAATGGCAAAATCTGCATCTAAAAGCGGTATTTTCATAGTCCAATGCCTGGATCCATTTATGCTTTTCATATAGCAGCTGGACTCTATCAGGAAGCCCTTTGCTGAGGTCGATCTCCACACAGATTCTTTCATAAGTAAATAGCCCCTGCTCATTCAGATCATAATCACTTTTAATGAACTTCCCAAGCAGGTTGCCAATGTCTTCCAGTACTTGGTGGTGCCAGAAAGGAAGGGGCAGGTTCGGCAGCCGCACCCAGACCGACATTTTGGTTACCACCATAGAGTTGGCATCAAAATCCGGGAACCAGGGGGTTAAGAATAGCCCCGCTCTCCCCCAAAACCAAGGACCCTGCTCAATGATCCTCTTATAGTCTTCCTTGGATTCAAACTGTACAACAAAAAATCCCTTGGAACATAAAAGAATTTGACAATTTGTTGTCCATTGTGTAAAAATCCAATTATGAATATCAAAGGATCTGGGCCAAAAACCATTAAAACGGTAGATGAGAGCATGAGTTTGTAGAGTACTGAATAGTTTTGTTACCTCGTTATTCTTGACCTCCAGAGATGGCATAACATCCAGTTTCTCCACAATATACGACTTGGGTTGAGAAGACGGTGGAGCTGCTGTGGGCTGTGGCCCCTTTGAACGAGCTGCATCTTTGTAAGAAGAGGGACCTGCGGTTCCTCTGTTCCCAACTGATCCCCCCCGCAAGCGATACAGCACATGCATAGTAGAGTTTTTGTTAATCTGGCATTCCCTCAACTGATCACCCTCTCGTAGCACTTTACCCTCATGCAGAATGTAAAAAGAATAAATTGAGGAGTAGCCCTCTTTCTGCGCAATCAAGGTTTTTAGAGTCGCCTCTGTATCTTCAGCAAAAACCCAGAGCAATAATGTTTTTCCGGTGGGCAGTTTAACAAAAATCTGGAAGTTCCCTACATCTGGCATTTTCTCTGTAAGCGCTAGAGCACCACAGAGCTTCGGAATCTGCCTGCGCCATGAGACCGCAAGAACAATCTTGCAAAGATCATCTTTCGGAAATTCAGCTGCAATGCCGAAAGTGGCCATGAGCTGCAAGAACGCCTGGACCTCCAAGGGCTTGGCTGCATTGGCTGGATCCGCATCAACATCGATCCTTGACTTCCACTCATTAGCAATAACCCTCGCCCGCTCTTTAGTACTCGGAGACACAACGGGGCGTTCAGGCCCCATGATAGGGTCGGCAAGGAGGGGAAGATGCGATTCGAGCAACAAAGAACAGGCCCGCCTCTGGTCTGTAAGCCCCGAGTCCTTCTTCTCCGTTTTCCCAGAACCCTTGTCGTAAAAACCCTCGAGGGCCTGTAAAACCAGCCGAGCGGGATCAATGGCGCTCTCCATCTCCGACGACAGCTCGGCCCTGAGCGCTGTAACGTCTTTTCTGTGCTCCACAATGAATTTCCAGAGACCCTCTGCGTCCATCTTCTCGCAGCAAGTTAGTCTTGTCTAGATTAGGGTTATGTATATAAACCCTTATTTATGAAAAGTAAACAGAGTTATAGAGTTAATGTTCTATTCTTTACAACGCTTTAAATAACTTCAAAGCTACAGAATAGTAAGTAAAAACAAGTATAAATATAAACATTAGATAAAATAAAACTAAAATATCATATTTAGAAACTATTTTATATTTAACAAAAAGGCTTGTAAACTGTGCAAAATAACCCGAGGGTCGAAACCCTAGCTTTTCTTTTATCTTTTTTATAAATTAATTTATAAAAGTTTTAACCATATACACTGGTAACTAAGTACACAAATTAAACTAGAAGACTATAATCTATACGTTAGACTGAGTATAGTCTTATCTAAAAAACTTTACAGTATATTTGTAAACTCTTTTACTTTAAAAATACTTCATAAACAGATTAATAAACTTCAATACTCCTGTAATAACCAAATAGAAACAAACAGGAAACAATGCTCAATTAATAATTAAATTAAGAGTATATTTATACAAGGGTTTCATTCCATTAAAACCCTAACTATTATATTCTGAACAGGTAAGTATACAAATATAAATTTTACAATACGACTGACCTACAGTCTTTACAATAACAATATTTACTTACAAGAAATATTATTAACAGTAAATGTACTCCACTGATAGTTAAGAAGAAAACTTACTTTACAGTATTAGCATTTACAAGTCAAATTATAATAAATGGAGTAATCGAAAACAAGAGTCACTTAAAACTATAAGTACGGGAGTGTTGAGTCCAAATTTGGTCCCTTTTTAACCACCTTTAATCACCTTTCTTCCCTTGTTTTACACTGCTTAGCATGCCAATCAGACTGACTTTCTTCACTTTATTCCTTAAATTGTCAAGGTAAGACTGATTATTGTTTTACCTTATTAATGCTTATTCTTGTGCCAATTAAGGCTATTTATCTCTCGAAATTGTGCTAATATGTGTGATCTATGAAGATAATGTGAGATGAGAAGAATGCAGGGGGATAACGCTGAACAAGTCTAGGGACGAGGGATGGTCGTGACACAAAAGGGATCCTCAACTTGTCCATCATCGATTGAGGCACGTGACATTCCAGACAAGAGCCAGTTAGAGTAGCCATAACAGAATGTGCTATGATCGAGGGATCTCCAGTGTAGCTGCTCGAATATTATGGCGATCTGAGAAGATCGCCACTTCTGGGCCAGT
>LPNX010212160.1:556724-641961 GCA_001517045.1 Pseudotsuga menziesii | reverse complement strand
CTAAGGCAATTTTGAAGGAGATTTAGCTTACTATGAATTATATGTTTATATAGATTTTGATTAAAAATTTGGGTGGGAAAGACATTAAAGTTTGTAGTTCATTAATGTTTGAATTCACTCCCGGGTTTTGCTTTAAAGGACCTCAACCGAGATAATACCTCGGTCGAGGTATTAATGAAACCTCGACCGAGGGTTTGATAAACCCTCGGTCGAGGGCTTTACAAACCCTCGGTCGAGGTTTCAGTAATACCTCAACCGAGGTATTTAAATACCTCGGTCGAGGGCTTAAAAAAATAGACTTAGCCCACATTCAAACAAATGAAAAATTTCCTGTGCCTTGCAAAGGTGTAAAGCCTGCCATTCCTAGCACATAACTGAGCGGATTTGATGCTGATAAATTCATCAACGAATCTTCTATCCATTGACATATCATACACGCATTTTGGCATTCATATGAAATTTATTTTTTAATTACTTCTAAAACTTATACTTAGAAAACCACACTGCAACTTCGAAGCAGCTCAAAGAAAAATCCGCAGAGTTAAAAATACACAGCCAAAAAATTCTTAAAAATGCACACATCACATATCGACGTGTCCTCTTCAAAAGGGTATCTTTGGTTTTTCAATTTTTGAAAAAATAGAAAAAATTTCTTTACGTGGACAAATATGTGTTTAAAACGATGCTGAAATCGAATGTGGTCACTTTCGAAAAATAATAAATAATTGTATAATGCGAAAAAAATTAACAAAAAAATAAGCACATCACACTACATTTTATGTAGATCATGCTCATATATATATATTTTTAAATTTATTAATGCAAGATTGAATTACTCTACGTGGACACGAGCCACTTATTAGCTTCTTCAAATTTTTAAGGTCACACAGTTCATTAAATGCAAAAATTCACACATTAAATGACATCGGAATATTTTTAAAAAAATATCACTATGAAGCCAACATAATATTCTACAATTTGTTTTTTTACTGCAAGTCAAAATTCACATGGCATATATGCGTTTTGAGGGCTTCTATCTAGCACATGAGTTAAAAATCAGGTTTTCATCGCCAAATTTGGCCAAAAAGTGTTACCCATCTTCATGGAATCACCTTGAACTTTTTCAAAGAAACAATCACAAAAACTCTCCAGAAGAAGTTAGGCGATTTGAAATAGGCTAAATCCTTAGTAATAACATTTTTCTATGAAAAAATGTGTTTTCCTTGATAATGGATGATGGTGATTTTATAGCCAAGAATCTAAATGATCTTAATGTTGTTGTTACCTAGATGGTCTCAGTTGGAGTGAACATGGATGAGGAGGATCTTCATATGACCCCTTTGTATTATTTGTCACATTCATGCGATAGTATAAAAATGGCCATTGAAAGTACTATAAAGGCTTGATGAGGTCATGGTCGCTTTACTCTCATAGGAGGCGACTTGGAAATATTACGAGTCCACCAATGAGGAATTGGTTTTTTTTGCAATATCATTCAAAGAAGAAAGGGAAGAACATATAAAATGGAGTATCAAAATCCTGAGGGAGACATAAGTATCTTGGAAATTAAAAGGAAAAATGTTAGGACTACAGTAAGATCAAGAATTTAAGAAGAGACTACAAGGAAGAGAGAAATAAGAATAAGAAGGAAAATAGTATTTTGACAATGAGTCTAGAAAATATTCTTAGAAGGATTGTGGAAATGATTTTGTTATAAATTTGGAAACCCAAGCAAGCTAGAGTGTGTGGTTGATAGAGTCTAAATCTTCCTTCCATATAGATACCCATCGAGACTATTTTTTAGTGTATGAGAAATATGGTGGTGGTATGGTATATCTTGGTGATGACTCTCCTCTAAACATAATTGGTCATGGTAGATTCTTAATCAGATTCCCAAATGGCAAAGTGAATAAGATTAGTGGAGTTTTGCACACTTTGATTTTTCCATAGAAGCTAATATCAGTAAGAAAACTTAATGATGCAAGTGTGCATGTTAATCTCTCTAACAAAGGGTGTAATATGGTCCAATGATATATGGTGATCACTAAGGGTGTTTATGTGGGAACTTTATTCCAACTTGATGCATGCACCATTCAATGTATAATAGTTATTCAATGTTGTAGTCAAGAGATCTCTAGAATATATACCTTCACAATCATAACTTGTATCTACCTCTAATGGTCATGCTTTTAGGGTATCTAAATAAGGTCTCGCATCAAAAATCAAGTTACCTATAAGGAAGGAAATATTATGATACAAAATATTGGGCCATATTAATGAGAAGGGACTATAATCCTTGAAAGAAAAAACTTGTTTATGGATTAAATTATTGTTCTCTTGAATTATGCTTTTGTCAAAATTTCATAAATGGAAAACAATTTATCATGTTCTTGATTTTATTCTAGTTCTCACAAATCTTTTGGGTTGTTGGATTTGATTCATTCTTATTTATTTGGTCTTGATAAAGTTCCTTTGATTTCTTAGTATTTGTATTATGTGATTAGTGATTAATCTAAAATACATGGGCATATTTTCATAGATCTAAATATGAGATCTTTAGTCGATTTAAGGATTTTAAATCTCTCTTGGAAAATCATAATGGTAGGAAGATTAAAGTGATGAGGATTGATAATAGAAGTGATTTTTTCTCTACAATTTTTGATAAGTTTCGTAAGGATAATTACATTGAAAGACATAAGACAACCCCATATACCCCATAATAGAGTTGCATAATGAATGAATAAGAATTGTTGGACATAAATAGGAGCATGCTTAGTGGATTAAACTTAGAGAATAATCTATAGGTGGAAGTGGTTACTACTGCATGTATTCTTATTAATAGGTCTCCCACATCATCTCTTGTGGATAAAAACACTATAGTGATATGGATGAGAAAGAATACCTCACTTTAGCATCTTCATGTTTTTTGTTGTGAGGCATATGCTCATGTGCCTAAGAAGAAGATGTCAAACTTGGATAACAAGGTAATGCTATGCATATTTATTGGCTATGGAAATCATGTTAAAGGGCATAATATTTGGGATCATGTGGCCATGAAATTTTTATATAGTATATAAATGTTAGTTTCATAGTTAACCATTCTCCCACATTGGTGTTTCCAAAAGATGATGAGAAGAACTCAATTGTTCAACTATCACAAAATTGAACAAGAAAGTGAACAAGAATGTATTGATGGACTTGATGAGGAGGAGGGATTGGAGAGTTCAAAAAATGAGGAAAAAAATCCTCCTCAAGTTTTAGGGAGGTCTACTTGGAAAATCATGAAACCGAATAGGTATAATTTAAGTCTGCCGCATTTCAAATCTATATTTTATTTATCTGCTAATAGGTCAATGAGCCTAGAACTGTGAAAGAGGAAATGTGTATGGAAGGTAAGGATTCCTTGATATTGGCCATGGATGAGGAGATGGATGCACTTAGAAAGATTGATGCATGGAACTTGGTACCATTTCTTGATGGATGGAAACGTGATGGAAACCCATTGGATGTAATTAGGTGTTCAAAAGAAAGATAAGTCTTGATGGAATCATTGAAAACTATAAGGAAAGGTTGCTTATGAAAATATATTCCTAGTTTGAGGGGATAGAATTTACTAATTTTTTTCCCCAATTACATTAAGGTAACATCAGGGGGAATTTTAAGGATTCATATTTTTCTAAAAGTGTAGAAACCTTGGTGAATCTTACTAATTCTTAAGTTATACAACCATAAACTGTATGGCGGTTTTTTAAAAAATATATTCAAATTTCTAAGGACTTTGTATAGTTTTTTGATCATTTTTGCATTTTTAGAGTAAAAGAAAATTATCCCATCGAATTTCGGTGAATCATCTTTGAAAAAAAGGCAAATCAGCAAATATTTTTTTGGAAAAAAAAAAAGGTAAAAAAGTAGCCCATGGGATAAATCCCCCCCTAAAATTTTCCTTGGTTAAGTTGTACATCCATATGAATTTCATTATCTGTAGCAATAACTTTTGTTTTAGAGATATAACTCAATGGATGTGGAAACAACATTCCTACATGGTGACTTAAAGGAGATGTATATGACATAGATAGAGAACTACATTGAAAAAGGTAAAGTGCCGGTAGTTTGCAAATTAAAAAAGTCTTTATATAGTCTCAATCAGTCTCCAAAAAATGTGGTTCTAGAAGTTTGAATCCTTGGTTTTGGGATTGGGATTTGTAAATGATTTCTAACATCCAAATTACATTACTATGTGTGTTACAAACATTATGGTGGTTATCTGATTGTTATCACTTTGTATGTAATTGATATGCTATTTTTTGGTAATAGTAAGGACATAATTCATAATTTGAAGCTTCATCTTTCAACAAAATTTGACATGAAGGAATTTGGGGCTACAAAATATGACTTAGGAATGGAGATAGAGAGAGATAGAGAAAACAAAAGAATTTAGTTGATCTAGAGTAAGTATGTGAACTTTGTACTATAGTGATTTTGCATGGTAGGTTGTAAACCATTGGGCGTTCGAATTTATGTCGGAATTAATCTTTCAGTCAAGCAATGTCCTAGAACACTCACAAAGATGGAGGATATAGCTTATGTTTCTTATGCTAGCATATCTAATAGTTTGATATGCTATATTTAGAGCCGGACCAGACATTTCCTAAGTAGTGGGATTCTTAAGTCTATTCATGCTAATTATAGACATAAATATTGGGTTATAATGAAGAGGGCCTTTAGGTATTTGCAAGATATTTATGAATAGTGAATGTAATATCATAGTGACGTTTTAGAGGACCAACACTTAGTGTATATAAAGAGTTATGTGTATTTTTCCTAGGCATGGATGTAGATAGAAGAAGATTTACTAGCGGATATGTGTTGCGTTTGTTTGGTGGAATAGTAAGTTGGATGAGAAAGCAACACGCTATAGTTGGTTTGTCCGCTATAGAGGCAGAGTATTTGGCATCTCCTCGTGTTTATAAGGAGGTCATTTGGCTTAAAAAATTGTGTTCAAATGTAGGGATAAGTCGGAGAGCTATTACAATTCATTTTGCAAGTAACAATTCCATTTGTGTGGCTAAAAACCCAATCTTTCATGCAAATACAAAGCATATTCATATCTAATTCTATTTTTTTGAAGACATGGTAGAGGATGGAAACATGGTAATGGAGAAAGTTGACACTTTGAAGAATGTTGTAGATACGTTGATAAAATTAGTGAGCACGGGAAAATTCAAGTGGTGTTATGAATCTATGGACCTTATGGTGTCTAGTAGTTAGCTCACAATTTGATGCATTCTTCATTAGACTATAGAAAGATATATGACAATAGGGAAAATGTTGGGACAAGGGTGTCATACACCTTGTAGTTATGTAGTAGAGTACAATTATGTAATGTTGAGCAGCAGCATGCGATGGATGTTGAGCAACAATAGTTGACCAATTAATTATTGGTGATTTCCATCATGTGGAATTGGAAAAATATAAATCAGTTTGCGGTTTTTTATGCCTATTTATTGAGTGCTTGGGATGAGGTAGAAAGAGAGAGTTTTTAACTTACTATTATGCTTGTGTATTTCTCCACAACCTTCATGTTTCTTAATACACCTGTTGAGAGAACATAAACTGTATAATTTGTTAGTTGTTTAATATATATTGAGGATGCTTTAGAGTGTTGTGTTTTTCTCCAATAATAGTTTTCATAGAAAATTATGTAGTTTAATGATCATATGTTTATGTATTGTTAATAATTCCAAATGTGTTTCTTTAGTTTTATACACATTCTTTTTTCATTGATTAATGTAGAAAGCATATTCTACATTTCTAATTATTTTCAATACATGCCATAATAATTTAAAAAAACATCCACATAAACATTCACACAACCATTGAAACGTTTTAAGCAACATAAGTTTATACTAGAAACCCAAAAAAACTAACACATTTTTTCAAATTATCATATAACCATTAAAACATTTTAAACAACCTCAGTTTAGAATAAAAACCAAAAAAAAAAACATGTTTGCAAATCATCACACAACCATTGAAACATTTTAAACGGCATAAATTTATACTAAAAACCCAAAAACAACTAACACATTTTTGCAAATTGTTTGGCTCATAAAGAAGGTAAGGTGAGCATATCCTTTCGAAACTTTTCATTCGAGCTCTCACTCCTTTACTATCACTCTCTTCTCTCCAAAGCACTTGAAAGTATTCTTTTTTTATAATAAGGTTAGCTTTTAAGTTGAAAGTATTCCTTTTTTATAATAAAGTTGCTTTGACATGTATCCATTTTAGTTTCATGTTTTTGTACCATTTGATTCAAAATTTAAAAATAAAAAAATATTCAAAAAATTGCATATTTATTCATCGTAAGCATCTTATTAATACTATATTTAAAAATTAAATTTTAATCGGTTATTATAAACATGAGTTTTTGTGGAGGTGCACGAAGACTAAAATATAACCTACAAACTATGAAAAGTAGTCTCTATAAACCCAAAACGAAGCTCTACTTGAAAGAAAACGCTGAAATATAGCTCTTCTTTATTTTAAAGGCAATCCGTGCCATGACACACGAATTTATTTTGTGCCTTCGCGTCGTGAAATATTGGTTCCAGATATGGCCTTCATATATTTCATTTCAATCTTTCTCGCTAACCCAATGATAACCATACAACACTACAAGGGAGTTGTCAAAGATTATTATTTTTCCATGGAAAGTGCCCGATGACGATTTGCATGACTGCAGGCCGGCCGGCCTTTCAAGAAAGCAAAATTGGTGATAGATCATATATTCTCGCCCTCGGACTCCAGTTTCCGGCATCTCATCAGTGAGACTGCCGTCCATCAACGACGGGCGAATTTTGGTAATATTCATCGTCTGCCATTTTCAATCAACAGAAGAATTCACCTGCAGACAGAACGATTTCTAAGGCGATAAGAGTTTGCAGACGGTTTTCCATTCACGATTTCTTGATCTTCGCATGGCGGGGCTTGATATGTGCCCTGGCCCGCCCGCCCCGTTTTTATAAGCTCAGAGAGGAGAGGAGGCCGTGCCCCACATGAACAAGATCGATCGATGCAAACTGCAACATGTGAAGTAATAATGAAATTGTGCGCATTCCGGAAGGTGGTTTGACCACATGAGGTTTACAGTTTTGAGCAACTTTCAGCTACCTGTTTGAATTCGGTGATATTTTGCTATACGATTTAATTATTCGGAGATGAGAGCCATTGTGATTAGTGAGGAGCTGCTTGAAGCGGCATGGAAACTTGCAGTTAAGCCCGCGGCTGGAGCGAGTTCGAATACGGGCGAGAAGACTGTTCACAGACTGAGCTTTAGTCAGAAGCTCAAGATCACCATATCGGTTTGCTTTGGGGTTTTCTTCTGTACGTTACTGCTTCTGTTCTCATTGGAGGAGCCCGGCCGGAACTATGGTACTAAGGTCGCGGAGAGAAGAATCTTCCAGGGTTCGATTCCCAGGGCATGGAATATAATTAGGCTCCGCAAGTGGGATTCTGAGAATATAACTGATGGCGATCCGCCAGCGCGCGCTCCTGCATTGCGTGGAATGGGGGCGTTGTTCAAGAAAGGGAATAAAAGTATGAATGAATTGATAGTGGCACATCTGACTGAGCGCGTCACGGATTTCGAACTGAGGATGTTCGTGAGAACGCTCTATAGAAGCGGAGCGCTCGCGAGGGCCGATTTGGTCATTCTTTTTCCTAGAAGAGACGGGGGATTTTATAATGTGATCGAGGAGGAGTGCGATTTTGGATTCAAGAAGGTGAGTTCTTGTTTTGATTCGAGTGGATCAGAATATCGGAATGCTTCATCGGTTGGAAATTCGTCTTCGACTATGTTCAGCGTTTTCAACACGGAGGCTTTCCGAAGAGCTGCGGAGGAGATCAAGAACAAGAACAAGAGAAACAAAAAGGGCCGAGATCTTCCCGGCATGATCGGAGTAGGATCGATAATGGGGTTCGAGATAGAGGAGCTGGACCCTGATAACTTACTGGAATCCTTCATCGACAATCCTCCGGCTCAGCTGAGGAGATGGGTGTGCTACCAGCTGCTTCTTGGATATCTGCGCCACAAGTATACAAGTGTCCTGCTCGCCAGAATAGGCGCCGTTGTTATTCTCAGCGATGCTATGGCAGCCGTTAGGAACAGCAATGGGCTGTTTCTTCTCACGGAGTCTCGATCATGGGACGTCCCAGCCGACGGGGAGGAGTTCTTAGATTCGACGCAGGATCGAACCCGACCCCGTCGTCGCCTTTGGAGGCGCAAAACTTCCGAAAAAACGCAGCTTCAGGCGACGAAAACAGCGGCTAAGCGCAAGCAAAAGATGGCGTTAATGGAAGCCGTGTACGGGGCGGAGAAATGGAGGTCGTTGTCAGGAGAGGAAAGGCGGAAGAGAATGATGAGCAGCGGCATAATAGCAGGCACGATGAGCCCTGTGCGGGCTCTGTCAAACGCGATGGTAAACGAGCTAATTCGCGTTACGATAGAGCGGAAGTCGAGAGCAGCGTTCCCGGATCAAGTCCCGCTGAGTTATCTAATCCACCAGACATCCGTTCTGGGTTCGAAAGGGAAGGGCAATCTCTACCTTGACGGACTCTCTGGCCATGGCAGATCATGGGCTTCACTTGCACATATCATTCGTGGAGATCTCTGTAATTCGCCCGATGACGCAGCTCTCTATCCAGATTGCATTCAACCGCCTGATCAGCCGAGCATATGACCCCAGTTTCATCCATGGCTTGCGCTGCGCTTCTTGTTCGTTCCACCATCGCCTGCAAAAACCATTGAATATGTCCACCTGTAATGATTGAATGCATTGAATCAACCTGAGAAGCAGAATGTGCTTCCACATGTCACCGTTCATTGCTTCTGAAGTTGGAAAGATCTGTAACTGTGAATTCGAACTATTTTTTTCGCAGTTGATTTGATTCGACGGGTATGTGAAATTAAGTACAATATGAAAAGAGCGAAAAAGTTTTCGAATCACAATACTTTCGCTGTGTAATTAGATGATGATTTCATCATTATGGAGATGTTCTTATAGTATTTTTCAGTGAAAATTATTTAGTCTGTGGCATAATAATAATGATGGTTTGTTGTGTTAGGTTCATTGCTGGCTGTTGAGATTCACCTATCAACAATGAATTTGTGGCACCAATCTTTACTCTGTTGTATGTTGGTTAATGATTTGTTCACATAAAGAATTTGTCTATAAATAAAAAGTTGTATTCACGCTTCTTAATAATTAATAGATCAAGCTTTATTTTATTTTATATATAAAAAATTTCTTAACCATTAATTTTTATTTTATGAAAAATATGCAATATTTTCTTCTTAATTTGATATCATTATCACTACAAGCATATAAATGAGTTGGTTTTTTAAAATAAAGTAAATACTCTTTTATGAAGAGGTGGTTATTCATTTTGGTAATTGTGTTTGAAAATTTGATAGGTGTGTAAACATGCCCATCGTTAATGTACAATATACACTACTTCAAACTTTATATACATCATTTTGAATATATAATGTAGAACCTAAAACCAAGGTTTTAAGCTCTTTACATTGCTTTATACCTCATGGGCCATGAAGAGGGTCCTAAGCACCATGCTTGCACTTTGGTAGGAATGTTTTGTTAAAGAGTGGGATATGGAACTATTTCCAAGGTTTAGTAAACCAAAAATGGGTTTTTCATCCTAATGCATTCTAATTGTCATTTAAATGGTTTGAGGATCATGTTTGGGGCCTTAATCCATGGTATAGGCCTTTGGGGATCATGAGTGGCATGAAGCTAGATCATGAACTTTTGGCCACCAAGGGTGTGTTTCTGGGACTAGGATAATTTATGATTTTCATTATGTGCAATTATCATACAAAGTAGTTTACTTAATACATTTTAGTTTACTTAATACATTTGTGTTATGTATTGATTATGCATTATGTTTTATGTGTGTTATTTGAATTTTTATTCAAGGAGGGATTGTCTTTATAAGTAGCATGTACATGTTATACTTAAATAACACATATGTATTACTGAGACATGGCAAGTCTAGTTGTTGTTCAATGTGTCTTACACAACTTTAGGTTCAACCTAATGAATATGATATTTTAGAGTACATAATTACAACCAATAGTTTTCTTCCATAAATTTGTCAATATTGTTGACCTTAGTGATAGTTTAAAATATGAAAAAGATATTCATCTTTAATGAAATTGTAGAGATCTGGTTTTTATAGAGATTATTATTATTTTATTATTATTATTAATTTATGTGTGTGTATAGATAGATAGACACTCTAGCCTGATGGTTGAGCTCAAGTGGTTGAGAGCTATAAGTTGTAAGCAGAAGGTCTCGGGGTCAAATCCCCAAGTGGCTATGCATAGATATATAAGTGCCTCATTTGATGTCCCCATCGGGTTAGGATCCATAATCGAAGTCGATCGAGTGGGACCGATCCATAATCGAAGCCAATCGGGTGGGACTGATCCATAATCGAAGCCGATTGGGTGGGACTCTTGAGAATTCTTCCGGTGGACGTAGTAACTCCTCTCCGGGGTTGTGAACCACATTGAAAAAAAATGTATAAACACTCTATATATTGGCCCAAAAACATGGATTGCGTGAGAAGGCCATTTTGCGATGCACCAAGCCTAAAAAGTTTGGGCCTAAATCTCTTTCTTGTGCCAAATATTCCATGTAATGGGCACACATTGTGGATTCCCCCCTTGTATGGTCCATACACCTTAAAAGTAACCCATTTAGGGATTAAACTTCCAAAAATTGTCTAAGGAACTTTGAAAACTTTCTAATCCACCAGAATAAGGCTCTAAACTAGAAACCATTGATTTGCAATCCACCATATCAAACTTTTACAACACATCAAAATGTGTAACTTCCTTGCAGAAGGAAAAATCTCATCTTTCCTTTGGCAATATTCAACACTTGTTTCCTTCTTGTTGACATCTAGAATCTTCTATTGTCTATAGAATTTCTCTGTGAATTTTCCATTCTCTTTGATGTTCTCCAAGGCTTGACCACTTTCCAAGTGGTTTCATTTTTCTTTTCCATCCCATGGTACCCCACTTAGCTAACTCTATGACTACCTGGTCTCTCCAAGAGGTTGATTGCTCCCCGCTAGTCCTAACTATAATTCTCTTGAGTATATGATAGTCTCTGATAGTATCAGAGACCTTGATTATTATCTGATACTCATATGGGGTATTGACTATGTCTATGCTCATTTGGGTGCACTCCACAAGAGATACTACAACCCCTAGTTGTATGAGTAATGTACAATGACTTATCTGAGCTATGTACAACTTAGTGGCTTATCTATTGCATGGCTTAACTAAGCCATGTGTCACTACATAGCTTATCTGAGCTATGTGCAATTGAGTTTCTTATCTACTACATGGATTAGTTGATCCATGTACCACTACATAAGTTATCTGAGTTATGTACAATTAAGTGTCTTATCTATTGCATGGATTAACTAAGCCATGCATCACTACATAGCTAATATGTGACATATACTACTGTATGGCTAACCGACGTCTAAGTCATGTTTCACTACATGGATTACCAGTGGGGAGAACTCTTGATTCATGTCCCACATGACTAACTAGTGAGGATTTTATCTTTTTGCTTATGCCTATGGAGACACATCAATTCTCCCTCTTCAACTAGACGTGTCTTTTTGTACTACACCAAGCTTGTCCCAAAAGTACTTTACTTTGGATAGAAGCTTAGTAAGTATGTTGGAAATTCATTCAACTATGAATATGTAATGGATTTGTACTATTCCTTTTTTGCACCATGTCTCAGATATAACTGACTAGGAACCTTTTGAAGCCTTACTGCTTTATAATATTCTCTATCTGGAGCAACATCTCTAATGTGCTCTTTCTTCATCCAGTGCACTAATCATAATCCATATATCCTTGCAATTTTATTTATGTGTCTAAGACAATATCTCTGAGTCCATATCCACTCGTACCTTATAGGTACCATAACACATGCTTTGCTGCACATGTATTTGTACTGAATGCAAAGTATATATCCAACCTGGTTCCAACCAGGAAAATATGGGATCTACTCAACAGTCTATGAGATACTCCAAGTTTGAAGAAGAATCATCTTTAGATTTGTCACCATATGTGTGGCCATGAACTTATAGTCCATCGTCCTAAATCTCTTTGGGATCTCTACTATGTATTTTCCTTGGCTGAGGAAAATCTCATATGGTTGCTGGTCTTCTCTGGGCAGACCCAGGTTTACTTTATTGTACCAACAAAACCCCTAGCTCACTGGCCCTTTCGGCAATAGACCGCAGAACGACCTGAAGTCTCACCCGAAGTGATCCTAGATGGGGTGGCTGAAGAATCAGGTTTCCTCAACCAGATTCTATAGCATCCTAGGTCCTCTTGACTCTAATTAACCAGCTAAATCTCTCAGCAAGGTCTATTTCTCTCTTCCTAGCTGACTCTGCTATGGGACTGACTCTTATCACATCGCAGCTTCTAGGACGATGCGCAAGCTTTCTCTTCCGCTCAACTCTTAACCTGCAACATCGCACACCGCAACTCCCCCCGACAGTGCGGTATCGCCTTTCTACGCCGCGATACTCCCTACAATAAGACTCACTAAGGCTCATCAACTCTCAAGGTCCAGAGGCTTCCTCCCTGAGTACAATAGCTCAGTTAACCTTCATTAGGGTGTTAAACAACCTTACTTAAGCTTCTACAGTTTAACATGCTTAACATCAATTACGCTCAACTTGCTGAACTAAATATATAGAAGTCATTCAACACTGTAGCTGTTAGCTGTCGTAAATCAAGCACTGATAAACTCATATACAAAATACTCGACACATTCAACTCGCATTTAACCTTCTATGTTACTATATACTCAAGGGCAACATACATACATTCATTAACTGGTAAGCAAAGTTCATGTAACGGATAATAGATAGCAGATAAGTAAAGCACAATCACATGAAACAGTCGCACAAGACATGGATGTTACGTGGTTCACTTCCAGAGGGCAAGCTACATCCACGTGAACTGTGTTTGTATTATATCTTGAGAGAGTAAACACAGTTCCGCTGCAACTTCTTATGTAGC
This sequence comes from Pseudotsuga menziesii, assembly GCA_001517045.1. Lineage (NCBI taxonomy): Eukaryota > Viridiplantae > Streptophyta > Pinopsida > Pinales > Pinaceae > Pseudotsuga > Pseudotsuga menziesii. The sequence continues at coordinate 628,820 of LPNX010212160.1, read as the reverse complement.
ATGAGATCTTCTGGGAAACTCCATGCACATAGCTGGGAGCCCTTCTCTTAGATCTCTTCTCTTCCTATAATTCTTTCTTCTTACAATATACCCTTCCTCTCTCTCTCAATCCCTGCGGATTGTTACATTCATGCTCAAGGGGTCGGCTACTGGTTACAATAAGATGACTAAAGACGTAACGACAGAACCATAGCTTGACTCTTCCTTAATGTCTCTCAATACTGACGACAACTAGTAACAACCAAAAAACCCAACTAACTAACCCTTCATAATACAAAATACATGCTTAAATAGGTGGCCCGAAGGTCTCACCGTGATACAAAATTGTGGGCCTATCCCATCAGTAACCCAAAACCCTAACTATGGCAGTCGGCCTTTATGTACTTTGAACTGCCGCTTTCTGGTCACGCCGCAGCTTCTTGTAGTCTTCCATGATTTTCGACGCTGATTGCGGGTATGGGCACCGCTTCCTCGGTCGCTCCCCTTCTGTCCTTTGTATTTAATACCTCGTCCCGTTGCTCCTTCTCTATTTATGAGGGTAGCTGAGCCCTCCTGTCCTCACCGTTGCCTTAAATGCAGTGGTTGAGCTCTCTTCTCGGCCGCTTCAGGTACTATTTCCTTTGACTTCCTTGTTCCAACCACCCCGATTTTCAGCCCCCGATCCACGGCGGGAAATGCGCTACGGTGTCGTACCTATATCGTATCTCTTATATCGCTAGCTTATCGGCATCGTCAAAACTGCCTTTCCTCCCAAAATTTGTCCATCTTCTACCAAAAATAGCAGCTTTTCCTGTAGCTGTGGGGCCCTGCTCCAACAATGGTTTTGCCACACCTCTAATCCAAAGAATCATGCCAAGATTATTGAATACTTTGATTGTCTTCCTTCTATATATGAGCACCATGCATGTCTCCTCTTAGCAGGAGATTCATCAACCAATTTTATTGGTTCTTCATGATCATAGCATGTGAAAATTCTTATGAGAGTAATATGATATCATGGATGATTAAGTTAAACACATATTGACCATGCATTAAGATAAAGATATAAGAAATAAAGAGACAATGAGAGAGAGAATTTGAATTTCCTAAAGATAGATAGTAAGCCTCAATTATAAAGCTTTAGTTAATTATGTATGTCTCAATCAGTGCATCATTCAAAGCATCAGTTGAAATATTAATGAATGCAATTAGTTAAGTAAAGAATAGCTCAGTGTTCATCAATCAATATGCATCACTTAAATAAAGAGATCCATGCAAAAGTTAATAATAGTATCTTGCATGGATAGCACTAATGTTGAAGCACCATGATACTTAAGTTAACCTCCTAACTAAGTGGTAATGAATTCAGTTAAAGATTGAGTTTAGTTCAATGTCAGATAGCATTCAATGAAAGTTATTCTTGGAAGGTATGGTGCATGTCTTGTGCATGGAGAACAATACTAGGCGCTAGTGCAAGCGAGGAACTAATTTTTGCATGGAGAGAATATGATGCTCCTAAAAGTCTATTTGTTATGTTTTATGTTCTTGGAGCATTCTTTGAGAGACCCATTCACTAGGGTTTGCATGGAATGAGTTTTGACTTGTTATTTAAGTGTTTGGCACTTGACAAGTTCATTACATTTGTTATAGTGGATCTCTCTTCACTATTGCTCTATGTTCTCTCTTACTGGACAATATTTGTCGGGCTAGTTATAGTTATTTAAACATGTTTTCTTGCAAATTCTTGGCTTTCTTGATGAACGTATTGTTAAAATTATCATAATTATGAAGTATTTTGCTCGAGCAACTGGAATTTCTATTACATAATCTATAATCCGTTACACAAGCTCAGTTTTGTTATGATTTTGAAGATTGTTGCAAAGCAAAGTCGGGCTGAGGTGAGGAATCTGAGTAGCTGGAAGAAAGAATGGCTACTGTAGAGCAACTGGTTATGGGGTTGATGATTCCAGAGCACAGGGGAAGCGCTCTCCTCAACCTATCCAAGAAACATGATTTATTTCAAGATCTTTTTGTTAGCTAAAACCAAGCCGACTAAACTTGAGTTTATGGCTTAGTCGATATTAAAATTTAATTTTCACTTTTCACACCGACCAATTTTTCTTTTTCACTTGTCGAGTGAAACTTGTCTATCTCCCAACTAGACAAGTTTATAAATTTTAGTTGGTCTTACCACTCGACTAAATTTACTTCGACTTACTTGTTGGTTCTACCGACTGATTTTACCTCGACCACTTGTCACTTCTAAGTCGACTAACTTCTTCGACTTCACAAGTCGTCTCACCTCTTCGACCACTCAAGTCGGTTGACCTCTTCGACCACTCAAGTTGGCAACCTTAGTCATTTGCCTCAACCGACCTCTCAAGTCGGCTCACATTAGTCGAAATCTACAGAGTATGTTTCTTAGTCTAAAGACTTAAGGAATTACAAATGCTTTTCACCTGTGAGTAAGATGAAGTAAAATAGACACATTAACAAATCCAAATAAATTATAAAAACATATGCCCAAATATGTAGGAAGACTTGAGTCGACCAATGTGTCGTAAAACCCTCAAACTTTCACACGGTGAGAAATTTATGGGTTCTTTGATATTTCACTTAACAGTAATTGTAAAAAAGCATTTACCCAAGTAAATCTGGAAATATGTGTGGCCAAATAATCATGCATTCAACCATAAACTATTTCATATATTTAACTATGCGGAAATAACAAAGTATTACAAACTTGTCGGTCTAAAACTTGTCAATCCAGACTTGTCCTTTTACAGAGCTTCAGCTCTTCGACTGAATCACTTACACAAAAGCTTGAGCTTCGACTTCTCTTTTCTCACCTGAGTTCCTCTCTATTGTGTGTGTGTCTCTTGTGTCTGTAAACTGATTTACAATTTGCTTCTTCTATTTATAGGAAACCTGAAGATTGCTTCTACATGGGCTGGCCGACTCACCATTAAAGACTGTAATAACTATCTACCTAACAACTTAGCTTCTGAAATAAATTCGACTGGTTTACATTGCCGAATCGTGGACTCTTCCTTCTTGTTAGACTGAAAGACAAGATATTGACTTGTATAGACTCTGACAGAGTCGGCTGAGAGTCAGATACATATCTGCGAGTAATTACATTTTTCCAACACTCCCCCTTAATTATAAGCAGATGGGGATTTTTAAAATAAAATTTACAAAATGTTTCAGAGTTTAGACATGCTCTGTTTATGATAGAGTTCACTGTGGAGAACTTGTCATTCCAAGATAACTACGCAGATACTAAAAAGTATCCTTTGCCAATGGCTTCGTAAAGATGTCGACAAGTCGGTCTTCAGACTTGCAAAATTCTAAACAAATTTCTTTGTCGTTCACCAACTCTCTTATAAAATGAAACCTTGTGTCAATGTGCTTGGTTCTCTTGTGAAACACATGATTCTTTGATAATGCTATGGCTGAATTGTTGTCGTAGAAGATGGTTGTTGGTTCTTGATGTTTATGTGACAAGTCTTTTAACACTCTCCTCATCCAGACAGCTTGACATGCAGCACTCGTCGCTGCAACATACTCTGCTTCAGCTAAAGATAGAGTTACAATGGGCTGTTTCTTTGAAGCCCATGAAACAACACCTATACCAAAATGAAATGTGTACCCAGATGTGTTTTTCCTATCATCTATGCTGCCTCCATTGTCACTGTTAGTGTAACCAATGAGTTTAAAATTTTCTGACGTTGAATACATAATACCAAGGTCTTTTGTGCCACTTACATACCTCAGAATTCTTTTACCTGCTTTCCAATGTGAGTCTTTTGGTGACTCCATGAATCTTGAAATCAGACTTACTCCATACATAATGTCTGGTCTTGTTGCTGTCAAATACATAAGGCTGCCAACAAGCCTTTTGAACAGCGTAGGATCGACAGTGGATCCTTCATCATCCTTGCTCAATTTTAAACCTGTTATTACTGGTGTTGGGGATGTTTTGCAGTTAGACGTGTTAAACCTTTTTAAAAATTCACTTGCATACTTTGTCTGTGATATAAAAATACCACTTTCAGACTGCTGAACTTCAATGCCCAGAAAAACTTCATAAGCCCCAGATCAGTCATTTCAAATTCACTTTCCATAACTGTTTTAAAATTTGCTATGCCATAATCACCAGTAAATATTAAATCATCTACATACAAGCAGACAATTAACATCTTACCTTGCTCATCAACTTTGGTGTACAAAGTCGGTTCACTTTCACTTCTGTGAAATCCATTTTCAGTGAGATAGGAATTAATCTGACTGTACCAAGCTCTAGGAGCTTGCTTCAAACCATATAATTCCTTTTTCAGCCCGTACACTTTATGCTCTTGACCTAGAACTTCATACCCTTGTGGTTGTTCCACATATAATTCCTCTTCTAGATAGCCATTTAAGAATGCCGACTTGACATCCATTTGATGAACATGCCATTTGTTTTGCAGCAATGGCCAAAACTATTCTGATTGTATCCATGCGTGCAACAGGTGCAAACATTTCATTGAAGTCGATGCTGGGTTGCTGTGTGAACCCTCTTGCTACCATTCTTGCCTTATGCTTTTGCACATTCCCATCTACATCTTGCTTTGTCTTATAAATCCATTTGACACTGATTACATCTTTGTCTTTTGGTACATCAACTAGTTCCCATGTCTGGTTTTTCTCAATGCATTCTATTTCTTCATCCATGGCTTGTGCCCATACTTCTTCTTCAACAGCTTCTTCAAATGTTAGTGGATCATATATAGGTGCAAATAATGCAAAGAGAGATAATGAATTAGGTGTACCAGCTTCATATATCTCTCGCAGACTTCTTGTCTTCACCGGTTCTGTCGATGTTGACCTCGACGAAATGCTTGATGGAGTCTGTTGTCCTCTTGGTGTACTTGTCGATGTAGCTTGAGATGCTACTTGTGTCGATGGTCCTTGTGTTGAACCATGTCTTGGTGTCATGGGAGTTGACAGTGCTCCGACTAGTTGACTTACATGTGGTATTTGAACCACTTCCTCTTCCATATCATCATTGTCGACGTTCAACACAATGTTGACATTTATGTCGACAGTTCCATCCCATGATTCATTCTCGACAAATTGAACATCTCGACTGATTATCACTTTCCTTGTGATGAGATCATACAACTTGTATGCTTTTGTGTCTTCTGAATAGCCGACAAAAATACGTTTCTATCCCTTCTTGTCTAGCTTCCTTCTCAGCTCATCTGGAACATGAGCATATGCAACACAACCAAAAACTTTTAAATGTGAAACACTATGATTCATACCTGTCCATGCTTCTTGGGGAACTTTGTTCTTCACACTCTTTGTCGAACACCGGTTTATAATGTAAACGACAGTTGCGACTGCTTCACCCCAATACTCATTTGGCAAATGCTTGGCTACAAACATGCTGCATGCCATTTCCATGATGGTTCCGTTCTTTCTTTTAGCAATATTGTTTTGCTAAGGTGTATACCGTGCTGTGAATTGGTTCTATATGCCATGGGTCTCACAAAAAATTATAAATTCATTTGAAACATATTCACCTCCTCTGTCATTCCTTAAGATCTTGATGCGGTGTCCACTCTAGTTCTCCACGAGTGCCTTGAACTGCTGAAAATAACCAAATGCATCAGATTTATGTTTCAGGAAATATACCCATGTCTTTCTTGAGTAGTCATCAATAAAAGTTAGAAAATACTTGCAGCCACCAATGGATGATGTATGCATTGGACCACAAATGTCAGAGTGCACAATTTCAAGTGGTGTGCATGCTTTATAGGACTTTCTGACAGGAAATGTCTCTATGTGCTGCTTGCCAAAAATGCAGCTTTCATAAACCCTCTCTGGTCTGTCGATCAATGGTAATCCCTTCACCATATTCTTTGTGTGTAGTAGCTTCAACCCACCAAAATTCAGATGTCCAAATTTGAAATGCCACAACCAGGATTCATCTTGAACTTCCATCTGAAATGTAGCTTGCAAATTAGCGCTGCAATTTTCTCTCTTGTCGAGAAGCTCGACTGTTTCTTCACTTTCTGCCTTGAATGCAGCTCCTGTCTTTGTCTTCCCTTTTATGTCAGGAACTATCCTCAATGGAAACAAGAGGTTGCTTGTCATTGGCACTTTTGCTATCAGCTGGTCGCTTGGACTCTTGTCTTTGATCACACAGTGTTCATCTTCCATGTAGACTCTATAGCCTTTTTGTAACAACTATCCAATGCTTAACAAATTATGTTTCAGACCTTCGACATGATAGATATCAGGAATATACTTACTCTCCCCTTGTTTGGTTAAAATATCAACAGTGCCTTTTCCTAAGACAGTAACTTGGACATTGTTTCCAAGTGTAACATCAGTTTTAACTGAATTGTCTAGACTGGAAAACAAATTTAAATTACCAGTCATATGGTTGTTGCATCCTAAATCTAAGTACCATATGTCATGTGGACTTTCTTGAACAACATTGCATTCGACTGGAGATGTCGATGCCATTAACATTGTGCTTGTCGAAGTGCCAGTGCTGGTCGACTGACTTGGGCTTTGCCTTCCTTGGTCATATTGCTTCTTCCTGCATTCATATGCATAATGACCAAACTTCTTACAGTAATGACATTGAATTTTTGATTTATCAAACCTATGGCCACTTGGCTGACTTGGGTTCTGGTTATCTCCTCTGCCACTGACATTTGCAGGACTTCTGCCTCGTCCTCCTCTTGAAGAACTTCTTTCTTTGCCTCTGAAGTTGTTTCTCCCCCTGCCTCTACCACGGCTTATGGATGACTTTGCTGAAAATGCACCTTCCAATGATGTCTGTGTTCTGCTGAGTATGTGTTCATGATTGATGAGTGAAGCTTGCAACTCATCAATGGTAAATGTCGTCATGTATGTGTGTTCCTCTAAGGTCACAACCAAGTTTTCAAATCTTGGGGGAAGACTTCTGAGAATTTTTTCAACAATCCTTTGGTCTGCTATGGGTTCTCCATGAGATTTCAGTTGGTTTATCGACCCAACAACTCTGGTGTAGAATGTGTCTACATTCTCTGAATCTTTCATGGACAGAGATTCAAAATCTCTTCTTAGAATCTGCAGCTTGGATGTCTTTACCTTATCCAAACCTTGATAGGTAGTCTCCAATGTATCCCATGCTTCCTTATCATTAGTCTTTGCTGCTATTATTGGGAGTATGCTCTCATGCATAGCTTGATGCATGAAAAACAGAGCTTTTCCATCTTTCTTCCTTTGTTCTCTCAACACATCTTTCTCAGCTTGTGTGAGATTGTTATATGTTGTCACGTCTGTTGGTTCTGCATAACCATGCTAGACTATCTCCTAGACATCTTGACCTTTGAATAAAGCCTTCATTGTTAAAGATCAATATTCATAATTCTTTCCTGTAAAGATTGGAGTTTGCAATGAACCAGAGGTGGAAGCCATTTTTAATTTTTAATTAACTTTCCTTAGAAAATTAAATTTCCACCTTTTAAGACAAGATTTCTTTCCTAAATCTTGCTCTGTTATAAACCTTGCTCTGATATGAAACCAAGCTCTAATACCATTTAGCCAAAACCAAGCCGACTAAACTTGAGTTTAGGGCTCATTCGATATTAAAATTTAATTTTCACTTTTCACGCCGACCACTTTTTCTTTTTCACTTGTCGGGTGAAACTTGTCTATCTCCCGACTAGACAAGTTTATAAATTTTAGTCGGTCTTACCACTCAACTAAATTTACTTCGACTTACTTGTTGGTTCTACTGATTGATTTTACCTCGACCACTTGTCACTTCTAAGTCGGCTGACTTCTTCGAATTCACAAGTCGGCTCACCTCTTCGACCACTCAAGTCGGCTAACCTCTTCGACCACTCAAGTCAGTGACCTCAGTCAGCTGACTCAACCGACCTCTCAAGTTGGCTCACATTGGTTGAAATCTACAGAGTATGTTTCTTAGTCTAAAGACTTAAGGAATTACAAATGCTTTTCACCTGTGAGTAAGATGAAGTAAAATAGATACATTAACAAATCCAAATAACTTATAAAAACATATGCCCAAATATGTAGGAAGACTTGAGTCGACCAATGTGCCGTAAAACCCTCGAACTTTCATGCGGTGAGAAATTTATGGGTTCTTTGATCTTTCACTTAACAATAATTGTAAAAAAACATTTACCCAAGTAAATCTGGAAATATGTGCAGCCAAATAATCATGCATTCAACCATAAACTATTTCATATATTTAACTATGCAGAAATAACAAAGTATTACAAACTTGTCAGTCTAAAACTTGTCGGTCCAGACTTGTCCTTTTACAGAGCTTCAACTCTTCGACTGAATCACTTACACAGAAGCTTGAGCTTCGACTTCTCTTTTCTCACCTGAGTTCCTCTCTATTGTGTGTGTGTTTCTTGTGTCTGTAAACTGATTTACAATTTACTTCTTCTATTTATAGGAAACCTGAAGATTGCTTCTACATGGGCCGACTGACTCACCATTAAAGACTATAATAACTATCTACCTAACAACTTAGCTTCTGAAATAAATTCGACTGGTTTACATTGCCGAATCGTGGACTCTTCCTTCTTGTCAGACTGACAGACAAGATCTTGACTTGTACAGACTTTGACAGAGTCGGCTGAGAGTCAGGTACATATCTACGAGTAATTACATTTTTCCAACACTTTCTCCAATGCTTTGGAACTCTTTTGGTACCATTGTAGCGTTACTGCAGGAAATTGTATCCATTTACCCAATGCTATCGCCAACAACTCTAAACAACAGGTGCTTCAAATTGTGTTTGCAATGCATTAGCTCTTCTTCAATGCGTGGCATCAAGCCCTAATGCTAGAAAACTTTTCCTCAATGCTCATATACCTCTATATCTACATCTTTTTCTGAACACGGCCATTTGAATATCTACGGCTTACAAGCCTTGGAGTGAATTCATGGAAAAGTGAGTGGATTGATGCTCTCCTGTGTAATTTGAACCATGCATTTGTTGTTTTCTCCATGGAAAACAAGGTTCGGGAGCATGCAATAAAGATGCTTGAAAATCATATATGCTTCAAATGTCTATGATACTAGTGACAATGCTCATTTTATCAATAAGTGCGACAACGGAATTGTAGTTCATAGAAATCAGAATGCTGATGAAGGTCCACTGGACCAAGTGCAAATACTTGTAAGGAAAGTGTGAAACAAGCTAGATGGGAGCATTAGTGATGCATATATATATATCTTACAATAGGGCCACATGGGAGTATGAGGATGTTATTATCACAATTGGCGCACTTGTGAAGGTCGTGAAGTGTTGGAAGGTCAGATAGAATGCCACTGGGGTGCTGAGATGAAAGCATTGTGCGCATAAAAATATGGGCATTTGTTAACTTTGTGTTTTCTTGGGTTGTGAGACGTGGCGTAGAGGAGGTAAATAGTCTGGCATCCAAGTCCAGGTGACTATTATTCAATTTGATGAATCCCAATCCACCTAGCTTCATTCTTCTACAAGATTGGTCAAATCCTCTCCTTAGCACAAGTAATGGACATCTCACTAGCATCGAATTATATGCTCAGCTCTTTATCTTGATCTTTTCCAGGTGTCTTGTTGAGATTGTGTTACATTTTTAAAATAGTTATATTTGCCTTATCTCATGACGAGATTAAGGCGATCATAAAGAATCTTGCAAACGTGGATGTTTGGAATTAATTCAATAGATTTCTGCATAATCTGGCAGAAGCATATCTCTTCTACAATAATGCATTCAGTTGCAAAAAATTCCTTATTTGACTGTAATGTAACCAAATGTATTTCCTATCTTGAGGCGTAGGGGATAGAATGTAAATTCTATATAAAGATAAAAAGTTGGGATGCTCAAAAAGGACAGACAGAACAAGATAGAAGAAAATAGAGAATAGAGAGTAGAGGGGAATCGATATAGAGGAGAAGATGAAGATAGAATAGATAGACATAGATAGATGATTTACAACAATTGTATCATTTGCTTTCAATAAAATCTAGAGTTGTTCATTTATGCAATTCATGTTGTTGTGAGTTTGAAGTAAATTGTTTAATATGAGTTGACTAAGTATTTAAATAGTTGGCATGTTGATAAAGAAGGCAGGCCCCCCTTCTCCCTTGAGATAGTGTTGTACGCGTTATGTTTAGAATAGTTTCAATGCTTCCATTCGCACTAGTGATTTGAGTTTTTTTTTTCATTTTATCTTTTTCAACAGAAAGTGTGTAGTATGAACAATATTCAATGGAATTTGATTGATTTATGATTTTCTCATTGATCTAAAATTGTAAAGTACCGGTCACAAGTTTGAGATTTATGTTGGAGATCTAGCACAAGTATTATTTTTTGCCATCGATTCCTTAAAATAGATCATTTGTATACTTGGTATAACTTAGAATTAGTTGGTACGAGTTAGAGCAAGATGGCACAAGCTAGTGCAAGTTCTTTGATGAAGCTTTTGTTCAAAATTTCAGAAGTAGGTTGTATAGATTCTTCTCCAATCCTACACATATGGTGTTCGTATCTCTAAGTATATATCTTTGGGTTGACAATTAAGTGTTGATATATATGGTATACATTTTGCAATACATTTTGGCGTCGTTTTCGGGGAGATACTAAAAAAGATAAGTTTTAAGTTGGATTTGTTGGAAGCCAAGGGGAGGAGGAATGGTAAGATGGAAAGTAAGAACCGATGCATCTACTATAATGGGTTCCTCCAAATATTTTCCAAGTATTTAGATTCTAGTTGTCACTTTCGAAGTATGGAGTGATTTCATTTCGGCAGTGTGCAAATGTGCCTTTATTACTAGCAGTATGAGATTTGTTTTGTAACATCCCCTCCCCTCTGCAAGGGAGGTACCCTGATCCAAAGCTCACTCCAATACCTTTTGTACATGTACCCAGTTCCCATACACCTGAGTGATATGCGTAATAATTTAAAATTTATTACTTCTTTCTCTTTAAACACAGTCACAAGTCATGTACATCCCTTAACATTCATTCTTAGGCTTAAAAACCACTCTAATAGTCGTTTCGCAACTCACCGATCCACTCTGCAACCAGAAAAGTCATTTATGCACCGAAACTGAATTTTTCGACTTATGCCTTCCGTTATTCCACCTTCCTCCTTTTGCAATGTGGCCTACGGCAAACAGAACTCTGCAAAACACCACTGTGATTTCATGCCTTTCTGCATTCTGCTTTCCGCCTTTCGCTGTGGACTTCGGAAATCAGAACTTGAAAATACGACATAATCATTTAACCATATTTCACCTTCTGCATTCCGATTTCCGCCCTCGACTGCAGACTTTGGGAATCAGAGACTCAACAAATGACACATTTATTTGTTCACTTCCCACTTTCCGCAGGCCGACTTCAGGATGCAGAAATCCAACACTTAGCCTCATTTCTCTTTATGTTCTTTGATTTCGGACTTCAGATTTCGGAAATCCACGAAATGACGGCTTTAACTTTCGCTTTCCCTCTTTCCAACTTTTGACCTTCTGGTTTCCGTGGGTCGACTTTGGGATGCGGAAATCCAACTTTCTATCTTAACCTTTTGTTGTTTTGTCAATTTCCGCCTTCCGAATTTATCCTTCTATGGCGGGTTTAGGGTGCAAAAATCAAACTTTGCCTTAACCTTTTTCCAATTCTCTGAATTCCTCCTTCTGCGTTCTACCTTCTGCAGTGGATTCCAAAATGTAGAGAACACATTTTTCCTTAGAATTTTTGCCTCTTTTTCTTCTTCCGCCTTCCACCTTCCGTGGGTGTATCCCGGGGTGCGGAAAACCAACATTTTTCCTGATTTCAACTTCTCTTTTCATCTCCTGCCTTCCATAGGCGGATTTCAAGGTGTAGAAATGCTTAAGTCAGATGCATTCAGACTCTGTAACCAGGATTCTAGCCTCCAAGAACTTAAGCAAAATACATTGGAACCAAAAACATATGCATATGTAAAATGAAAGGACATTTACCAATAGTAAATTTTACTTAAATCTTTAATAAGAATTCAACATAATAAGTACATTCATAAGCAAATACATAGCATAAATAATACACAGAGAATACTTATCTTGAATACAAACTGTCTCGCAACTAGCTATGTCACTGCAACATTCCACCCAACCATATTCCAGTTGTTTTCATCAATCTCTCAACACAACTGCCACCCCCGAGCTGGGCATGATTTACACAAGGAACTAGGGAACAACAGGCTCACACATAGCCAGAACACATCAAACACAGTCAATACAACCTACAGTTGGGTTTATCAGACTGTCCATCCAAGCCAATACACAATTGGGTTTATCAAACTGTCCATCCAAGCTAATACACAATTGGGTTTATCAGGCTGTAGGAAAAGAAGCCAAAACACTGTTAGGTTTATCAGGCCACTCATCCAAGCTAGCTAACAGTTGGGTTTATCAGACTGCAAACAGTAAAGCCAACATTCACATTAGACCAGCCAAGCCAACTAATAGATGGGTTTATCAGTCCACTCATCCAAATCATCTCACTACTGGGTTTATCAAGCTACTCAGCCAAGCCAGTTAACAATTGGCTTTATCAGGTTGTCCAGCCAAGGGTAACACATGGCCAAAATGCACAACAAGACTTAGCCAATCCAACACACTGTTGGGTTTATCAGGCTCCTCAGCTAAGACAATATACAATTAGGTTTATCATGCTGCCAAGCCAAGCCAATATACCATTGGGTTTATCAAGCTGTTAGCCAAGACAATATACATTTGGGTTTATCAGGATGCTAAGGAAGTGGAAAGGAAGAATTGAATTATTGAGTGGAGAGGACAAAAAGGTAGATGAGGGTTTATGGGTTTTCCCATTGGCATCTGGTCTCACCCTATTGGCTCAGGGATTGGACAAATCCCCCTCCCTATTCCTTGTGAAATCATGCCCCCATCACTTTCGTTGCAGTGCATAGCTAGTTGTGGTATTTTATTAAATTGTGTATTTACATGATATCTTCAAAATATACTATGTCTGACTAGCACTATAACCATCGACATCAACCTTGATCCCCGATACACAAAACACCAAATCAATGGCAGGTCCTTGGCCTTGAGCTCCTCGCCATGGTTTAAATACATTATATACATCATGTACAATTTTAATACCATGGGGTCAAAACTGGGGTATTACATTCCCCTCCCCCTTACATTAGCACTATCCTCGGTGCTTTATAAAATTGAACAAAAATGGATGTGCCAATCGCATGGCATCCTCCAGCTCCCATGTAGCCTCATCGAGACCGTAGTGCTTCCATTGAACCTTTACCTATCCAACAAATCGATTCCCAAGAATTGTGACCTTCTTGTCGAGGATGCGTAATGGCTTGGTTTGGAACTCTCCCTCGGGTTCCACCTAGATCACATCCCAATTTATCACATGGTTAGGATCACGTACATATTTTTTAAGCAAAGAAACATGAAAAACATTATGAGCTCTAGTGCTAGCAGGAAATGAAATTCTATATGCAATTGGCCCTATTCTTTCAAGCACTTCAAAAGGCACACAATTTTCACATGGTTGCAGTGCATAACTAGTTGTGGTATTTTATTAAATTTTGTATTTACATGATATCTTCAAAATATACTATGTCTGACTAGCACAATAACCATCGACATCAACCTTGATCCCTGATACACAAAACACCAAATCAATGGCAGGGCCTTGGCCTTGAGCTCCTCGCTATGATTTAAATACATTATATACATCATGTACAATTTTAATACCATGGGGTCAAAACTAGGGTATTACATTCCCCTCCCCCTTACATTAGCACTGTCCTCGGTGCTTTATAAAATTGAACAAAAATGGATGTGCCAATCACATGGCATCCTACAGCTCCCATGTAGCCTCATCGAGACCGTAATGCTTCCATTGAACTTTTACCTATCCAACAAATCGATTCCCAAGAACTATGACCTTCTTGCCGAGGATGTGTAATGGCTTGGTTTGGAACTGTCTCTCGGGTTCCACCTGGATCACATCCCAATTTATCACATGGTTAGGATCATGTACATATTTTTTAAGCAAAGAAACATGAAAAACATTATGAGCTCTAGTGCTAGCAGGAAATGAAATTCTATATGCAATTGGCCCTATTCTTTCAAGCACTTCAAAATGCACACAATATCTAGGTGATAGCTTGGCACAAATTCCAAGCTTCAAGGAACTCTTCCTTGGCCTCACTCTAATATAAACATGATCCCCAACATTGAACTCTCTATGCACTCTATGTTTATTTGCATAGCTTTTCTGTCTATCTTGGTTTTCTTTCAGGTTCTGTCTGATTTTTGCAACCTCTTTCTCCATTTCATTGAGTAATTATGGACCAAGCACAATCCTATTCGCTAGATTATCCCAAGTTACTGGTGTCCTACACCTTCTCCCATACAGAGCTTCGTATGGACTCATTCCCAATTATGCATGTTGTCCATTATTATATGCAAACTATACCAAGTGTAAATAATCCTCCCACTTGGATGGTTTATCAATCACATATATGCGAAGCATGTATTCAAGCACCTGGTTCACTCTCTCTGTTTGTCCATTAGTTTGAGGATGGTAGGCAATGCTTAAGTTCAACTTTATATCCAAATCTGCAAATAGACTTTTCCAAAAATTAGAAGCAAACTTGGTATCCCTGTCAGAAATGATTGCCTTAGGAAATCCATGCAATCTGAAAATCTCCTTCATGAAGATTTTTGCAATGGAATTAACCTTATATGTGGACTTGATCGGTATAAAATGTGATGCCTTTGTCAACGTGTCCACCACAACCATGATGGAATCATGCTGTCTCACAGTCATTTACAATATTGTAATAAAATCCATGAAAATAACTTCCCATTTTCATTCTGGGACTGACAAAGGCTGCAATAAACCTGCTGGGTGTTGATGCCCAACCTTCACCTGCTGACATTTCCTTCATTTAACAATATACTCAACAATGTCCTTTTTCATTCCTGGACAAAAATACTGCTTTCTGGCTGTAGCAATTATTTTATGATATCCTGGGTGACTAGAATATGGAGCTTGATGGAATTCATCCATAACAATTCTCCTCAAGTCTGCTACGTTTGGTATATAAATTATGTTCTTATAAGTAAGAAGTTCATCTTCCTCCAATTTATATCCCTCATACTTCTTTTCAAGGCTTTGCATGCAACTTGTCATTCATTTGCACATACATTTCATCCTCAACAGTATGATTAATGATCTACTGTCTCAAATCTGATTGGAAAGTAATAAGAGATGCCACATGCATTTCATGCACCTTCCTGCTTAGTGCATCAACCACCTTATTTGCTTTTCTTTTTATGTGTTTGATTTCAAAATCAAGCTCACACAAAAACTCCAGCCATCTAGCTTGTCTAGCATTTAAAATCGGTTGATCAAACAAATATTTCAGACCACAGTGGTATGTCCTTAGCTCAAATTTTCTTCCCATTAAGTAATGCCTCCACATCTTTATAGCAAGCATTATGGCTGCAACTTCTAAATCATGAGTAGCATAGTTGTTCTCATGTTCTTTCAACTTTCTTGACTCATAGCGTACCACATGGTTGCCTTGCATAAGAACTCCTCCAAGTCCTTGATTGTATGCATTGGTACACACCACAAAGTATTTTTCTGGGTCTACAATTTTCAGAATTGGTGCACTTGTAAGAATATTCTTCAACTGCTGGAAGCTTTCTTCTCATCTTGGTGTCAATTCAAAATTTATCCCCTTGTTTTGCCAAAAAATGATTTAATGTGCAACCTTGGAGAATCCTTCTATGAACCTCCTGCAGTATCCTACAAGCCCCATAAAAGATTTCACATTTGTCACATTTCTTGGGGTTGGCCAATTCATGACGGCCTCAATCTTTTTTAGGGTCCACATATATTCCTTCATCTGAGATAATGTGACTCAAATAATGAATTATGTCTTTATAAAATTTACATTTGCTCAACTTTGCATACATCTTATGCTCCCTTAGCAATTTCAATGCTAGCCTCAAATGTTCTTCAAGCTCTTCTTAATTCTTAGAATAAATAAGAATGACATCAAGGAAAACAAGAACAAACTTGTCTAGATACTTGCTAAAAAAACTATTCATGAGACACATGAATGTAGATGGTGCATTTATGAGACCGAATGGTACCACTACAAACTCATAGTGTCAATACCTTGTTCTAGAGGATGTCTTATGAATATCTTCATCCCTTATTCTTACCTGATGGTAACAAAACCTCAAGTCAATATTTGAAAATACTTTTGCTCCTCTCATTTGATAAAAAGGTCATCAATTTGAGGTAAAGGGTATTTATTCTTCACATTAACCTTGTTCAACTATCTGTAATCAATACATAATCTGAGTGCACCATCTTTCTTTTTCACAAAAAGAACTGGTGCTCCCCATGGGGACACACTTGGCTTGATATACTTATTTTTCAACAACTCTTGCAGCTATATTTTCAACTCTATCCATTTTGGTGTGCTCATCATGTAGGGTGTCTTGGACACTAGTGCTGCTCCAAGAATAAGGTCAATTGTAAAATCAATGTCTCTCTTTGGAGGAAACCCTGGAATTTCATCAGGAAAAACATCCTTGAATTTTTGCAATACATGAAAGTCCTCCAACCTAGGAGTTTCATTCTCCGCTGCCTCCAAAACATGGGATGCATACAATCTGCAACCTTTCCTACATAATTTCTTCAGCTGCACTGCTGAAACCTGCCTAACAGAAATCACCTTTGGGATGCCTCTTACAACCCTTGGGTTTCCTTCTTCATCCATGCATTCAAATGTCTTATTGTAACAATCAAGTTTCACTCTGTGCATTTCTAACCAGTCCATTCCAATGAGAATATCATAGGAACCAATTGGCAAAAAATTCAAGTTTGCATACGTGAACAACCCATCCATGAATAATGGGTATTTCTCCACCACTTCACTAACTTTTGTCTTAGTTCCCGTGGCTAGTTGAACTAACCATGATTTTCTATGCTTTAACTTCTTAAAAGAACAAATCTCAACAATTCTAGGAGTGATATAACTATGAGTAGATCTAGGGTCAATCAAAATTAAAAAAGATTGCTCAACAATATTACCTTCAACTTCAACCACAGTTGACTAGTGATCTTTCTGATGGTCCTCTAGTGCTGCATAAATTCTAGGGACTGTCCTTGCTACTTGACCCACAGCTTCAGCTCCTTGGATGTTGTGAGATTCTTGTACATACCCATTCTTAAGCTCACAGTTCCTACGCATACGGTTTCCTCCGCATATCCAACATTGGAGTGGTTATCTGATCTCTTTTGGATCTCTTGGCCTGTCTTCCATCACTTTGACTGGCTTAGTCACAACTCATGATGGATGCCTTTGATGATTTTTGGAAGTGAGAAGGTTTGAAACATTTCTTCCTTTGGTTAAACTTTTTGTTCTTCTTGTCCTTCCATGCCTTAGGTATATCGGGTTTGCTTTTGTTCTGATCATAGCAATACATGTCCTTTCCTTATAGCCTCTTCTATAGTTCTAGGTTCATCAAACTCAATTCTGTCTTTGTATGACTGAGGTAGTCCACTTAGAAAATGTTGAATTTTCACTTTATCATCTATGATATACCTGACATACCTCAACAACTCCAAGAATTTGTTTGCATATTATTCCATGGTCAACTGTCCCAATTTCAGCTCATGGAACTGTTTAATCTTGTCATCATAGTACCTATCAGAGAGGTACTTCTACTTGAAATACTTCTTGAACTGATTCCACAAAATCTTTCTGTCATTGATCTTATTTACTTGCCTGAGGTTCTCCCACCATATAGATGCTCTTCCATTCAGATTGAAGATGGATACCCTTGCCTTCATATTTCCTGAGTAGTCTTGGGCTTGGAAATACTTTTTCATCATGTGAACTGTTTCGGTAACGCCTCTTCCTCTTATTCTGATGAGATGAAGAGCTTGAAACCGTAGTGGATCCTTCAGAGTCATATGATCCACTAGAAGAACTTTTTCTTCTTCTGGCGTTGCTCCTACTTCATTCCAGATTTACTGCCCGATGCTCAAAGTTCATCTACCTTTGTATGTTTGTCAAACTCTGTAGCATGGCTGCATTCAACTGATTTTTCTCTTCCTGAGATTTAATCATTATTTCATTGTCTTCTCTGTAACTTTGCAATCCCACCCTTAGGATTCTCATGGTGGCTACAATATATGGGGGAGTCTCTTGATATCTTCTTCTATTGGACTCTGTTTCAGCATTTCGAACTCGAATATTTTTCCCCATAGCATATGCCTCATACTCATAGGGCTCCTGTGCATCACTCATGTTGTTGTTTTTCATGGCCAAGCCAAAAACTAACTTTACCAAATCTTCATTATGACTCTGCAAAAATGTGTTTAATAAACATATCGTTAGCTATGTAACAAGGGTGTTGTAACCAATGGCTCTGAAAACTATTCACTTGGCTCATCTAGGCCCAATGTTGTAACGAATAGCTCTGATACCACAATTTAATGTCCCCTCCCCTTTGCAAGGGAGGTATGCTAATCCGAAGCTCGCTCTGATACCTTTTGTACATGTACCCAGTTCCCATACACCTGACTGATATGCATAATAATTTAAAATTTATTACTTCTTACTCTTTAAACATAGTCACGAATCATGCACATCCCTTAACATTCATTCTTAGGCTTAAAAACCACTGTAACAGCCATTTAATAGCTCACCAATTCACACTACAACCAGAAAAGTCATTTCTGCACTGAAACTGACTTTTTTGACATCTGCCTTTTGGCCTTCCACCTTCTAGCCTTCCACCTTCCGCCTTCTGCAATGTGGCTTGCGGGTGACGAAACTATGCAAAACACCACTATGAGTTTATCCATTTACGCATTCCACTTTCCACCTTCTGTTGCGGACTTCGGAAATCGGAACTTGAAAATACGACAAAATCATTTAACCACATTCCGCCTTCTGCCTTCCGCTTTCCTCCCTCCACTATGGAATTCGGGAATCAGAGACTCAACAAACAACACCTTTATTTGTTCACCTCCCGCTTTCTGGCTTCCAACCTTTCGATTTCCACAGGTCGACTTCGGGATGCGGAAATCCAACACTTAGCCTCATTTCTCTTTCTGTTCTTCAATTTTCGACTTTTGACTTTCATCTTCGGACTTCAGAAATCCACGAAATGACTGCTTTAACTTTCGGTTTCCCTCTTTCTGACTTCCGACCTTCCGCTTTCCATGGGCTGACTTTGGGATGTAAAAAACCTTCCGCTTTCCATGGGCTGACTTTGGGATGCGAAAAACCAACTTTCTGCCTAAACCTTTTGTTGTTTTGCCGATTTCTGCCTTCTGGCTTCCACCTTTCACAGCGAGATCGGGGTGCTCAAGAGATGGAAGAGAAATCAATCGATCCAGTGGTTCCCTTCAAGCATATATGCCAATATACAAAGAAGATCAAGAATTTATAGATTCTACCAGAAGAAGAACAATTATGTGAATCGAAAATCCAAGAAATTATTCCATGTTTTGTCCTTGACAGTCAAGGTTGTAAAGATATGCTCTTTGGAAATCTACAAGGTATGTCCAACATAGAGAATCATAATGATCAAGGTATGGCTGAATGGTGGTTTCAATCTATCATGCAGCTTTCAGATGCTATTCTCCTTCAACAATTTTTGGAACTGAATCAACCGGTTTTTCTTGCTCCTCATACCTTGGCCCACTATGCAAATATATCTTTTATCTAAGGGTATGAGTCTATTTTTTATTCTTCCAAGGCAGTGGTTGCAATGGATATTTGCCTATACTTAAAGAAATGATTCTTTTTCTTTAAGTAGGCAGGTGAGGATAGTGTATATATAACTATGAATACAGAGCTAGTAATCATCGGTGCTAGCACTTTCTAGCTCGTGTGTTTTCTGAAATAAAGAGAGTAGCAATTGCAATAAAGAAACTGGTTGGATATTTCTATCCAATATTGTGCAGGTCAAGTGATGAACTTGAAGGGTAGATTGATGGTCGAACCTGGGAAAATAAATTGATCACTAAAGAAGATGAGCAGATTTTAATTGTTTTGAAAGTACATGCTAAGAGTGCATGAGCTCTTCTTAGTGGTTTCACATACCAAGTAGACAGCTCTCAATACTGCTGGTATTCCATTACCTTGTCAAGAAGAATTATTTGCATGAGTACATGCAAATATCCAGGCATGGGGGAATGTCGGGATGGTTATTTCAACATATTTTCTTGCAAATTCTTGGCTTTCTTGATGAACGTATTGTTAAAATTCTCATAATTATGAAGTCTTTTTCTCAATCAAGTGGAGTTTCTATTGTATAATCTATAATCTATTACGCAAGATCAGTTTTGTTGTGATTTTGCAGATTGTTGCAAAGCCAAGCCGGGCTGAGGTGAGGTAATCAAAGCATCCAGAAGAAAGAATGGCTATTGCAGAGCAACTGGTTTTGGAGCCGATGATTCGAGAGCACAGGGAAAACGCTCTCCTTGACCTATCCAAGAAATGTGATTTCTTTCAAGAACTTTCTCCAACGCTTTGGCACTCTTTGGTACCATTGCAGCGTTACTGCAGGAAATTGTATCTATTTACCCAATGCTATCACCACCAACTCTAAACAACAGGTGCATCAAATCATGTTTGCAATGCATTAGCTCTTCGTCAGTGCGTGGCATCAGACCCTGATACTAGAACACTTTTCCTCAATTCTCATATACCTCTATATCTATATCTTTTTCTGAACACGGCCATTTGAATATCCACGACTTACAATCCCTGGAGTGAATTCAGGGAAAAGTGAGTGGATTGATGCTCTCTTGTGTAATTTGAACCATGAAGAAGATTGGTCATTTGTTGTTTTCTCCATGGAAAACAAGGTTAAGGAGAATGCAAGAAAGCTGCTTGAAAATCATATATGCTTCAAATATCTATGATATTAGTGGCAGTTCTCATTTTATCAATAAGTGTGACAACAGAATCGTAGTTCATAGAAATTGCAATGTTGATGAAGGCCCACTTGAACAAGTGCATATACTTGTAAGTAAAGTGAGAAACAAGCTACCTGGGAGCATTAATGATGCATATCTATCTTACAATAGAGCCATAAGGGAGTATAAGGATGTTCTTATCACAATTGGCACACTTGTGAAGGTCGTGAAGTGCTGGAAGGCCAAATAGAATGCCACCGGGGTGCTGAGATGAAAGTATTGTGCGCATTCAAATCTTGGCATTTGTTAACTCTACGTTTTCCTGGGTTGTGAGACGTGGTGTAGAGGAGGTGAATGGTTTGGCAGCCAAGGCGACTATTCTTCATTTTTATGAATCCCAATCCACCTATCTTCATTCTTCTACAAGATTGGTCAAATCCTCTCCTTAGCGCAAGTAATGGGCAACTCACCAGCATCGAATTATATCCCCAACACTTTATTTTGATCTTTTCCAAGTGTCTTATTGAGAATGTGTTACATTTTAAAACAATTATATTTTCCTTATCTCATGACACTTTGTGTCATGAGATTAAGGCGATCATAAGGAATCTTGCAAACGTGGATGTTTGGATTTAATTCAGGAGATTTCTGCATAATCTAGCATATCTCTTCTACAATAATGCATTCAGTTGCACTGAAATTACTTATTTGACTGCAATGTAACCAAATGTATTTCCTATATTTAGGCACAGGGGATAGAATGCAAATTCTATATAAAGCGAAAAATCTAGGATGCTAAAAAAGGACAGATAGAACAAGATAGAAGAAAATAGAGAATATAGAGTAGAGGGGAATAGATATATAAGAGAAGATGAAGACAGAATAGATATATAGAGATAGATGATTTACAATTGTATCATTTGCTTTCAATAAAATTTAGAGCTTTTCATTCATGCAATTCCTGTTGTTGTGAGTTTGAAGTAAATTGTTTAATATGAGTTGACTGAGTATTTAAATAGATGGCATGTTGATGAAAAAGGAAGGCCCCCCTTCTCCCTTGAGACAATGTTGTATGTGTTATGTTTATAATAGTGTCCAAGTTTCCATTCGCACTAGTGATATGAGTTTTTTTTTCATTTTATCTTTTTCAACAAAAAGTGTGAAGTATGAACAATATTCAGCAGAATTTGATTGATTTCTGATTTTCTCATTGATCTAAGATTGTAAAGTACTAGTCACAAGTTAGAGATTTATGTTGGAGATCTAGCAGAGTTAAAGTATTATTTTCTGCCATTGATTCCTTAAAACAGATCATTTGTATACTTGGTACAACTTAGAACAAGTTGGTATGAGTTAGAGCAAGTTGGTACAAGTCAGTGTAAGCTAGTGCAAGTTCTTTGATGAAGCTTTCGTTCATAATTTCAGAAGTAGGTTATCTAGATTCTTCTCCAATCTTACACATATGGTGTTCGTATTTCTAAGTCTACATCCCGGGGTTGACAATTAAGTGTTGATATATATGGTATACATTTAGCTCGACAATATTCTTATGTTGTAAAATTCATTCTCTACAATATATCTATTATACTCTGAAGAGTAGTTGGGTTTTTCATCCTCTCTGTTATGATGATTTTCTCCATGGTACATCTTGTCTTATGTGGATGATTTGATTATGAGATTAATATGTTCATAGGTTCATTGATAAAAGTTTTAAAATTCATAGATATTCATTATTGCTCAAAATATCAACTAATACCATATCATATTGAAATACTATTATGAGCATGGGGATGCCCATCTCATTTATATTTGATCTTATATTGACCTTAACCCCTTGGTTGGTTGTTTGTAGGTGTGGTTTATGTGGTTCCTTTGGGGGGTTATATTTTTTCTCTTCACTCACTCCTACTCCTCACTTAGATACTCAAGTTCTCCTATGGATTGAAGAAGCAAAAACTAGTGATGTATTTATGTAACATACCTGACCCCAAACACATAATTAGGGTACGAATACTTTCTATATTCTAACAAGGAGGACTGATTATAGGTTAAGCACAACAGAATATTGTTCTGCTAAGGTTTAGGCTAACATGTCAACAAGACAAACTAATTAAAACAATCAACCCCCTACAAGGAAAACGATCCTTCCAATGCAACAATTCCCCATTCTACATGCAATGCAATGGAATCACACATCAATACATTCAGACCAAGACCTCTTTATATGTTTACTAACATTTCATCACACATATGGGAAGGTTCCTGTATCCATTTAACCATCTATTAAATCATAGTACTCCAATTCACCAGAGTTGCTAGGGTGCATGGTGCATGGGTGCATGGGTCCATGGGTGCATGTGCATGGTTGCAAGGGTGCATGGATGAAGGAAAAGAATCAATTAGGTATAATAAGAACTTCGTATTCCAATAAAAAAAATTAGGAAAGATAGTGTATCGTTTGGAAGGACAACAACTCCTAGTCCTCCCAACCTCCTCGCATGTGAAATCCAAGACCCCCCATCCATGTTTGTTGTCCATCTTGAGTTATTATTTAATTATAGGTAAATAATAACTAAAGAATAATAATAATGTCCATATTCCATAATCCAGGAACCTAGTGCGATCAAATAATCAAATAACAATATTATATACGCTCGAGGCTTATCTTTGGGTGTTGGCCTAGGAAAAGGCAAGAAGAGACAACTAGAATACTGATAAAAAAGATGAAGATTCTAGTTGCAAGACGAGGAAAAGATGCGGCAAAAGAGGAATAAAGCAGTTGAAAAGCAGAGTTCGACCATTTTTGGGGAAAGAGTTAGTTAGACCAAAATATTGCTTTTAGTAATAAAGCATGATTGTATTTTGGGCCGATAGTGCCTATTTTTGGATGTAACTGAATGTATTAAAAATAGAAAGACATCCTGTCAAATGATAGTTGAGATTGAGTTGATGGTTGAGTCAAGAATTGTAAAACCAAAAAATTTGATAAAAGCATGAACCGAAGTTGTGTGCGGTGGGTTGTTGATCGATGATACAGAGAGTTTCTTAGTGACAAAATCGATCCAAGTTGTGTGCGGATTGACCATTTTTAGAAAGAACGACAGAGACCAAAATCAGAGAGAATGAGATAAGAGAAGAATGTATGCATTGTAAATAAGATCTAAAGAAGAGTCTACAAGCTGAGTGTACAGACCAAAGGTACCAAACCAATTCTCATGCCAGATGAAGAGCACCTTTGTGTTTTTTTCCATATGGGTTTCCACGTTATATCTTGTCTCTGTGTGTTTTAATGTTTGTGTTATGTCAAATGCATATTTTATGTAAATGAGCCTATCTGAATGTGTCACACAGAGTTAATGGTGAATGAAATTATATATGTGTCACAAAGACTTAATGGTGAATGAACATATATATGTGCCGCACTTGTAATAAGTTAACATGGTTTATTGCTTTATGTTATATGTTCTTATATATGTTGATGAAACAGTAGATGGTTATCTTGAATGAATGAATAAAAACAAAAGTATAATCCCCATTTTCGGTTGAGTGAATTGATAGTACTATAAGAGTGAAATCCCCAACATAACTGTGCAAACATGGTTCTAGAAGTCCCCATCATATATCTCGGGTGAGACTTCATTTGCATCATAGGTGTTGCCGATGGATTCCTTCTCTGTCGAGACAATATCTTGGGCTTTGTTGATAAACAAGGGATCTGAACCTGGGTCGACCGAAAGTAAGCTAATAAATGATTCCATTTCCATTACACAAATAATTCTGATGGGGATATGTTTTGACACTCAACGAAACTGGAAATTCAAGATTGGGTTGATTATAAAGCACTAGACTTTGCACGGGAGGAAAGTGAAGGATCGTGACTGATCCCGATTGAATGGTTGGAGGGATACCTTCACACAGACATTCATGATATTTTCTTAGGTGAATTTTCCATCATATTGAATGAGTGGTTATTGAATTTAGTGACCTAGAGGAAAAATTTCCAATAAGGAGAACCGATTGAGTGGAGTCCTGAGTTGATCCAGCTCTTGAAGAGGGTGAGAAATACTATATCTAGGGTTGTTGATTTCTAGTTCGATAGTATTCTTAGCAGATATATCACATAAATTGTAGTTGACACGATAAAATCATACAGTGAGACCAAAAGATAATTTTTCCAAGGTCCTAGAGGTTGTTATCTGAAATATTTTAAATTGTGGATTAAGATGTTGGTGTGTGAGAAAGGGATTATGAGAATGGACTCCGACGAGTAAATATTTGTGCGTGGAGACCTGGGATATGTTGCAAGAAAGATTGCGAGTAGAATGGGTGGGGATAAACTAAGATATTTTCTGGTAATAGTGAGACTGAACTAGAAGGTGGATGCCTAAGGAGTGGAAAAATATTTCATTCGGGAAAGAGAAAAAGGACTACAATAAGAAGAGGAAGTTGTAGTGCGACCAAAGGAGAGGACTAAGAATTGGCGTCACACCTTGACAAAGGATCTTGCGATGAAGAAGAGGATTACCATGATTATATCTAAAGAATCCAGAAAAGAGGAAGCAAAATATCCATATCAATATTACGGCATACCCGCGCCCCACGTACATCACCCAAGGTAAGATCTATTAACACATCACCCAATGGTTTTTCTAATAAGACTAACAGTAATAGTGGAAATAGTAGTCATGAAACTCCCACTAGAAGAATCTTTAAGTCAACAGTACCAAGAGTAAACATAATGGTTGGTAATGATATAAATATACCCATATTGAATGGAAATGGATTAGAAGACCCTAAGCAACATTGGTTTCTATGCAAAGTTGTATGGGTCGTGCAACAGGTCCAAGATGAGGCCATCAAGAAAGATCAGATGATCACAACCCTTAGAGTTCGTGTGTTGGACTGGTACATGAAATTATCTATGGTTCCTGCAGGAATCTTGTAGAATAAATTAGATCAAATTCAGGCAGGATGAATAGATGAGTTCAGGAATCCCAAAATCTGAGTCCCAGTGCATTACAGAAATTAAATAAATTAGGAAATTTCCTACGGAGTCTGTTTGGGACTTCAACCAAAGATTTAGCACTTTGATTGCTAAAGTAAATTTTTAGATATCAGATGTCCAACACAAACAATGGTTTATTATGGCAATGTTACCACACATCTGTATTCCTTTGATTCAACAAAATATCGTATCACAGAGCAAGGCTCTTGAGCTCGTCATGAATTTGGAAGTCTCACGGGTTAGAGAAACTGGTGCAAGAATGATGCAGATCCAGCCGCAACTTGCCAACCTTACATTACAACTTCAGGATATCAAGAAAGGAACGAAAATACAAAAAGAACTATGGTGTACCAGATGTAGAACCAAAGGACATCATAAATACAAATGCCTGGTGTTTATGAATTATGTCACATCAGGAGCACTTGATCCGATGAATACACAAGAGATTCCTTGGTATAGAATCTTCCATACTAGAGGACATCAGTCAGAAGAATTCTTATACTTACAAAAAATATTAAGTGTTCCATCTAGTATATATTGTAATTTCTATCGATTAGTGGGCCACAAAGATAAAGATTCCAAGGCATATCAATTGTTACAAGAGAAAACAATCAACACATACCTGATGAAGAATGATGAACAGATGCAAGGTAAGTGAGCTCAGGAAAAAGTTCATCAAAACCAGTACCCTCAAGCTCAATATCCATAGACACAATACCCTCAACCCAGGGGGGTGGAATTTTTAGAGGTCGAGGATGAGGAGGAGGATTTGGTCACCGAAGAGGCCAAGTTATATGTTATAATTGTGGATATACTGGACACTTTTCTAGGGACTATGAAAATCCTACTACGACCTATTCATATTGTAAATATTTTAACCAAACTATCGAAGAGTGCCCTCAATTGATTGTGAAATGGCAGGCTAGGAACGTGGGAAATCATAACCCACCTCAGAATCCCAATCTAAACATACAAAATATATATTTTGAACCAAGGGATTCAGATATTGTTGCCATAACTAGAGGAGTTGCTGCCATGGGAGAAGATAAACAAGCACCATATGGAAACTGAGAGTGCGATCGGTATCACAAAAGAAAGTATCATTTGATGTTCAAAAATAAAATGAGATATTCTTGAACACTTGACATGAGTCTATGGAAATAAAGAATCGAATTCTTCTGCTTAACCTAATGAAGGATCACTCGTGGAGATGCCTCAATTATTCTACCAGTTGTTCTAGAAGAAATAGATAAAAAAAGGTTAGTAAACTGAATGAATTCTTTAAGAGTAGGTTAGCACTAATACATGATAATGATGTTGTATCAGAATTAGCATCTTTGATAGAAGAACCTCAGGAAGATGTGCGACCAGAAAGAAGAGTTAACCATATTGGGAAAATATTGAAAATTGGTCGTGAACTAAGAATGACTGCCCAGATAGGAGATTATAACATGGACTTATTATGGACTTGCTATTTGATGTTAACATTCTTACTAGACAAACATGGGAGAGTATGGGAAATTTGAGACTAGTATGGTCTCCTGTCCAACATATACTAGCAAATCAGTCGAAGGTCTTACCTATCGGTCAACTGACTCAGGTTCCTGTTGAGATAGAAGGACTTCTTATGTTGTAAAATTAATTCTCTACAATCTATATATTACACTTTAAATAATTGTTGGGGTTTTTCATCCTCTCTGTTATGAGGATTTTCCCCATGGTACATCTTGTTTTATGTGGATGAATGATTTGTGTCGATGATTTGATTATGAGATTCATATGTTCATTGGTTCATTGATAAAAGTTTTAAAGCTCATAGATCTTAAGTATTGCTCAAAATATTAATAAATACCATATCGTATTGATATACTATTATGAGCATGGGGATGCTTGCATCATTTATATTTGAGCTTATATTGACCTTAATCCATTGGTTGGTTGGTTGTAGGTGTGGTTTAGGTGGTTCCTTTGGGGGGTGAAATTTTTTCTCTTCACTCACTCCTACTCCTCACTTAGATACTAGACTGCTCCTATGGATTGCAGAAGAAACAACTAGTGATGTATTTATGTGACATACTCAACCCCAAACACATCATTAGGGTCCGAATACTTTCTAGATTCTAACAAGGAGGACTTATTATAGGTTAATAACAACAAAATATTTTTCTTATAAGGTTTAGGCTAACCTATCAACAAGAAAAACTAATTAAAACAATCAGTCCCCTACAAGAAAAATGACCCTTCTAATGGAACAATTCCCCCAGTCTACATGCAATGCAATGGAATCACACATGAATACATTTAGACCAGAACCTCTTTATATTTTTACTAACATGTCATAACACCTATGGGAAGGTTCTTGTATCCATTTAACCATCTATTAAATCACATTACTCCAATTCACCTGAGTTACCAGGGTGCATGGGTGCATGGCACCATGGGTGCATGTGCATAGTTGCATGGGTGCATGGGTGCATGAAAAGCATCAATTAGGTATAATAGGACCTCCATAGTCCAATAATTGTTTTTAGAAAATTAGATAGAGTATTGTTAGGAATGCCAACAACTCCCAGTCCCCCCAACCTCCTCAGATGTGGAATCCAAGACCCCCCATCCACGTTTTTTGTCCATGTTGATCTATTATTTAATTATAGGTAAATGATAATTAAAAAAAAAAATAATGTCCATATTACATAGTCCAGGAACCTAGTGCCACCAAATAATCAAATAACAACATTATATATGTTCAGGATTTACCATTGGGGCATTACAATTTCAGCCATATGATGAGCTCTTGGCCTCATACATTAGGGGGAATTACTAATAACCTATTTTTTCTCACCTATTTTGTCATGCGAATCATCACCATTAAACATCATTTCTAGTAGTATTAATCCCATTTAAATATTTTTCATCATCTTATGACCTCGGTATTGTGAAAAAAAATCAAGATAGATCCTAAGGTTGACCATAAAAGGTCATTGTGCATCATTTTTCTTAAAATCCATGCAGGACCATCACACTAAAAGCCTAAAAAACCATGAAGTGGCCCAAAAAATAGGATTTGATTGCTCATAAATATTTTCACCTTCCAAAAAGGTGTAGTGGTTAAATGTGGACATCCCCAAACCATTATTTCCAAAAATAACCTTTCATATAAAATCCAATACCTATGACCATCCCACTAAATCATCAACAAAATTGGATTATTCCCATTGGATATAGTTCTAAGAGATGCCCACGTCTTTTTATTTAATTAAATCCCTCAATATCATTCATCTTTTATGTCCATCACAAGTAAGGTTATGTTGTTGGATTACCTATAGAAAGAGAAAGAACAAGTTACATTATTTTATTTCCACATTTGAAGACCATCCATATCATCTAGCTCATAGTGGATGACTATAGCAGAAGAAAAACCATCCCATGGGTTGGTTGTGGAAGATCACATCAACTACACCTAATACCAAGGTGTGTATTATCATCTCCAATATTCTTTTGTTAATACAAAGAACCTTCTTTATATCACACTATGTGTCTTTCTTTTTAATTAGTTTCCTTTATGTTACTTTGCATGAATATTTGAGAATGTTATTTAGATCTTTCAATCTTCCATCAACCCTCTTTGTACAGTACTAAGGACTACACGACCCCTAAGTATGTACCTTTGGTATAGGTTGGCACTAAAATACCAACAGTACTAAAAGATGAAACAATTCACATGCAGGGCTAATGAGGGAATTACAACTCAAGAAAGCTATCCAAATCAACTTAAAATAAAATTCACTTGCATGAGAATATAAGAGGCCAATTGTTGGATTATGTATCCTACTTGTCTCTTTATTCGGTGAAATTCTCTTGTCTTATTCTTTGATTTCAAACACAAGGATCTAATCACTCACTTTGCAATGTAACCTAGCATTTGAGGTGAGAAACTAGCCTTTCCTTGGCTAAATCACTAAGTATGGCATGGAATGCGTCCCAATCACTATGTTAGGAATCCCACTATCCTTTCATCATGGAAATTGAGTCACCGGAGGCTTTTAGCTTTAATTACAAAAAGAGTAAAAGCGACTTGATTTTCCTTTATCCAAAATAAGTAATTTTCCACATCAAACCCAAACCTTAATCATTGAATTTGGAGGGATGATGGTTTCTTAATTTAATGATTTATCCTTCATGAGGAAAATCATTGTCTTGGGAAACTGACAATCCCCTTAATTCAATGATTTTGCCTCTAAGTCAGCGATATTTTGTTAGGCATGGGGAAACCTCTCTATTGACTTACAACTAAACTTAAAATTTTATCGCAATATTTTATTAGGAATGGGGAAACCTCTCTATTTACTTACAACTAAACTTAAACTTTTATCGCGATATTTTTTTAGGCATGGGGAAACCTCTCTATTGACTTACAACTAAACTTAAAATTTTCTCGCAATATTTTATTAGGAATGGGGAAACCTCTCTATTTACTTACAACTAAACTTAAACTTTTATCGCGAGATTTTGTTAGGCATGGGGAAACCTCTCTATTGACTTACAACTAAACTTAATCTTTTTGGCGATATTTTGTTAGGCATGGGGAAACCTCTCTATTGAATTACAACTAAACTTAATCTTTTCTCGTAGTGGTTCATACCTAGTTGATAGATCAAATTTGAATGGCTACTCTATCCATTCAAAGCTTCCTTAGGTCATTGACAGTCACATGAAGCTTTTAGGGATTCGATAACCTCACGCTTTCAATAGTTTGAACCAAGAACTAAAACTTAGTAGCTATCAAATCACACACATCATAACACCAATCAAATAATATCATAATTAAAATCCACTTTTAAACAATCCCGACATATAATTGAAATTGAATTAAAATGGGCCTCGACAAAAACCCTTACTTTTTGGCATAACCAAACTATAAATTTCACATATAACCTTGAATTACCAAACCCTCTACTTCAATGCATAAATTAAATGCAAATATTTCCAATGAGTGGTCAAAAACCCATTATGCCGTTGTCTTCATACCTTTCATAATCCATAAAGCTCAAATTACCTCATTAATGGGGAAATTTTTTAAATGCATGTTTTCATATCTATAGACCTTAAAATATGATTCCTTCAATTGCATTGAGTTCATAGGCCCCAAAAAAATCATGTAACCTCTTCTAAAAATCTAAAACTCATTTCAACCAAACACCTTAATTACATGTGAAAGGCCCTCACACGTAAAAATCTAGATCTCGTTCAAAGCATTGATTTACCAAAATCAAAGCTTATTTGCACATATTTCATCCGTGTTACACGGTATTTGATTTTTTCTACAAATTCTAGTATTAAAATAATGTGTAACACAAATTTTAATTGGTGAAAGTGACCACAAGTGCTAAATGCACCTATGGGAGAAACACGACGAAAAAAATAAATCACCCAAAAACTCACTCGAATGCCTACAAATGATAAGGAATGACTTTAATAACCTTATATGAGGAAAGAAACCATTTTTAAGCACTACAACTATTATTTTCATCTCATGTACTCCATATCACCATACTTATACTTTAAGGTCCTAACACCTAATTATGCAACCACCCAAAACAATCATGGTTGAAGTATTAGGATGGTATAATACTACTAGACATAGCAAGATGTCAAGAATTTAATCTTCAAATGGTAAATTTAGTTTCCGATGCCAATTTGCATCACATATATACAAAACCCCCATGCACCCTTGTGCAAACCTATACTCCATGAATCGGGCACACATTGATGCAAATTATTAGAATTTAGCATTACATTTCCAAACAAAACTTGCAACCATTGGCGAAACATTTGCTTTTGTTACTTATGTCATGTTTGCAAATTACTTTACTCACACATACCAATGGTCAATTATGTATAAGTGTGCTTGTTTCATACCAACTATCCTGGTTTACATATCCATTGTTTTGTAAGAATAAGTTTTCTTCACATTTTTTAACTCATGAAGATACTACATAAGTTATTCACAAATGAATAAATAAGATGCAATAGAAAGGCTAGAATGCTTTAAATGCAAGGCATGCAAAAAAAGAGGATGAAAAAGTAAATTGAGTCATTACACAACTTGAATTCACCAATATCATTGCATTCAAAAGCAAAATGTTCAAACGCCTCCTCATTTATCAACAAAGATTAAGAGAACAAAATCAGGAGTGAATATTATATTGATGAGGCTCATTAACAACTTTTGAGGTATTCTCCAAGTCTATTGAAGTGGATCTAGTTGTGGGCTCAACAACATACAAATATCACTAATCAACAACTTACTTTAGGTATACATTAACCAAGGAAGGTTACACGTTTGTCCATATGAGTAGATTTTGGTTATCTCCATGTCTACCTTAGTGGATTTATCCAAGGGTGGCATGCATCACGTTACCATGTGCATGATTTTCATTCTTGGCCCTTCCCTAGCCAATAACATTTATAATATACCTTTACATCTTTAAGGTAAGGAAAGACATTCTTTCTATAAACAACTAGACAATGCAATTATAAAAATAAGGATAAGACTTACAATTATTTTTTAATATCTTTACATGCTATTACTTGCTTTGGTAATGTCTCTTTAGGGTGTGCAACATTCCTATACAAACAATCTTAATGAATGTTTATGTGTCATAGGCCATACCTAGTTACACAACCAACAACATACACATGTAGCAATATGAGACAATAGAGATACACATATTTGCATATATGCACACTTATATATTTGCATATATAATTGTTCATCTACTTTCCAACATGTATTAAATATTGAATCTGTTGAGGGAAAGATGGCTCAAGTTATTAAAGGAATAAAGTAGTTCAAATAAACAATGTTGAATTTATTAAAGGAATAACAACACATATAATTATTACTTGGAAGATAAAGCTTGCATAAATGAGATAAAAACCCAACAAAGAGATGAGCTTCTACCAATTTTTTATGTCCAATGGAAAAGATGCAATGCAATGGTGTCATCTAGTAGAATTTTTCTTTCAAATGGTAGTCAACACTCCCTTTGAGAGGGTCCTTTGATCTTTCTCTAATTTCTTGCTAAGTAACTTGGGATAATGAAGGGAAATACTTACTTCTTCAGGAAAAATTTAAGTGAGATTGGAATTCCAATGATGATAATAATGAGATAAAAGGCATATAGTGGGATGTGAATCTCACTAACAAAGACTAAGAACGTATTGTAGCTAACGAGGGCGATGACAAACTCAAAACAAGAAAATATGGTAAGTGTGAGTTTCATGACTTCCATTGATCGTAGTATGAATGGGTAATTATTTATTGGTAGCAACTTCAACTAGTTGTGTAGGGTAACTTAGGGTTAGAAAGGGTACTTGATGAACTGCTTATAATGTAAATTGGATTTCAAATAGTAATGTCAAACTAGGATGAATGAAATGGATCACTCATATAATAAGGTTTCTGTGATAATAATGAAGGTGTTTATAGGTGGACAATCAATGGTACAAGATTATTGTGTTGATCAAGGGTGACTAGGGATGTTTTTACCCAAAGAATAAATAATGATACCTGAAATTGTATCCACATTTTGAGTGTGTTAGAGAACTTATTTTTGTACAAATGAATAAAAGAACGATGGATATGTTAAAAACAAGAATAAATATTCCCAACGAGTTCATACCATGTAGAGCATTCCTGTAGGCATGGTCAAGTGTAAATGGCGTTATAGTCAGCGAGAAAGGCCCCATGACGGGTCTTGTGAAGGGTTCATGAGATGGAGATGAATGAAACGATATATTGATCGTGGTGGGGATGACACTGTTGTTTGTGAATCATAACCATAATATATTGGGGAATACATAAGGGTGGACCTCAGCAAAGTGCATAGAGGGGTAGACATGTGGTTTCCTTGGTGAGATGGTGAATGTGTTCCTTGGTATTAAGGTGGAGCGGCATGGGGAATTTATACAAGGGATTGTAATGGCATGCACATCCATGATGGTATAATTTTAACACCTATCAAAGGAATCATATAAAGGTGAGTGTGATGCAAATTGTCAGTATTTTGAGAACCTTAAGGATATCACTAGAATAACTAGATATGTGCAATGTATAAAGAGGTGATACACTTCCTATATGCAAGGTTAAGAATATATACCTCATAAGGTGGCAGTTATCTAATGAGTGTATATTTGAAGTTGTTTGACAAAAATCCTACGCACATACAAATAACATTGTGTCATAGTGTAAACGATAAAGAATTCATTGGTGCAAATGGCATAAAAAATGGATATTAGTACATGAGAAAATGGTAAAAAATAAATGCCTTGATGAAGTTTCATGGGGAATGAAATAAATGGTACCATGATGAAGAGATCGTAATCCTTATCATGACACTAATGATGGCTCATTGATCAAAGTTATGGATCTCCTTCATGATCTAGTTAAAATTTTGGGGAAAATAGTTATTTATATGGATGGGACCCACATTTTGAAAACCATGTTCACCATTCAAGTTATGCTTCACAAAATGCTCTTTTGTTAGTTTTGGATGATTGTACCATTCATTTTTCTATCTACAAGTTTCAAGTAAGCCACCACAACCTCCTTGTCATTTTTAATTTGGTTTTGCGTTTAGGTACCCTAGTATGGAATCCTACAAGGGTTTTCTATGTTGTCATGCAACACCCATGGGTTAAAAAGCCCATGATTTTTTTATTATAATTATGTAAAAGACAATGAGCTCCTATAAGGAAGAGGTCATGATGTATTTCCTTATTAATATAAAAATCAAACCGACAATGGTAGATCCAACACAGTGTAAGATCGGAAACTCAAGTATTCACCTAGGTCAGTAAGGGGGAATGGAATATAGCCTAAGAGCTAAGTATGACCCTAGTTAACCAACTTACCTTATAAATTTAATAAACCCATCCTTCTCCTAATTATTCCAAAAAACAATTTTTGAGTTAATAAGGGATTCAAAGAAGGATTAGTGAGTAATTGAATTTTGGGAAAAGTGTCACCAGGATTTGGAAAGGGCATGCATAAATGGTGGAAGGTGTCCTGTGAAGGAGGGCGTAGAGAAAAGAGTGGTGAAGAAACCTAGCTCAAAAAATTTGAGCATTGAGAGAGTAAGAGAAACCGTTGTGCAACATGCAATTGTTGTTGTGATACATTTAATTTGAATGAGTAATGATTTTGTGGTAATTGGAATTGCTAGAGGACATATAATAGTCTAGTTCTAGAGAGAAGTTTCCAATTGTTCATATATTTTGGCAGTTGGGTAGGTTGAGAGAAACTGCAAGCCCAAGCCTGGTTGATGACCCTTTTTGTTGTTTTAAAATTTCTTCCTTGATTTTGGCTCTGGTTGCACCATTGAAATGGAAATGGTGTGGGAAATTCCCTTAGTAGATTTCTAACCATAAGTGTAGCGACATTTATCACTGTGGTTCTAGATAGAATGAATCTAAGGGGAATGATCTCACAGCTGGCATGGATTTGGTGAAAAACTAGAGAATCTTTTTGACAAGTGAGGAAAATCCTAAGAGAAAATCGGAAATGGTGAGAGCCTATGGTGATTGCATGAGTTCTAACTTGGGGGCGGTCTCTAAAAACTGAAAGAATATAGGTCGAGCATAAACCTATAGTTGGGTGGAGTGTGGCATCCATGAAGCCAATTTCCATCCATTATAAACAGATAAGTAAATAAGCTAGATGGTGAATTAATATGGTTGAGTACACCCATTTATGTTCAATATATAATGTGTTGAATGGATGCTTTTAATGATTAAATTATTGTTAAATAAATGGTCAAGCAGTTGTCTATGAAGTTGTTAGATGCTTGTTTAATTCACATGGTGTGAATGCACATAAATGGAGTTACATTGTACCTAATATGGCATTGGTTGTTGCGCCAATAAGTTCCAAAGGATAATATGTTCATTTAAGTGTTTAATGTATGATTAAGTTATGTTTTTATGGATGTTGGGTAGCCAATGGAGTCCATAAGCAGTAAAAATTTCTGTATAACAAAAATAACCAAGTGAATCTATTTCCAGTGCTTGAAGATATATAAGCATGTATGGTGATGAATGATCATTTTTATAATTTGGAATTCTGCTTAGAATGGACATTGGAAGATTAATCCAATGAGCTCCAAAGGCTGATTTGTTTTCTTGTTCATAAAATTTCATTTTATGGTTATGAAGGATTGCTAGCAGGTTGTAAGCTTGAATATTATCATGTTTGGTATTGTTGGATAAAGGAGTAATCCTTGGTTATATTTTGGTTGAATAGCTTGAGTGCTTATGTTTTCAGTCCATGTTCATTTACTGTTGCAGGTTGTTGATTTGGGATTTTGATTTTATGATTGATTGGAATATTAGTGAATGGATTGGTGTATTAGGATATGAGTTGAATCTCAAGGAAGGAACCCATAGAAGTGCTCCAATCCATAAGGATAGTCCTTTATAAGTCCTTGATTTTAATTGTTAAGTGAATTGAGAATTCTATTAAAAATAGTAGTTGTTGGAATCCTGTAAAGGGTAGATTCCAACTTGAGGAC
Source organism: Pseudotsuga menziesii (assembly GCA_001517045.1). Taxonomy (NCBI): domain Eukaryota; kingdom Viridiplantae; phylum Streptophyta; class Pinopsida; order Pinales; family Pinaceae; genus Pseudotsuga; species Pseudotsuga menziesii. Next base: position 592,263 of record LPNX010212160.1, on the reverse strand, counting down.
TTGTCGTCTTAGATAATTTTCCTCACGACTTGTGATTTTAATTGTTATTAAGGCTTTGTTTTGGTGTCTATTGGAAATTTCAACACATGTATTTAGTTAGGATTCCAGAGTAGGGATCCGATAGGGGCAACCATATTTTATACCTTGGTCAATTTCAGAACAACAATCAAGTTATCTTTCCTCATTTATTTGATTTTATTCTCTGTTAAAATCTAGTGGTGCCAACCTTTGATTGATGACTGTGCTGAGGTTGAAATTGGGAAGTTGGATGTGTGTTTTTGTTAAGTCTCCTTGACCATGCCAACGTCGAAAATCGAAATTCGGAGGAGTTAGTTGTGAAGTTGATATGATGTTGTCGACTCCCGACTACTGACATGTCGATGTTGGAAATCAAAATTTGGGGATGGAAGTGTTATTTATTTATGGGTAGGTTGAATTTAAACTTTGCAAGTAAAAAAGGTCAGGATCGCTTGTATAAGTTGGAGTCAGATTGTTTGAGTCAAGAAGTTAGCTTCAACCTGTCGGGACTAGTTTTCCTTAGACCTTTTTAATTGGTTGTTTGGGGCTATTAATGAAAGTTTTAAGGTTTTTTAATTCTTGTTAAAATAGATTTATTATCTTATAATCAAACTTCCATTGTTCAAAGAACGAATGATGTTCTCTTTATTTGTTTAAATTTTTTTTATTGGTGGGCTTGGATAATGCATGAGGAATGTGTTAAAGACAAGCCCTGGAGTCCCGATAGGGCTCCGAGGATGAATTAGCAACAAATAGTATATCAGTGTAGCTTTGTAGCGTGAGAGTGCATTACAACTTGGTATTAGAGCCAAGGCATCAACCCTTAGCCTCTAGGATATGCTTATTTAGTTAAAATAAATTGTGTTGTGTGATGTATTTGAATGAATTATATATAGATAGATAGATAGGTAGATATCCCGGTGGGTTAGCTCAAGTGGTTGAGAGTTGTTTATGCTAGCAGAAGGTCTCAGGGTCAAATCATCAGGTGGCTATACCGGGGCCTCACTTAATGTCCCCACCAGGTTAGGCCTCGTAATCAGGGCGGAAGGTTTACCTCGGGTACCATCCAATAAAATGGAGAAGTACCTGAGGGTTTCTTGAGCGATTTTCCATATATATATATATATATATAAGCCCGATGGGTTAGCTCAAGTGGTTGAGAGTTGTTTATACTAGCGAAAGGTCTCGAGGTCAAATCCTTGGGTGGTTATGCATGGGCCTCACTTGATGTCCCCACCAGGTTATGCCCCGTAATCAGGGCCGACAGTTTACCTTGGATACCAATCCTAAAATAAATGGGGAAGTACCTAAGGGTTTCTCGAGCATTGTTCCTTGATATATATATATATATGCAGTTAATGTAAATTACATTAAGCAAATGAATTTAGATGTGAACTAAAAAACATGGATAAATAAACAGATTGATAAAACAATATTTTTTTCCCAGGACTTGTAATTGCCAGTTTTTAGGGTAGTGGGAATGCATAATTGCAAGATGGTCGAGAGCCCAAAAATATCGTAGTTTTCTGAAGAAAGGAGACCGGGTAATGACCACAGGACATATTCCAATGGCCATTAGTCTAAAATGGAACCCAAGGAAGTGTTACAGACATTGAAAGATTTTCGGGAGGAGAATGGAAGGATTCTTCATTACCTAAAGCAACAGACTCAGTTAAATCAGGAAATGATATTGAACCTGATGCAATTAAGGAGTCATATGCAACATGTAACTTCCTTGGGAATAAGAGAAGGTGAGAATTCATTGAACAAAGGAATCCCTGATAAATATCATTATTCTAGGGATAGGAATGTAAGTCTAAGTAGGTACTGTTCCCTTAATCATTAAGTGGGAATCCATCATGGAAATGTGAAATCCAAAATTCATCACAATAATATCCATAATAGGAAAAAGAAAAGAAAAAGAGATGGAAATTCCTTACAAGGTTAATTAAGAAAGCTTAACCCTCCTACATTTGATGGAGAGAAGTCTGCGGAATTTGTAGGATGTTGCTTCAAGAGATGAAGAAGTATTTGCAGTTGCATGACTGTTCAGAAAATTAGGAAGTCAGGATTTCCATTTTCAACCTTCAGGGAAAAGCATACAGTTGGTGGGAACAATTGATGCAATTAAAAGGTCTGGAAGAGAGGAAAAGATTCCAGAGATATTTCAAGCAAGAATATTTATCACAGGTGTATTACGATAAGAAGATGCTTGAGTTCTTTGAACTCCAATTGGGTAACATGACCATGGACGAGTATGAAAAGAGATGTTTGGAAATATTAAGTTATGTGGAATTCATCCAAGAGGACAAAGTAAAAATCCAGTGTTTCCTTAGTGGTTTTCCAACATTCTATACAGACTTAATCAATTATGATGAGCCTCTTACATCAAAGGAGTTCATAAGGAAGGCCAAGTACTTATATGAATAAGATAAGAACAAGAAATACCTTCATAAGAGTTGGAATATTAATCTAAAGGTAAATTAGGAGTAGAGGAAAAAGGGGTTCAAGTCCTTTGGCGGTAAGTAGGAACACTTCAGTTTTTTCCAACAACCACCTCAGAAAGTGAAACCAAGGATAAATGAACCTATAGGACTGGGTAAGTCTACACCAGTAAAATGTTGGATATGTGGAGGTGACCACTATCTCAGCAGTTGTCCCGAGAAAAAGAATAAGGATGCCAAAGTATATAATTTGAAGGAACCATCTACGATAGGGTAGGTATCTCGTAGCATTCCAAGAATCTATGCAGCCTTGGAATATCACCAGGAGGATCATCAGTCATTGATTATTGAAATTGAAGGTAGAACCCGAATGTGAAATTTAGGTTAAACCCATTTTCATATTAGAAAAAAGAACTGGGATGCTTCGAAACATGTCCATCGGATAGGTAAAGGTATAGTGAACCCACTACAGTCTTGAAGAAGCCACTTGGGATCTAGAAGATGATATGAGGCAAGAGTTACCCCATCTATTTGAAGATTGATATATGTTTAAAATTTTGAAAGGTTCATTTTGAAATTTTTTGGATAGTTTAAACACTGAGGATGGTGTATAATTTAAGGGGGAGGTAAATGTAACACCCCTCGGTTAAAAACCCCGTTATTTTTTTAATATAATTGTGTAAAATACAATGAGTTCCTGCAAGGTAGAGCTCATGATGTATTTCCTAATTAATATAAAAATTAAACCAACAATGGTAGAGCCAACACACTATAAGATTGGGAACTCATGTATTCACCTAGGTAATTTAGTGGGAATGGCATAGAACCTAAGAGCTAAGTATGACCCTAGTTAACCATCTCACCTTATAATTTTAATAAACAGATCATTTTTCTAATTATTCCATAAACTTGTTTTTTTATTTAATGAGGGATTCAAAGAAGGATTGGTGAGTAATTGAATTTTGGGGACAAGTGTCACCAAGATTTGATAAGGGTGTGAAATTTGGTGGGAGGTAGCCTATCAAGGGGGATGATGCAGCAGAGGGAGAAGAGGGTAGCAAGAAAAAAATGCACACGATGAGAAGAAAAATAAAAATAAAAATTTGCAACGAGCAAAGAGAGTGAAGTACATAGGAAGAAGCTCATTGAGGGATTTTGTAGAGAGATACAGATTACTTAGAGAAAATAATGGAAAAGGAAACGAGCTCAACAAATTTGGGCATTGAGAGAGTAATAGAAACCACTATGCAACTTCTGATTGTTGTTGCGATGCAATTAATTTTGACTGAGTAATGATTTTGTGGTAATTGGAATCGATGGAGGAAAGAGAATAGTCAAGTTCTAGAGCGAAGTGTCCAATTGTACACATATTTTGGAAATTGGGTGGGTTGAGAGAAACTGCAAGCCTAATCCTGGTTGATGACCCTTTTTGTTATTGTAAAATATCTTCCTTGATTTTTCTTGTGGTTACACTAGAGAAATGGAAATGGTGTGATAAATTCCCTTGGTAGTTTTCTAAGAATAGGTGCAGTGATGGTTTATCACTATGGTGCTAGATATAATAAATATAATGGGAAGGATTGCACAATTGGAATGGATTTGGTGAAAAAAATAGAATCCTATTGCCAAGTGAGGAAAATCCGGAGAGAAATCCAGGACTGGTAAGAGCCTATGGTGAATGCATGAGTTCCAGCTCATGGGTGGTCTCTGCAAGCTCAAATAATATAGGTCGAGCACATACCTATGTTTGGGTGGAGTGTGGCATCCATGAAACTAGTTTCCAACCATTATAAACAGATAATTAAATGAACCAAATGATGAATTAATATGGTTGAGTAGACTCATTTATGCTCAATATATATTGTGTTGATCGAATGTTTTTTAATGATTAAATGATTGGTAAATGAATGGTGAAGTAGTTGTATGTGAATTTGTTAAATGCCTATATAATTTGCATGTTGTGAACACACATGAATGGAGTTAGATTGTACCTCATATGGAATTGGTTGTTGCGCCAATAGGTTCTTGAGGAAATACATTATGCAAAAGAAATTTTTTACATATGAGTTTCTCACAATTAATCATCAAGAAAATGACCCTACATGCTCTATAAATAGATATGTACCAATTAGGTGCTAATCCACGAATCAATAGCCATTAATATTGAGGTGAAGATGAATTATCAGATCACTATATGTCTAGAACATATCATGACCGTTGGATTGCATAAGTAAAAATGCATACTAATGCATACCAAAGAAACACACTTTACCTAAAGACACATTATACCAAGTTGATCTTATCTAGCTCCTAAGTGTCTAAATATCCTAACACCCCCCCTAAGAACAACTTGCAATAGGATTGAACAATTTACAAAAGTGACACAATAGGATAAGGAAGGAAGCATTAGAGCCTATCCCCAATTAATGAAAAATTCATAAACTCCTAACATAATTGAATTTAGAAAACTTTGCTCATGTATGATAATTTGTGAATATGTCTACAACTTGACCATTTAGACGGAAAAATAGCACTTCGAGAACACAATCCTCAATAAGATTTCTAATGAAGTGGATATCTAACTCAATGTGTTTTCGACACTGATGTTGAATTGGATATATGGAAAGCTTGATGGAAGTATGATTGTCATGACAAAGGGTATTCATATGTTGTTTCTCGAATCCAAACACTAAAAGGATATGTCAAAGCCACAAGGCTTCCTAACTTCCATTAACTATGGATCAATACTTTTCTTGTACTGAAGAAAGGGAAAGGGATTTGTGTTTCGTACAAGCCCAAGTGACAAGTTCAGAACCAATAATGAAAACATAATGTGCAATAGACTTTTGATCATCATGGACACCAAACCAATCTAAATTACTGAAACCAAACAACAAAGCACTCCCCTCTAAACTGTAATGGATCCCAAAATAAATTATACCATGGATATGTCGAAGTATCATTTTTATTCTTTCCAATTAATTTCATGGGGAATTTCCATATAGTGGAAATAAGACCAGCAAAAAAGTAAATATTTGGATGAGTATGATTCAAGTACAAGAGACGGCCAACTAGCTAACAATACAAGGTGGAATCTACTTTGGGTGAAGTGCAAGTAGCAGAAATGTTGTATTCATACTAGAAGGGAGATGGGGTTGGTTTACAATCATCCTTTTGAAAGTGACAAAGAAGGTCATAAATATTAAGAAAGAAAAAATCATTATTTTGTTTGCACGACATGGAGTCCAAGAAAATAATACAAATGCCCTAATTCTATCATTTAAAATTTCTTCATAAGGATGGATTTCACATGGGTTAAAAGGTTATGGTCACTGCTAATAATAATAAGGTCATCAACATAAATAGAAAGGATGATGAGATGGTTTTATACTTGATTGGTATAGACATGGGGGTCAGAATGGAATTTTAAAAACCAATGTCAAGGAGAAAGCTATCCATTTTGGCATACCAACCTCAAGGAGATTACTTAATGCCATACAGAGATCTCTTAAGGCAACAGGAAAGGCTAGATTCATTATGAACATAGCTAGGAGGTTGTTCCATGTAAATCCCCATGCAAGAAGAAAGAATTAACATCCATTTTTGTGAAGCAATAAGGGAAATAACAAGGAAAATGGAGTTCATTTTGGCGATAGGGGGAAAGGTTTCATTGTATTAAAGTCCTTCAAGTTGGGAAAATAATTTGGAAAATAACATTTCCTTCAGTCATTCAACACTTCCATTGGATGCATACTTAGTGTTATAGACCCATTTACATATGACAAGTTTTATTCCTTTTGAAAGAGGTAGAATATCCCAAGTATCATTTGTCAGTAAGGAATAATATCCTTCATCTATAAATGTGTCCCAATTTGGATGGCCTAAAGCTTCTAAAAATGTATATGAATCATGATTCTTTGAAAATTTATCAAAAAGAGAAGAGACTCGTTGGAATTGTGAACATGTTTTTCATTAAATCTACAACATAAAGAGTCATCCTCCAAGCCAGTCTTGTGCAACCAAGATTGGGCCTCATGTGTTGAGGTAGGGAAACCTAAGTTGGAATTAGGTACATGGAGTAAATTCTTGAGTTGGAATCAAGGATGACTGAGCCTTCAGTTGTAAAAGGTTATTCCTCATGTGTTGAGGCGAATGCTTTCATTTATCAAAGTAATGATGTTGTTGTTGTTGTTGCAACTGCTTCCCCAAAATTTTACATTTTTAGGGCCCCTCCTTAGAATTTTGGTTTTAAGCCTTCCTTAGACCGGTACTACTCCTTGAAATTTTCTTTCCATAACTTAGTTTTTTATTTGATCAAGCCAGAAAATTTATTTCACTAAGTTAGAAACTCATCTTTTTCTTTTGATGTGTTGGAAGAACTCAGTGAGTCAAGCCAACACATCGGAAGAACTCATCTTTTTTTTCTGACGTTCTTTAGCCGATTTCGTTTTGTTTGTCAAGTTTTGAAAAAGACCAAGTCTTTATCGGAAACATTTGATGAGTTTCTGCCGATGGTGTCTACAAAACTCATCCTTTCAAGTCGACACAATCGGTGAATCTTACCTTTTCTTGTCGATGCTCTTTATTAGAAGAGTTTCTTGAGTTCATCATAATATCTCACCGAGTTTTTCCAATGGTGTCGACGAAACTCGATGTCTGCAGCTGATGTGTTAGGAAAAACTTAGAATTTGCGGCCGACAGTTTTCATCGAAACACTTTGCGAATTGTGTCGACTGGATCTTTATCGGAAGAATTTGATGAGCTTCTGTCAACAGTGTCGAAAAAATTCAGCCTTTTCAGCCGACACTGTCACGAATAACTCAGAGTTTAACGCCGATGCATTGACAAAATCGAGGAAGGTTTCCGACATAGTTTAAAATTAAGCACCAAAATGGCTTTTCGAGCCCATAGAATTTAATTCACCCAACCATTGTTGGCAAGGGTTTTGGGTAAGTGAGTTGCACAGCATCGTGGCAGGTTCGCAAGCTCATGCGACACCACCCAAGGCCAGATCATTGTGATGGGTGGAAGAATAACCGCTTTTGAATATTTAATGTAGTAATTGACCATGTTTTGTGGACATAGGTCAATAGTGGTTAGAATTTAGTTAGAAGTGGACCTTTGATGTAAAGGCGCAAGCCTATATATAGAGATAGATTTGCAATTGTATAAAAACATAACACAAGTGAATGATAAGGATGATCAGCGCGATATAAGTCAAAGTCAATATCTTAGAGTGACCAATCTGTCATGATCTGTTTATGGTCTTGATGAGTCTTCTGTTTTGAACAATTTGCGATCTATCTGTGTTAGATACTGAATTTTGGGATGTAATCAGTTTCCTGTCATGGAGAAGAATTATCTGTTTTGGATCTGTTGTGTAGAATTAATATGACATGAAAGTTGTTGCCTAAATGATGTCTTTTGTTTTCCTGTTTTCTCTATTGCAATGTCAATGAGAAGTGTATTGAATCTGTTTGTGATTTACTGATGTTGCTACAATGAACTAATGATGCGAACTATCCTAATTCTATAAATGATGATGAAGCTTGTTAAAGTTGTTTTATGAATGCTACTATTGCGATAAAATTGTTGCGATAAATGAATGATGTGTTAGATCCATAGTTGTGAAGATGAATTATGATAGCTATCTTAGTTCTGTCGACTGACTCGGAGTAATCTGATAGTTATGCGGTCGAAGCCACAGATGCCATATCTTCCCTTCTTACTTCTGAAACTTGGTTCCGACAGCTCTCCCTTGAATTCTTCGGGTGAGACTTCGTCCACTCTGCGGATGTTGTTGGGCAGGATAAAACCTGTCTGGGCTGGTGCTCAGGGAGATTGCGTTAGTTGGGTGTCAACAGAATGGGAACCCCAGTCAATGAGGGTTTGTTGGTTGGTTTTCACCAACAAATGGTTATTTTTTCGGGATCGAGTTGCGATTGAAAGGAGGATATGTTTTGGGATCCGACTCGATCAGATATCGAGGAGTGGTTTGGTCTAAAACTACAAGAGTTTGCTAAAACAAAAAATCAGAATCTGAAGGTGTCGACGGGTAATTGGTTGGACAAATATATTCACGACGGTCTTCATGAATGGTTCTTCTATGAGTTTTCTATCATCTTGTATGAGTGGCTGGTGAAGTTCACTTCTAAGAAGACAAACCTCCAAGGAGGAGAGCCAACATCTTGGACTCCGGAGCTGATCCAGGAATTACAAGAAAAAAACAATAAGAAATCGCATGCTGTTGAGGTGTGGTTGGACAGCATCCCGGAGGGATAGATTACCGAGTTTGCAGTTGATACCAATAATTCATTTAGAAAAGTAGAAAGGTATTTATTCAACAGACCATGAGGTATATTTTTGTTGTCTATGCAGCTATCTATTAAACAGGTTGTCTGCGAAAAAGGTATTCTGAAGATGGATCAAGAGTAGTGGAACTCTGGTGTGTGAAGGATGTATACACCGCGACGAAAGGGGGGAGACACATGAAAAGGTAAGGCATAGATGGGCATGAGTTCTGGTGAGATTGTGAAGGTCACCAAGGAAACAAGTGGTTGTACAAGAGGAGGAGCAAGGTTTCGAGAGAAGAGGCGGAGGATAGGAGAAGGTCTTGTTGTGATCGAAGTGCAATGCCGTGAAGAACAACCACATGGGACAAAAAAAAATTTAGTGACGACGAGGATGACCAAGCCCAGGTGTACACCCAGAATAACGACATGCGTGAACCCTGGCAGTAACGTGTCCACACCTCCATGCACTACTCCACCACCAGGAAGAAACACGCATTCTACGTCGACTTACCCAACGTGTCAGCAACAGTCTAGTAGTAGGGTACTAGCCAGAGGAAGAAGGCCCAAAATGGTGGGTGGGGAAATGAAACTACCAATATTTCATGGAAACAACACCGATGACCTAGAGAAATACTAGTTCTCGTGTGAGGTGATCTAGACCGCCCGACAGACTGTGGATGACAATGTCAAGAAAAGCTAGTTGGGAACCACCCTCAGGGGTCATGCGCTATATTTATACATGAGATTCATGTTGGTTCCTTAGGGAGGTACAACAAAAACATTGGATGAGATCTGTAAGGGGTTATTTGAAGAATTCAAGAAGTTGAAGTCTGAGGCTCAGTACATTACCGAGTTGAAAGAAATCAAGCAGTTCCCCAATGAAACAATTTGGGACTTTGATTAATGGTTTAAGACATTGATGGCTTGAGTCAGCTTCCAGATGAGCGATATTCAGCACAAGGAGTGGTTCATCGCTACGCTTGTTCCACATATTAGACAACCACTAATGTAACAAAATATTGCGACGCAGAGCGAGGCTCTGGAAATCACGATGAAATTAGAAGCATCGCCGATAGGAGAAACCGTAGTTGGGATGAACTAGATTCAAGCACAGTTATCCAATATGACGCTCCAAATGTAAGATATCATAAGGAAGATCATGACGACCTTTGGTGAACCCGATTTCATGCAGGCGGACACACCAAGGATACATGTCCAACATTCCGAAATTATTTGCTTTCAGGAGCCCCAAACCCATTAAGCTGCGCTGGTGTACCATGGTGCCGCATATTTAAGGTCTATGGGCATTGAAATGAGAACTACGACTACATGCAAAATATGGCTACCAAGGTAGAAATTCTGTACTGTACCTTTTTTTGGTCAGTAGGACACGGCGATAAAAACTATCGAGCTTATGAATTGCTCGAGGAAAGGATATATGATTCATACTTTGTGAAAGGTGAGGACCCCTGGGCAATGAAAGCGCAGCCACAGATGGCACAGCTAGCAGCACAAGTGTAGTATACATCGTCACCCTAGATTTAGTTTATCCCGTTGTAATCACAACAACAGTTTACGTCGCAGCCACTCTTTGCACCGCAGCCGCAACTCGTAGTGCAACCACAGTTTGCACCATGACCAAAATATAACTAGGTGTCGCTCATTCAGCCTCAGCCACAATATGTTCGAGTTGCACAATATGCCCAGTAACAACCAAACCCCCTGCAGTAGCAATTCTCCCAACCTCAGTTTCAGCAAGGAGGAGTTCGAGGAGGACTCCGCAGAGGATTCAGGGGATGAGGAGGAGACTTTGGTCGAGGAGGAGGATGAGGTTGAGAATCAATCCAGTGTTATACCTATGGAGTATTCAGGAACTACCAGAGGGAGTGTCCTCATGCACAGTGTACATACTGTGCAACCAGTGAGAATACTGTTGAAAATTATCCTCATCTGATTGCAAAGTGGCAGGCTGGACACATTCCTCAGTTGCAGAATGCACAGACTCAGAACCAGCCAACGTTCCAAGTGCAGAACCAACCGACGATGCAGAATCAGATCCTGCCATAGACTCATAATCAGCTGACGAACCCACCGCTGAATCAAAACCCACCATTGAATCAATCCCAAAACATGAATCAAATATCGACAGTTGCAACAATTCAAGTCGAACCGCGAATGAAGGATGTTGACATTAGAGTTGTCACTCGCGCTGATGCGACAACTAGAGAATATGGATCACGTCAGCAAGTTCGGTTTGCTGGAAAGAAAAAGGTAGAATTTGATATTGCAATGGAGAAAGACACCTTCTTTAAGGCCAAGCATGCAATCGGGAGAAATAAGGGTAAGTTACCTATTATCGAAATGTTGTCTGCTTTTGATCCATCTATAGTGGTAGGACCATCACAACAGCATGGTACCTTGCAGCAGTTCTTTGAGAGTTTCCTGTCACTTGCAAGGGATCCCAAATCCCTTGTCGAGATTGAGAAGTTGTTGTAACATCGAGATAAGACATTGAAGTATTTCGTGGTGAACTCCTTTCAAAAGAGAAAGACAGGCAAGGAGATGAGGATGAACATCCAGATCGGAGACTATGAGGTTGACTTGGTTATTCTGGATCTTGGATCATATGTAAACATTAGGGCCAAGCAAACTTGGTAGCTGATGGGTAATCCAGCACTGGGATGGTCTTCGGTACAACTGCGACTAGCAAATCAAGAAAAGGTTCAGCCCATTGGTCGGGTCTCAAACTTGGTTGTCGATGTTGAAGGTATGAAAACGTATGCTGATTTTGTTGTGATAGAAGTGGTTGAAGATGCAGGTTCCCATCCCACACTGCTAGGGATTGGGTGGGCTAATTATAGTATGGCAGTTATCAATTTCAAAAAATAGGTTATGTCATTTAAGAACTAGGATGTCAGGGTCATTGCTCCCATGGACCCTTAGGAAGGACGCTGGTATATTGAACCTACGAGGGATGAAACTAGTAGAAGTTGGGATCATGCCTATAATATCTCTAAAGACTATATCCACCCTACTGTTTATGGTGAACTTTGATGGTGCAATGATAGTTCTACATCGTCTGATTCTGATGATGCTTTGGAAAATTAGCAAAATAGGCTACATGAGGTGTCCTTCAGGAAATGCGGATTGATCACACAGTCTCTCCGTCGCATAGCAACTGAGACTGTCACGTTGCCAATTTATGAAGGGCTTCCAAAGTTATCAGAATTCCTTCATGAACTTGAAGAGAAAGTGTTTGAACCACAAAGGGTATTGGCCCTAGATGTAGCACTGAAGGCTACCCCGGCCCAATGGTGGGTGACACACAAGCAAACAATCCATGATTGGGAACAATGTCAGATATTGATGATGGTGCACTTCGGCGATTTGGAGGTCTATCATGCTGGGAGATATGATGGATGAAATGACCCCGCCAGTCACTTGATGGAATGTCATGCCTTATGGGCATCGTGACCTAAATATGAGTGGGTCCATGCTTTTTTTCATACTCTGGACGAGATGCCGAGATCCTGGGATGTAGTAGCAGAACTGCACAGAACTATATCCACTTGGGAGGAGTTTTCCATTTGCTTTGCGCAGATGTTTAGTTTCTAGGATTCCAACCCAGAGGTACATAATGCATTCCAAATCATCCACGATGTAGTGCTGAAGGTTGTCCCTGTCGCATACCTAGTTGATTCACATGTGCACTGCTCGATGCAATACATGATGACATGTTACAATATATCTAGGGAACCTAAATATGACGATGAGGTGCGGAATGTTAATATTCTAGAGTCAGAAGGAAGCCGTGATATTGCAATGCTAGACATACCGACGGATTCGATGAGTCATCCGCTGAAGATCAGGAAAGTCAACATTGGGTCGGAATAGAACCCGAAATTTGCCAATATTTGGGACTATTGGGATGAGGAAACAATGGCCAAAATCACGGACCTGCTACATGAATTCTAGGATCTTTTTCTAAAGAAATGAAGGGGATATTAGGGGACATGGGGGAGATGAAAATCCCGTTGAAACCAGATGCAAAACTTGTGCAATAGAGGTCGTATCGACTGAACCCATGATACAAGGACCGTGTAAAGGCTAATATCGACTGGATGTTGAATGATGGGATCATCGAGCATGTCAAAGAATTAGAGTGGATAAGCCCTATGGTGGTTCAGGATAAAAAGATCGATGAAGTCTGCATTTGTGTCAACCTAAGAAATTTGAATGATGCCTACATGCATGATCCATTCCCGAATCCGTTTACAGATGAGGTCTTTGAAGGAGTAGGTGGTCAGGAGATGTATTCCTTCACAGATGGCTTTTTGGGGTACCACCAAATCCGTGTTGGGCCAAATTAATGTCATTTTAATTCTATTGTAGTATTTGCCCAGCCATTTAATTTGTCAATCTAAGGTTTTTAGGCTTACAAAGCACATGCAAAGTATATGCAGGACTGAAACAAAGTTAAGCTAATCTAACCCCCCGTGAAACTAAGACTAATCTAATCTAACCCTCCTTAAGCTAAAACACACAATTGCTAATATAATGCTAGAAGATGAAACACACGGATAAAAGTAAATTGCATAAAAAAAAGACAACATATGAAGATCCACAAGGCAACACATGTGAGCTCACATTCACAATAAATCAATCTTATTTTACATCACAAGAATCAGTCATAAATCATGAAAGAATCAAAATTAAGATTATGAACAAAAGCTAAGAATTCCCTTCTCCATATTACAAAGTCAAGACTAACTTCTACAATCTACTATTCTCTAAGATAATCTAAGATCTAATATATTCTAACATAATCTAGGATATCAATTGAAGAGAGAGCACTCTCTTTTATACATGAACTTCTTTGAGAAGAAGATAACCATCTCACAATGAGAGATCCACTATTCACTCAACCACTCAACTAATTTCCTATTATTACAAGATATGATCCCTTCAAATCCTCCACATATCTCTCAAAAATTCTCCACATGTCTCTCAACCAAATCTCCATGATCTTCTCCTTGGAATATCGTTTGCATAACTATCTCTTTGAAATGGTGGAGGAGATATACGTGAAGTCTTTTCTTTGAATTAATCTTTCACATATTCTTACACATTACAAATCTCATCCATACTTTGCGATATTAGGGAAAAACATCTTAATTTTCTAATATTTTAATCATAAATTCACTTATAATACTAAAATAAATAAAGTGGAAATAATAAGGTGAAACCCACATATATGTATGGAAATGGTATGATAAAAGGTTAATGGGATGATGAAATGTGAGGAATAGCGGAAGATAAAGTGGATGAAAATGTGACATTTATGAGTCTCAATATACTCCCCAACTGAACTTGTTGCATGTCCTCATGGAACCATGTATGGATCTTCTCAAGAACTTTTGGCATCTGAACTTGGCTTTTGATTGATCAGTGCCATTTTAAAAATGAATGTTTCTAGGGTGTGAAATACATGAGTAACAATTGACATTTCCTTATGGTTGATTCTTGTGTGACAACCATGAATATAAAGGATGTTGGTTCTTGTGTTAACAACATTCATTTCATTATGTGAAATGCATAAGTAACAACTGACATTTTCCTTATGGTTGGTTCTTGTGTGACAACCATGAATACAAAGAATGTTGGTTCTTGTGTTAACAACATTCATTTTGTTATTTGTTTTCTAGCTTCATAATAATTTAACCATACACTCACTGAAAATGACAAGCTATTAATGTGCATAGAAAGCATCATTGTGCATAAGAAAGCCTTTTCTTTATCTTTATGAATCATGCCAATATGTATATCAATGTGTATGAAGCAAAGTTCAATAGATGATTTGTCGGAAAAGAAATGCTCGTGAATGGTAAATGAGATGAAAAGTGGGTAATGGTGGTGAAAAGAATGGAATGATAGTAGTGAGTATGTATTTAATATAGTTCCCCCTCCCCAACTGATGTTGTTGCATGTCCTCATGCAACCTAGCATGGATTGTGAAAGAAATGGAGCATGGTGAGGGAATTTTCCAAATTATTCATTGTTAGCATGTAAGGAATTGCATGATTAAATCCTTAGAAAACAACATACCCCCACTTACCCAAAAAGTAGATGAACAATGCAATAGGAATGTAGTTGATGCCATTGGATCGTGGAATGTGTCACTGCTACTGTGCCTGTAACTACTGAATCATGGGCAGTGAAGGAATTGAAACTCCTGCTGCTGAATCATGGAGAATATGTCACGACTGTAGGATAAAAATGTAATTGTAAATGATGTTGCGGCTGTAACTGCTAGAACTACTGTAATGTGAAGTGGAGGAATCTAAACTGCTGCTGATAAATAATGGAAAATGTGGAAGGAAGAAAGTGGAACTGTGGCACACTCATAGATTTGAAGTCATGTTTCTGCAACTGTTGATGGAGTCATGAGAAAGAATGTATAGTCTTCACCATTTACAAAACCTAGTGGTATAGTTCTAATCATGCGAATGTATGTGTCGAGGTCGAGCATGGAGAGAAATCATTGGATTACCGGCCATTGATGAATGTCATTAACCAATGCGAGGAAACTCACCAGTGATGTCAATGAGTGCCAAGGTACCCAAGTACATCTTGCGAAGTATGAATATATGTGCTAATGTCAAGCCACTTGCAAGATCCGACGATCAAGGGACATTGATGAATTCCCAGGATTGTCAGCGAGAGAACTTGCCATTAAGGCATGAACGCCTCCAGGTACTCAAATTGAACTCTATCCTATATCCCAGCTGAGGTGCTGAGGTCGATGGGGAAAGACTTGTTGAAAGGTGGAACTTAGGGAATCCCACATCATTCAATGCGATTTGGTATAAAAATATTGGTAGGAATATAAGTGAAAATATCTCACAGTCAAGCAATGGATATGGAAAGGCTATGTAGTCATGGAAAGGGAGTTGGTTTTATTCAGAAGGCAAACTGGAATGGAAAAATATAAAGGGATGTATGCAACTCAGAAATATAGGTACGTGTGAATTCATGACAGATAAAGCAATGGAATAGTGGACTCCAGTATGGATGACTAATGTGTCTTGAAGGAGAAATGTGGATAAACATTCATGACGCAAAAGGGTTTATGAATGGTTTATGTGTAACAACCAACGTTATGAGTAACAGCTCCTTCAGGATGTCTATCAAAACATGTTCCTCAAAAGTTTTCTCATTCTTGAAAAATCACTTTAGCAGCAAAATGAGATCGTCTTTGAACCTGAAAAAAAATTCAGTACAAAATACTGCATGAAAAATTATTACTGAATATGTATTGAATATAGTTCTCCCTCCCCAACTGATCTAGTTGCATGTCCTCGTGAAACCTAGCATAAAACTTGTGAGAAGTTCGTAAAAGAAAACATATCATGCGGAAATAAGTACATAAGATGCAAAGAAAATTACCTGTTTCTCGTGTTGGTTTCATCTATGATTATTGTCAAAGTGACTTTAAGAAAAACAATTCAGCGTTAATCATAAAAGCAATTTTAGGAAAAATAAAAACGTCCATTTGCAACTTTATTTTTGTTTTGGTTGTTTTTTTTTAACTTTTTGTGATTTTTATATTTTTTTTTTATTTTCTTTTGCAAAATTTATTTTTTATTGATTTGTTTTTATAAAAAAAAAGAAATTATTTTTATAATTTTATATATTTTTCTTGTTTTTGTTTTAATTTGACAATTCACAAATATAAAAATGGCAAAAACACTCAAGATTAAATTTAGTTGATCTACGTTCCTGGGAATTCAACATTAATGTCTTAGCTCCTTAACAAAACATTTAGAATTAAAAATTTTAATAGCTGTAACAGCCAGATGCAACACCACCTCGCTGCGACAACAACTGCAACAACCAGCTGCGACAGCGGCTGCAACAACCAGCTGCAACAATCGGCTGCAACAGCCAGCTGCGACAGCGACTGCAACTCTCGTAGATCATAAATCAACGTTAATATAAAATATATGCATACCTGCCCCATAAGTATCTATCGACTGCTCCTGCCTATAGTTCTGAGTTATTATTTTTTTCTCATTACAGCTGTAGTGATCATATTCTCCTTCTTGACAATGGTATCTAGGCTACTGATAGCTCTCATCAATGGTTAGAACAATTTCTTGCACGAAAGAAAACTACAGCAAAATCTGAGAGTAATGAATTGTGCATCAATGATATATCTAAATCTCAGTAGTTGAGGTTGGAAGATGAAAATGAAGCATTGTTACAGACCATGAATTCTGATCAATTTTATCTTTTACAATTTCCATCTTATTGTTTATTGCAGGTTGTGGAGAACTACACGCATTATATATATTTTGATTTTGATTGCAGGTGGATTTGGCCGAGGCACTTTGTTCTTATTTTATTGATGCGGCAAAGTTAAATTTCTATAGGATGAAGTCATGAAGGATAATTCAAGATAGGCGTGGATGTGACTCAAACTGATGAGAATTTTAATGTGTAACACTGTTTGAGCCACTATTTCAGCCACAATGTTACATCTTATGTGTTTCAGCTATAGTTGTTACAGCTGATGTTTTAGCTTGGAATTTACTGTTTGAGCTGCTTGGAACCAGCTGCAACAGTAAATCTAGAAAATACCCTCTTGAAGAATCAGATGTATATCGCAAAATGCGGCTTTGTTTGGCAATTTCCTTGTGATTTAGGTAAATGAGGCTATTATGCACAAAACCCATGTCTCAGATTTTCAATATTATTTTCCATCTACCCGCAAATCGATACGTGAATCAAGGTGTCTTATATGGAATGCATTTTTTTTAGTTAAGGCTATAATAGCCATTTGTAGGCCATTTGTTGCAGATTTATTCAATTCCTTTCCATTTTAGATGGAGCTGCAATACTCACCTAACTACCCAGGCCTAGGAAAGTAATGATCGATTTATTTGTTGCATGTATTTCTCCATGATTGATATCTTTTCACAACTATCAACGAGAGGAGCGCGTTACCATTTTCTCAAGATGCTCGCCAAGCTGGCCGAGAGATAACATGCGCGATGGATAATAGGTACTAGGAAGATCAGAGGCATACAATATTGAAGCTTGGGAGTCAAGTGATTAAATTATGCCATGCGACCCTGTTTTGTTGCAGGTTTAGGTATAAATTAAGGCGTTTCATTTAACCTACAATTTCTTTTACTCACAATCAATTCAGAGTATGCCACTAATAGTTTTCGTGTTCATGTTGTTCTTTAGATCGAAGGATCTTTTTTAGATGAATGATTTGCACAAATACTAGAATTTCAGAAATGGTTTAGCCGAGGAATTATTGCAGAATGAATATTCAGGTAGCTATAGGATGAAGGATGATAGAAAAAAGATGGATGCGACTCCAATCGAGGAGAAGCTTACAAGTGTTTCACTGTCTCGGCTGTTGTTTTGAAAAACTTGATTTTTTTTTATTCACCTAATGTTTTTATTTTGCATGTTCAAACCAAAACAGAGGTCGAGTGCCTGAATCAGTCAAACATAAAATTTTGTGCACGCAAACCAAGAACTGAGACAAGGAGTTTCAGCTCGGAGTTGTGTTGTTTCAGCTTGGAGTGTTTCAACAATTACTTGTTTCATCTTATGTGTTTCAGCTACAGTTGTTATAGGTTATGTATTTTAGATGAAGTTGTTACAGCTTATGTGTTTTAGCTACAGCGGTTACAGCTGATGTTTTAGCGTAATGCGCCTACTGTTTTAATTGCAGATCGAAGGATGGAGGCTCAAATTTAGTGTTATTTTTTTTTTTATAATTTCAGAAAATCAAATAAAAGAACTTTTAAAATTTTATTTTGCAAATTTATAAAAAAATACAATAATGAGCAAATGGAACAAATTGTAGATGAAAAATAGATTAGGCAGAATTTTTTTTCATCCGTCAACAATAAGAATTCTTCTTGAAATCAATTTAGTCATCTTATTTCTGATCCTCGCGATCACATGAAGCACGGAGGAGAGCATACTTATTCTGGGTGAAAGGAAAGACTGGAAATAAAATCCTACCTTATACTCTATGCTAATTGGGAAATAGAAAACAGTTACGTGTAATCAAATATCCAATGTAGCCATTCATGTAACATCAATAAGAATATGTTCAGTGCTAATTTTGTAAATAGAAGATGAGGATAAACCAAAATGTATGGAATTAATTGCTGTAACTGTGAATTAACTAGAAAAAAAAAACTAAGTTGTTCTAACCTCGTACTCGCTTGAAACCATCATTCGATAGGGCTTTCGTAGGCATAGTTTTCACTCCTTAGATCATGTTGCAACTCCTCGTGGTCCTCCTCTATCTCTTGTTCGCATGATTGTTCTCCATAAAATGTGCAAGGTTCTTTGTATACTAATTCTTCATCTATTTCTAGAGGAGTAATTAAGCTCTTGGATGCTGTCAAGATCTCCTCTTCGAGAGAAGAGGAGATCCCTACTTTTGCAAGGATCTATGTGAGCTATTCCAAGCTTAAACTCATTGTTAAATCATTTTGAAAAAGGGATTCTTATAGCACCCAAATATAAATGAAAATTTTGAATAAACAATCTTGCTAAAACAAATTAAAAAAACACTCTGTACAAGAAAAACAATTACTCTTCACAGTGGCGAGAAAACACACTTGCTGAAATTGAAATTCACTCATTACAGAAATTAAAATTCACACTCTAGTGTATGCTTGCAGAAAAATCAAACTAAACATCAATCCATCATGCTTCCCCGACAACGGCGCAAAAATGTTGGGCTGAATTAATGTCGTTTTAATTTCGTTGTAGTATTTTCCCAGCCATTTAATTTGTCAATCCGAGGTTCGTAGGCTTACGAAGCACATGAAAAGTATATGCAGGACTGAAACAAAGTTAAGCTAATCTAACCCCCCGTGAAACTAAGACTAATCTAAGCTAACCCCCCTTAAGCTGAAACACGCAATTGCTAATCTAATGCTAGAAGATGAAACACACGACTGAAAGTAAATTGCATAAAAGAAAGACAACATATGAAGAGAAACAAGACAACACATGTGAGCTCACATTCACAATAAAGAAATCTTATTTTACATCACAAGAATCAGTCTTAAATCATGAAAGCATCAAAACTAAGATTATGAACAAAAGCTAAGAATTCCCTTCTCCATATTACAAAGTCAAGACTAACTTCTACAATCTACTATTCTCTAGGATAATCTAGGATCTAAGATATTCTAAGATAATCTAGGATAGCAAATGAAGAAAGAGCACTCTCATTTATACATGAACTTCTTTGAGAAGAAGATAACCATCTCATAATTAGAGATCCACTATTCACTCAACCACTCAACTACTTTCCTATTATTACAAGATAGGATCCCTTCAAATCCTCCACATATCTCTCACAAATTCTCCACATGTCTCTAAACCAAATCTCCATGATCTTCTCCTTGGAATATTATTTGCATAACTATCTCTTTGAAATGGTGGAGGAGATNAATCATAAATTCACTTATAATACTAAAATAAATAAAGTGGAAATAATAAGGTGAAACCCACATATATGTATGGAAATGGTATGATAAAAGGTTAATGGGATGATGAAATATGAGGAACAGGGGAAGATAAAGTGGATGAAAATGTGACATTTTTGAGTCTCAATAATCTGGATTGCAAAGGAGGATCGCCATAAGACTACATTTGTCACTGAATGGGGTTGTTTTCAATATACAATCATGCTCTTTGGGTTGAAGAATGCACCAGCAATATTTTCTCGAGTAGTTGTCGCTGTATTTAAAGACTTTATTCAAAAGTTCCTGCAAGTATATATGGATGATTGGGCAGTCTATGGGATAATTAGGGACCATCTCGACAACTTGCGATTGATGCTGGAAAGGTGTCGATAGCATTAGATTGCATTAAATTCTAAGAAGTGCATTTTCTATGCGCCGTTTGGAATGCTACTCGAACACATAGTATGTAAGGAAGGTCTGTTGGTTGATCCAGTGAAGATCACACTAATTCTTAGTTTGTCACCACCAACGAATGTGAAGATGCTTCGGGCGATGCTAGGGCACACGGGGTACTATTGCAAGTTCATAAAAGGATACGTTGTGATTACCTGCCCCTATGGAGAAGCTATTAAAGAATGATGCTGCATTTGGGTGGAGTCAGGAATGTCAAGGAAGTTTTAACACACTCAAGGCCAATATGGCCTCCACACCCATATTGATATTCCCTAATTGGAACAAGGAGTTCCATGTGCATGTCGACGCCTCTTTTGTTGTGCTGGGCGTTTTGCTTGTGGAACCAGGTGAGGGTGACTTGGATCACCCAATCGCATATTCCAGTAGGAAGTTGTCGTTTGCTGAACGAAATTACACAATGACTGAAAGAGAAGGTTTGGTGATGGTTTATTCCTTGCAAAAGTTCAGGAACTACTTGTTAGGAGGTCACTTCAAGATGTTCACTGATCATTCTGCTTTGCAATATTTGGTCAACAATCCTATGTTGAGGAGAAAGATCTGTCGGTGGCTACTACTTTTTCACATTTTTGAGTTTGAAATAATTGTGAAACCAGGACAATTGAATGTTGGTCATGATAACCTGTATCTCATTGAGACCAGAGAAGAACCTACCAATATTAATGATGGATTGCTAGATGTGCAACTGGTCTATGTTGATATTGCAGATGATCATTATGCCCTAATCATTCAGTTCTGGGCCACTGGTGTTTCCCCTGAGAACCTGTTAACCAGTCAAAAGAAGTAGTTGGTAGTAAAGGCTTCAGATTTCCAGCTGATTGTTGGGAAGTTATACAAGCTTGGACGAGATGAAATCTTGTGACAGTGTATCCGACCACATGAACAGGGACCTATTCTAGAAGAAGCACATGCAGGAATCGTGGGAGGTCACTATGGAGGAAGGGCTACTGCACGGAAGGTGTTTCAAACTGGGCTATGGTGGCCTATGTTGCATAATGATGCCGCAGACTATGTACAGAGTTGTGATGTCTGCCAGCGCATTGGTAAACCATCACTACGGGATGATATGCCGCTTGTGCCACAGGTGACTCTACAACCTTTTGATAAATGGGCCATGGATTTTGTGGGTCCAATTAATCCACCAGGGAAGTGGACTAGTGCATGATGCATCATTACCGCAACTGACTATATGACCAGGTGGGTAGAGGCCGCACCAGTTGTGGATTGTACCGCTGCGATAGTAGTGAAGTTCATATTTGAGAATATTGTGACACAGTTTGGGTGTCCCAGGATATTGATGAGTGACTAGGGTAGTCACTTTATCAACCGCATTGTGAGAGCACTAATTGAGGAGTTGCAGGTGCAACATAAGAAAAGTACACCATACCATCCGCAGGCGAATGGGATTGTTGAAACGTTCAACAAAATTTTGGAAATCATGTTGACAAAGGTAGGTAATGCTAATTGTGATGACTGGGACTTGAAAATTCCAGCAGTGCTATGGGCCTATCGCACCACTTGTAAACGGATAACAGGGAAGACACCGTTTAAGCTAGTATATGGGAAAGAGGTAGTCATGCCCATGGGATACAATGTTCCTAGTTTGTGCATTATTGCGGAAACTAGCATGGATGACGCAGAAGAATTAGAAGAGTGCATTGCGTAGTTGATCTAGCTTGAAGAAGACCACTTTATTGCAAGCTTCCACCAGCGCATTGCGAAGGATCGACAGAAGGCATGGCATGATCGTCACATTAAGAGTAAACAGTTTATGGAAGGAGATTTGGTGCTGTTATATGACAACAAGTTCATGAAGCATCCAGGTAAGTTCTAGATGCATTGGTTAGGCCTGTATCATGTTCATTCCATTACTTCTAGAGGTGCGGTTCAGTTATAGCACTTAGATGGTGCAGTACTACTGATGCTCGTAAATGGGAGTCTCTTAAAGCTCTATAGGATAGGTTTAGAGCTACGTATCGCTTAAGGTGCTGTGAAAAAAAAATTAGAATATTTTGTTAGATAGCAGCAATGCGAGCATAGGGGAAGAGGCTGCACAAGGATAGGAGTTAATAGCAACAAAAGGGCAACCACTCGCAACAGCCGCGGGGCTATGGGTTGGTCAAATAAACAATAAATGCAGGTAGTTAGAACATTTAGCTAGCGACGCTTGTTGAAGCGATGTGCATTAATGGCCGATCGGACTGTTAGTAGGGTGAGATTGCCGACATATTTGGTCTCATTACTGCTAGATTTGATCATGATGGATATAGTGGATTTGGCAATGATGATTTTGAATTGGGAAGTGGCTATAAAAAGTGCACAAGACACGGGAGGAAGGCATTGTTCAGAATAGTTCAATTGAGTAAGAAGAGTGTTGAGCTGAGTACAATTGAAGAGTCTTGAGTGTGAGTTGAGGAGTAGAGGTGCAAAGTCATTGGGTGCATAGTAAGGATTGGGGAGTGCGGAATGCTGAGAGAACCCGACACAATTGAGATTTCCAGTGAAAAGGAATCCCCCATTTGGCCCATAGCTGTTGAGGAAGAAGCCATGAGCATGCTGGTAGGCTTTTCATCGATCCCCAAAAGAAAGTGGCATGCTCAGAAGCCTAGTTCCACGCCACTGTAGAAGAGGCACACCTACACTTTGGCTAGAGTGCAAGGAGAGGGGACTACATAGACTAGGCTATCGAGCCTGGGAGATATAGAATTTGTGGTGCCCAGGGGTGTCTCTATCAATGATATCCTGGGATATGTCACTCCAATGCATCCAAGAGCGAAGCCAAGGTAGCCCATGAAGAGTCAGAAGTATCCACCCAAATTGTCACCACTACTGAAAGGGATGACTCGCTCGGTAGATATCATCCCTACCTTGATCAAGCTGAATTTTGAAGACCACGATTTGCTGTTGCTCAAATACATTTGGGATGAGACCTATGAATCAGTTTCGATGGGCTCAGGTGCACTGATTCAAAGGATTCCTCAACCATGGGCGAGCGGGTTGAATAAATATGGATTGTTGGGGCTTATTAATATGCCTCACTTTGGGGGACTGAACGAAGCTCATGCATTCGTCAAGCAACTCTTGGCCTACTTTCATGGTGGAATGCTCTGGTTGAATGAGCATATTCCTGTCACGATCACCTTAATTGCAAACATTATGGGCTTGCCGAAGGCCAGGGAAGATCCGACAAAGTATATTCACAGGCAAGATACTGACAGGAAGCTGGCCAAGCAGCTGAAGGAGAGATTTGGCTTATAGCATGATGTCCATGCCTATCGTATCGACAACATTAATACATAGGTGGTGAGTATCGAGGCACGCATTTTGGAAAGCAAGATTGTCTATGGGAATCAACCAGTCCAGTGCAACTCGAGCGTGCTCGCATGTGCACAAAAATGCACAGAGGGTGTACAAATGAATTGGTCCTTGTTTCTCCTCAACCAGTTGCTCGATGATGTTCTCATTGCTCAGGCTAGGCGGCCATTTTTCTGTAATTGGTTGTTAATTCTCATTTCGCTTGTCTCCTGGATGGAACCAGAAGATTATCATCCGATGGCAGACAAAGGGATGAATGTGTGCTGAGGCGCACGATATCAGAATTTGTGGTGGGTTGAGGAGCCCAGTCAACAGATGGACTATGCGATCCATTTTTGGGTCTATTGGGAAGCACTGCAAGTCACAGTTGTCAAAGTTCCCCTCTTATCCAATTATGCAGCAGCCAAGTATCAACGGCCCATTTAGTTCACCACCGAGCCTCATTCCATTTATATCTAGGCGCAGCGGGACCTTGACAAGTAGTGGCTACCTCTATCCTACAAAGTCACTGATGAAGAATTGGATGCTCTTGTTCAGGAGTGGCCAATTGAATGTCACAACCCCGTGAGCCAAGAGGAACTCTCTAAGGATCCACTAGCTGATGCCCCTGATGAGCCTGTCTAGAAGGAGCTCAGTGTTCATGACTCCGACGATGAATCATCGACGGACCCTGATGCCGAAGCACAACACATGTGGTAGGAAACATGAACCAAATGGTTCCTAGAATATGATGCAGGAAGTGGTACCCAACCAGGGATGGAGGCCCAACTGCATCGGATAATTAAAGCGGACACTGACTCCTTTGAGCCTATGACACAAGCGATATGAGAGTCCAGACAAGAATGGTTTTCTACTATAAGAGATAATTTGAATTATATTTATAATGTTGTTTCTAGGAAGACACCCAAGAAAGCTGTGGTGCAAGAATTCCCATCGATCAGCACCGAGCCGCGGGCTAGGAACATTCAAGTTCCCCCGACTACGATCGACATGGGGAGTGAAGAAGTGAACCTGTTACTGCGGCTACTCCATAGCATTGCCTTGGATCTTAATAGGTTCCATGTTCATGCACTTGTGGAGCTCCATCATGTTTCCTCCTAGGAATTGGCGGATAGGGAGAAGGAGCTTAGTGATGAGTATGTGCAGTCACAGAGCGCAGCAAAGAAGCTGTAGAAAGAAGCTGAGGAGATGCATTAGGTTAGGGTGTAGATGGTGAAAGAGAAGGTACGGGAGATTGATGCATTGAAGGCAGCATAGGGAAATCTACAACGTAAGGCTGCTGAGGAAATCACCGAGCTTAAGAAGATGCAAGACCGCCTTATCATTTAGAAAGCGTAGCTGTGCACAAGTTGTGGCCCGGTCGAGCAAGCTGTTGATGAGGCCTGTCAACATATCTTTGAGAGCACAACCAAGCTTAATGTAGTTGCTAAGGCTGACCGACTTGGGGAATTTATTTTCAAGCTCTAGGGCACCAATCTTCTGCTTAATTACCTAGTCCATCCCACAGTGCCATCAGAGCAGGTTACTGAACGGAATACTACTACTGAGGAGATAGCGCCCTAGTTTGGAACAATGGAGCAAGAAGCAAAGAAAATCACAGAGGTGACAACATAGTTCTAGCACAACATTGTCCAGGATGAAAAGCTCAACCAGTTGACCAAGTAGGCACAAGAACTTGAAGGATAGTTGTTGACTCTAAAGACGTCACTGCGAGCACTTCCACTCATGGTGCAGATCACATGGTCTGAGGAGTTGAAGGACCTACAACAGAGAGTTGTCCGCACCCAAGAACACCAATAAAAGTGTTGTGCCTATTTGGATGAGTTTAAAGAAGTTGGTGGGTAGCTGGCTTTCAAATCAGTCGCAACATTGCAAGCGGTGCAAGAAATTCAGTAGATGCTCGATGGAAAGGATGGGGAGGTGAACCCCGTGCAACAGGATTTTCTCAACTGTCAAAGCACTGCCAAAACATTTCAGCTCCAAGTTCGAGAGATATCACGGTATTTTGAATATTTCAAGGCCAATACATCGGTATATACCTTGTCAACCTGACATGGCTCTGGGACAATCCACAAGACTGTGTTGGGGGCCTGTTGGCAGGGGTTTTGGTTAAGTGAGTTGCGTAGCTTTGCGGTAGTTGCACAAGCTCACGTGACACTATGCAAGGCCAGATTAGCGCGATGGGAGGAATAATAACCGATTTTGAATATTTAATGTATTAATTGACCACGTTTTGTGGACATAGGTCATTAGTGGTTAGAATTTAGTTAGAAGTGGACCTTTGATGTAAAGGAGCAAGCCTATATATAGATCTAGCTTTGCAATTGTATAAAAACATAACACAAGTGAATGATAAGGATGATCAGCATGATACAAGTCCAAGTCAATATCTGAGAGTGATCAATCTATCACGATCTATCTATGGTCTTGATGAGTATTCTATTTTGAACAATCTATGATCTATCTGTGTCAGATACTGAATTTTGGGATGTAATCAATCTCCTTCCGTGGAGAAGAATTATTTGTTTTGGATCTGCTGTGCAGAATTAATATGAAATGACGGTTTGTTACCTAAATGTTGTCTTCTGTTTTCCTGTTTTCTCTGCTGTGATGTCAATGAGAAGTGTATTGAATCTGTTTATGATTCGTTGATGTTTCTACAATGAACTAATGATGCGATCTATCCTAATTCTGTCAATGATGATGAAGCTTCTTAAAGTTTTTTATGAATGATACTACTGTGATAAATGAATTATGTGTTAGATCCGTAGTTGTGAAGATGAATTATGATAGCTGTCTTAGTTCTGTCAACTGAATCAGAGTAATGTGATAGTTATGTGGTCAAAGATGCGGATTCCATATCTTCCCTTCTTACTACCAGAAACTCGGTTCCAACAGCTCTCCCTTGAACACCTCGGGTGAGACTTTGTCCTCTCTATAGATGTTGTTGGGCAAGGTAAAACCTATATGGGCCGATGCTCAGGGAGATCGTGCTGGTTGGGCATCGACAAAGTGAGAACCCCTGTTGACGAGGATTTGTTGGTGGGTTTTCTCCAACAACCACCACATTTATTACATTTTGAAAATATTTTTATGTAAACAAGGAGGGGTTTTTTATGATCTATTACCGCAAGCTCGCTTTGGATGCATCGAATCATCGTTAGACACTTGGAGTTTTCGGATGGCTTCACCAAATACTGTACCCACACCAATAGTTTCCAGGTAGGCCCTTAAACTAATCTTTGTCCTGTGTTTTTTTAGAAGCTTAAAAGGACTACATTGTTGGATGTTTAGGGTTACTGTGATAGGGTTTTCACTGTCGATGCCTGTGGTATTGTTTTAAAATCTAATCTTAGCCTATAGGGTCTCTCATTTTGACTAGTTAACCACCAAATTCTTCTCGAGTCCGATTCCAAGAAAACCCTTGACCTCGCTGAGCACTTTTCCTAGCCTGCTAGCCCGACCATAATGGGTTTTGTCTCCACGTTCTCCGCATGAGTTGGTTTTGTTATTAAACCCATAAATAGGTGTATATCAAACCTCAGTATTTTTAGGATGAACCTACTTTTGGCATAGTGTTGTGTCACCTACATATGGTATAGATCAATTTTTTTAGATGAATATGCGGCGGTAGGGAAACCCTTTACGGATTTTCACTTTGAATATTGTTGTCAGTTAAACTCTTGGCCTAGGGTTTCTTTTCGAATGATGTTTTCCTCCTTAGGGTCGACGTTTTCACATATGGGATTTTCATGGTTTTTAGTTGCGAACAAGGCTTTCAAGACCCCCAAGATACCCTTGTTTTCAAGTCACAGAGTTTTTGACGCATTTTTCACTTATGGGGGAAATTAGTTTGGATGATTTAATATAAAGGGATGAAAATAATGTTGGTACACTTTGTAAACAAAAAATCACAAGGCATTCAATATTGATGTTTTAAAAAACAGAGGAAACTGATCAACCTCCAATGGGATTGACTTGTTCAAAAGAACAAAATGAATGCATTATAATCCTTCTCCCAAAATAAAACCTACACTTATGTTGATGAGTTTCTTTTAAATATTTTTCCAAACATTCATCCTTGTTGCAAGTATAAAATGACTAGGCAACCTCTGGGGAGTGATCTCTCTTCTTCTCACGAGACTGAATAGCTAATAATGAAGTGGTAAATATTGTTATGGTTTCTTCTATCATGTTAGACGTTGGCTGTAATCTCATATTTTAAAGGAACAAGTGATTTTGGAACAGTGATTAATATGTTTTGTGGCTTGGATTCTCATTTTCATTTATTCTATGTTGTTTAATCATTAGTATGACTAAGAAATCTCTTGTTGTGAACATGCTATAGTTTCAGTCCTCACCTCACGACATGCCTAAGAAGAGAAAAAAGAAGAAAGCCACGACCACCGAGGCTGATTCATATGTGGAGATTATATCCAGGATGGAAATTATATATGAAGACACGAAGGCCATCACAGGGGCCGATCAGGAGTTCAAGTGGGGCAAAATAGACCAAATGATCAGAGACCAAAATTTCCCTGAGGCGGGCCTGGAAGATATGACTTTGTATGAAAATGTGAGAAAATTAGGCATCCATGTGCCTAGAGTTGTTTCCATGTGCCGAAGTAATTGGATGGATCCTCCCAAGGATATACCTAGCCACGATGATTATTTCTGACACAGAAGGGAAATCCTTTACTTCTTTCACTCCGACATACATAACCGAGGCTTGCAAATTACCAAACCCATAGGTCATTATGACAGATGAATGGGTTAAAAAATGTGAATTTGGACATTATGCACTGTGCCAAAAGGATGATGGTCATAGGTAAACAATTGCAATAGAAATCCACTAGTGAATATGAGACTGCAAGTTTACGCACCCCTTACAGGGTCATAGCCCTAATGTTAAACATTATATTTGGTCAAGTGAATGGGAGGTTCTACAACTTAAGTTGGATCCCATCGATGTCCTATGTGTCCCTTGAGGGCAAGATTTTCAATTGGCCGGACATTATATTAAACAACTTGTCATCATGTGTCACTACTACACAAAGGGGACTGACTCCGAGAAATTCAGAAGCTTACATGGCTTCTTATTCGATTGATTGCATTTTATGCTTGCACCCTTTCCCTAAGCTTGGTTTTACTTGGAATTACACCAAGACCCCCATATATGTGGCCTATCAATTTTGTGGGTGCATAAGTACTCAAGCTTATATAAGCTTATATGCAGTTTATGATGCCTCTATACGGAATAATTTTCCTCAAAGAATGTGACTATATGTCAGAAACTGCCATGGAAGTTATATATGAATATGGGGATTATTATTTCTCTAAAGAAGGTACTTACTTGAGTATGTATGGAGGATTTAGGGCCCCATCATTAATGCCTAGATATGCTACGGACTATGTAGTCCATAAGGAAATAGTTAGATAGTTGTTCATAAATGGAGTAGGAAATTTTTTATTCAACATGAAAAGATAGCTTTCCCACCACCGCCATTTTGCATAGGCAGCTATAAATTCACTAGGGTCAAAAGTGCATCTGAATTCGTAAAAGATCTAGAAAATTTCCACTTTGGGGAAAAGAGTTTCCACAGAAATGACTCTATGGATAAAGTTGCATACCATTGTGCACTTGTAGGAGTTTGTTATGAATACTCTCATCATTTTGCTAAAGATGAGGAAACATATAAGAACGCCAGCAATATGAATGCTCTAAGTAAGCATTTCAAGAAAAATAGCAGCACTATTGGGGTCAAAGTTAGCAGCAACACAACTGAAAAGCAGAAGCTGCAGGAAGAATTTGAGAAGCAATGACCCAAGGAGGATCAAAGGAAACAAGAAGAGGAAGAAAGA
Organism: Pseudotsuga menziesii; assembly: GCA_001517045.1. NCBI lineage: Eukaryota > Viridiplantae > Streptophyta > Pinopsida > Pinales > Pinaceae > Pseudotsuga > Pseudotsuga menziesii. Next base: position 562,347 of record LPNX010212160.1, on the reverse strand, counting down.
TTACTAAAAGAATCAGAAGAAAAAATGGGAGTAGAAGATGAGAAAGTAGCTGAGGAGTTGAAGAAGAAAGAATAGGAGGATAAGGATAGAGAAAATTTGGTCCAAGACACCTATCAAGGAAATCCAGTAGACCCTCCTTCCTGATCAAGCGGCATCATCACAAGAGGCTATGTTCCTCTTGTAGAACTAGGATTGGTTCCTTTTAATCCATCCAAGCATCAAATAGTGGAATTCTTGGACACTATATTCTTTGACAAGGAAAAGAAAACTATTGCTAGAAGGTTAGAGAAGAGGCTCAATATTGGCACTCAACCTGATGTGGTCACGGTGACCGACAAAACAATTGTGGAACACACCAATCAAGACCTCAAATTCCTGGTATCAGTAAGTATCGCAGCCACAAAAGACAACACATATAATGTTGACAAGTTGGTGGAAGATGTAGAGCATTATAAATGAAGGATGCTCAAAATGAAAGACACTTGGTTAAAGAAATAGGAGAAGGATGAGAGTTAAAAAGGAAGCATGAGGCTACACTACCTGAAAAGGAGAGTCTCCAAAAGGAGTATCAAGATCTAGAAACAGACATGGATGCATTAGTGGTGCAGATGACTGTTGGATCAGGGTCTCGCAGCTACAAGAAAAGCTATTATTTTTGGTAGAAGATGGACAATTTTTGGAGGAAAGAGAGTTTTGGTGATGCGATAAAGGTATGACGCCGTAGTGCATTTCCCGCTGTGGATCACGGGCCAGAAATTGTGGTGGTTGGAACAAGAAAGTCAAAGGGAAATAGTACTTGAAGCGGTCGAGAAGAGAGCTCAACCACTACATTTAAGGCAGCGACGATGACAGGAGGGCTCAACTACCCTCATAAAGGAAGAAGGAGCAATGGGCCGAGGTATTAAAGACAAAGGACAGAAGGAGAGAGACCGAGGAAGCGGCGCCCATACCCATGATCAGCGCTGGAAATCGTGGAAGACTGCAGGAAGCTGCGGTGTGACCGGTAAAGCGGCAGTACAACGTACAGAAAGGTCGNTTTGGGTTACTGTTGGGATAGGCCCACAGTTTTGTATCACGGTGAGACCTTCGGGCCACCTATTTAAGCATGTATTTTGTATTATGAAGGGTTAGATAGTTAGAAGGATAGTGAGCTAGCTAGTTAGATAGTTGGCTGACAAGGTTGTAACTATTGAGGAAGAGTGGAGCTCTAGTTCTATCTTTAAGTCTGTAGTTATCTTACTATAACCAGTGGCCGGCTCCTTGACCCTGAATGTAACAATCCATAGGGATTGAGAGAGAGAGAGAGAAAGAGTATATTGTAAGAAGAAAGAAATATAGGAAGAGAAGAGATCTAAGAGAGAAGGGCTCCAAGCTGTGTGCGTGGAGTTTACCAGAAGATCTCAAGCTGCATAAGAGGTTGCAGCAGAACTGTGTTACTCTCTCAAGATATAATATAAATATAGTTCTCATGGATGTAGCTTCCCCCCTAGAAGGGAACCACGTACATCCGTGTGTTGTGCGACTGTTTCATGTGATTGTGCTTTACTTATTTGCTATCTGTTATCTGTTACATGAACTTTGCTTATCAGTTAAAGAATGTATGTATGCTATCCTTCAGTTTATAGTAACATAGAAAGTCAAATACAAGTTGAATGTGTCAAGTACTCTGTATATGAGTTTATCAGTGCTTGATTCACGACAGTAGCAACTACTTTGTTAAGTGACTTCTGTATATTTAGTTCAGCGAGTTGAGTGAATTGATATTAAGCATGTTAAACTGTAGAATCTTAAGTGAGGTTGTTTAACACCTTAATGAAGGTTAACTAAGCTATTATACCCAGAAAGGAAGCCTCTGGACCTTGAGAGTTGATGAGTATATTGATTCTTACTGTAGGAACTATCATAGTGTAGAAAGGGCGATATCGCACTGTCGGGGGAGATGCGGTGTGAGATATCGCAGGTTAAGAGCCGAGCGGAAGAGGAAGTTTGCGCATCATCCCAGAAGCCGCGACGCGATAAGACTCAGTCCCATAGCAGAGTTATGTAGTAAGAGAGAAACAGCCCCTGCTGAGAGAGATTCAGCTGGTTAAGTAGAGTCAGAGAACCTAGGATGTTGTAGAACCTGGTTGAGGAAACCTGATTCTTCAGCCACCCCATCTAAGATCACTTCAGGTGAGACTTCAAGCCATTCTGCGGTCTATCGCCAAAAGGGCTAGTGAGCTAGGGGTTTTGTTGGTATAATAAAGTAAACCTGGGTCTGCCCAAATAAGAACAACAAATGGTTCCATCGCCGGTTTTAAACAAATTGAAGAGCTGATGTTCTGTTGGCATCCTACTAAAGAAGAACTTAACCAGTGGGTTGAGTCTAAGGAAAGAGAATTTGCTGAGAAAGAAATCAAGAGTCCTCGGTTGAGTACAGAGGACTGGTTACAGAAACATATCTTCACAGACCTGCATGAGATATTTTTTGTGACCTACGCAAATGAGTTGTACGATTTTTTGTCAAAGTTGACTGATAAGAATGTATTCAAGAAGAAACAGAACATTGTTTGGACACCGGAGCTGATTCACACTGTGAAAAGCGTAGATAATCCCATTTCACGGGCAGTAGACTTCTGGCTTGCGAGTTTGCTGGAAGGTTGAATTACAGAGTTTGCAGTTGATCAAAGATAGAGTTTCAACGAAGCAGAGAGGTACTTCTTCAAGGGATATCATGGTAAGTACTTTAACTCTTTAAAGTTGTCCTTTAAGATGTTATTGTATGAAAAAGGAATATTGGATATATTCTCAGATGAATAAGTTAAGTGAGTGTAATGTCACAAGAGTTTGAGAGTGATTCTGAAGAAATTGGATGTACACGTAGCGGTAAGAGATATAAAGTATATTTCAGATCTTCCTTCTTTGAAGACAGTTCAGACAGTACTAGAGAACAAATTCAAAGTAATAGAGAAAGAATAGTAGGGGGTATCCCTTACCACCCTTATACCCCACAGAAACCAGTCGGGACTCAAAATAATCCCGCAGGAACTCCATCTAGTAGTTCACACATAGTACATACTACCTCTACACCATCTACATTTATACCGCCAAGTGGTAGTAATACAGCAAATCAGAATCCACCTCATAGAAACAGAATCGGGGATGACATGAAATTACCTACCTTTAAGGGTACAGGGGCAGAAGACCCAGAACAACATTGGTTCCTATGTGAAGCTATATGGACCATTAAACAATTCTAGGATAACAATACTAATCTTTTCCAGTTGGCCACTACACTTAGAGAAAGAGCTTTAACATGGTATATGAAGTATACATCAGCATAGAACAGAACACTCGTAGAGGTCAGGACCGAAATGATTAAGGAATTTAAGAAACCCAAGTTTGAGTCACAATGTATCACAGAACTTAAAGACATCAAACAGACCCACAGAGTCAGTATGGGATTTTGATCAGAAATTTAAAGCTCTTATAGACCAAGTTAGTTTTGAGTTTGCGCCGGAGCAGCATAAGGAATGGTTCATCGCAGCACTACTCCCTCATATCAGACTTCCACTAATGCAACATAAACTCCATACGTAGGATGAAGAATTGGTGATGGCAATGAAACTAGAGGCTTCACCTCTAGTTGAGACTAGTGTAGGTATGACAAATTTACAAAATCAGTTAGCCAATCTCACTTTACAGCTACATGAGATTAAGAAAGGAAAAGAGGTTTAACAAGAACTATGGTGTACAAAGTGTAAAGGACATGGCTATACCAAAGATAACTGTCTAGTATTTGTTGAGTATCTAGCAAGTGGGACTCCTAACCGCTTAGTACAGAATCAAGGGCCATGGTGTGAAATCTGTAGAACAAGAGGACATAGACCACAGGAATGCCCTTTACTTCAGAAGTATGTACAAACTCCTAAGAATTTATACTGTAACTTCTATAAGTCAGTAGGACATGATGAAAATAATTGCAGAGCATATGATCTCGTGATAGAGAGAAAACATGACTTCTATAGAGTCCAGTCAGAGACATCAGGACCAACAACAGGCCCACCGCATGAACCAGCTCATGATGGCCATGGTGGAGGCTTTGGCCGTGTCCATGGACCGATTGTTTGTTATAACTATGGAGCCATAGGACATTATGCTAGGGATTTTCAGAACCCTACTACAACATGTAAGTATTGCAAGTCCTATGATCATACTATAGAAGAATGTCCTATCTTGATAGCCAATATTAAGGATCCTAAGCCAACAGTAAACCAGAATATTCAGCTTATCGATGTTGAGCAGAAAGAACCAGAACCAAGAGTCAATATTGTGACTCGCAGTGGTGCTTCTACTAGCAGGACATTGCAAGATGCCAAAAAGAACACAGGTCCGAAGTGGGTGCGTAAAGCCACTGATAAATCTACACCAATTGACCTACAGAAGAACAAAGAAACATTTCAGCAAGCTAAAACTTTCTTTACTGACCCTACACCATCAGGATCGCAGATATTGCCTCATAGGGGTATACCATAGCAGAAACCTTGTAGCGTTAGTCCTATGCAGATATCGCAGGCTACCACATCTGGAAGGTGCGAAGAGGATGAGTTGACAGGAAGTGTACAATCCTTCCTACGAAGCTGCTTGAAACTCGTAGGAAATGAGAAAGCCATAGGAGAGCTTCAACGCATCATAGATCAGTATCAGTAGTCTTCTTCCATGAGCAGTACGTAGTGTGCTGTTCATAATATTATGGGCCATACAAGAACAGGAAGAGAAATGAGACTCACAACACAAATTGGAGAGTTTGAAATGGATGAGGTAATCCTAGATTTAGGATCAGAGGTAAATGTTCTTACTAAGCAGACATGGGAACATATGGGTATCCCTAAGTTAGCCAGATCACCTATCCATCTGCAATTAGCCAATCAATAGAGGGTATCGCCACTAGGCCGATTACCGCAAGTACCAGTTGATATTGATGGAATTCGCAGCTTTGCAGATTTTGAAGTCATAGAAATTAGTAGCGATAGCAGACCATATCCAGCTTTATTAGGTATTGGTTGGGCATTTGAAAACATGGTTTTTATCGATTTGAATAAAATACAAATGACCTTTGAGGATAAACAGATTCGAGTCATCACACCATTGGATCCTTTTCAGGGTCCCCGATACATTGAACCTATCAGAGCAGAGGAAGAGGTGCATAATATGGAGAGCCTTTATCAGATGACTACTAACCAGAGTGACTATATCAATCCCACCACAGAAGGAAATATTAGTTGGCAATGCGACAGCTCATGCGCATTGGATTCTGATGTTGGTTAGAAAATTGGCAGAATAGACTTTATGAAGTTTCAGCTCGTAGATGTGCATTTATGACTAAGTCACTGCGATGGATTGGAATAGAGATTAAGGATATTTCGTCGTTTGATGGCTTAGTAGATGTCAAATACTTTTTACAACAATTTGAGCAGGAAATCCCTCATGAGCAGAGGATGGCAGCTATTGACCTTGCAGTAAGAGCCACACCTGCAAGATGGTGGCATGCACATAAAGAAAATATCGCATCATGGGATGATTTTAAGAGATTGATGGTGATCAGATTCTCTATTGACAAGGAGTGGTTCCAGCAGAAATATAT